>NIVC01000594.1:411137-518010 GCA_002269645.1 Macrostomum lignano
GCACGGTGACTAGGGCCAGTCTTGACAGCGGGATCGCCTGACGAGATGCTGACGGTAGTCGCATTTTTGCACAACCAGCTAGATTTTGCACTAGAACATTTATAAAAACTGTGTTATTTCTCTTACATGTCTACTGACAATAGAAGAGTACAATGCTATAGAAAATATTTTATAAGCATGTAAGTATGAAAATCATTTAATTGTTTTAATAAAGTACTTAGTTTGTTAGACAAATCAAAATTTTTAGATAATGTTAATAATGCTAATAATGTTTAAAATGTTATAAATAATGTTTAATACTGTTAATTAGATTAAAAACCTCATCAAAACTTCATTTTCTATTTATTAATCAAAGCTGACTAAGTAAAAGATGTTGTCAGAAGATGGGTCTAAATTGGAACAAACAATATACAAATGACAATGTTGAAATTTTTGTATGATATACCTGTGGTATAATTTGGAACAAAAATGCTCTAGATAATAGTAATTAAACATAGTACATGTAGATAAACTGCAAGGTTGTATTTTATTATAAATAAAACTTTTGTATATAATGGCTGAAGTGTTAGGCTAAATTAAGTCCTGATATCAATTAGTGACACATCTATTGTGTATTAGTAATTAAACTCATGCATTTAGCTAGTATGTAATATCCCTAATACATACTCATTTTTAAATGAAATCTATGTATAAAAATATCATGTATAAACAGATAATTAATTAAAATGCATGTAGTATACATTTTAGCTGTATGCTCACATTAGGTTTTGGATTGTAATTACTAATTAATGACAAAAGTATTTATGAACAAAATGAACAAATTTTGTACAAAATGGAATATAATTTATTAAACATAAAATATGAGCAGTATTGTATATTTTCTAGTGCTTTTCAGTTTTTGGAGGATATTTGGTATAATTAGCATGGTTTCTGATATAAAGAACATTTTTTCAAAAGCAAGACTTTCAACTTTAGTCTCAAACATGAAAAAAAAGTACCATATTGAAAAAATCATGTTTATTAAGGCCAAAGTTAAATGCTATGAATAATCACAAGATTAGGACGAAAACATATCTTCAAAACAAAGAAAGTTTATTAATCTTTCAAAAGAAAATAGTGCCTCCTACCACCATGATACAGCCCACTCGCGCGCAGTTCAGGTCCGATAGACGGTCGACACGATAAATTTGAAAACGTGCGCGCTACGACTGTACGGCAAACAGCTGGCGCAGTCTTTTATCGTTGTTAACGAAGTTTAAATGCAAGTACATACATGTGTAAATCAGCTTGTGTGCAATCAGCAATAAAATTGATTAAATGATTTCGTAACCATATCTTCAGCAGGATTTTTTACTCTCTTTTAAATAAACTTTTAAGTTTTTCTCATAATGGTTCAACTACTTCAAAACGACGCGCCGTCACCGCAAAGACCGATCTGGTAAAACGTGATCGAGCTGCATGCCTAAGTGTCTTACGACAGCCTGCTACGCGCTGCCTTCAAAATTGGCGATGAGCGACTTACAGTTTTAACTTACTCTCAAGAACCGCTTACTCCATCGCCGCATACAAAGGTCAAGTTCTAAAACTGCAGACTGTACTACACTACGTTGCGCCCCCGTCAGCAACTCAAGGACTTCTACTAGTCTAGTCTAGAAGTCCTTGCAGCAACTGAAGTTAGAGGTTTACATGCAATGAGCCGTACTGCTCACAATTGGTACCGGAGTTGATGCCGCAGACATTTTTCGGCGTGGGCTGGCACGTTACTCGGCGTATCATAGTAAATGTACATATAGTACAACCAAAAAACAAAATTAATTTTGCAGCTTGATAGATAGTGCATGGTGTATCTTCTTAAAATTTGTCAAGCAAAATTAAATATTTCAAAAGAGTACACAGAAAATTTTGCTAAGAAAAAATCGTGTACTTCTTTTAAAATAGGTAGAACCTATTTGTTAAAGTAATTGACTATTACAGCAAACTTATTAAATTTAGTATTTTCTACGAACGTCGACTGACCATTTGGCAAGTTTTATAAACCCAAATGCAAGCCAAGCTTGAGCCCATGACCGCAATGAGGTATCCTTTTCTGTTTATCCAGTACATGCATTGTATGATTAACTGTCTTTTGGTAGTGAGAGTAATGTCTCGCTATTTTTTTTCAGAATCAATTTGCTTAGCTGTGGGTATTTGGTCTAATATTTATGCTTAACAAACAGCCAATGCCAATATAGCATAGGTAATAATGCAATATGTAACTAGGTGTAATTGCCTTGCAAGCTTGCTGTCTATAAATATTAGTATATTTATTGATTTTAAAAGTCTTTTTAGTCACTTCTGAAAAATTAAGGTTTATTTTACTCCTGTAGCTGCAGCATTACCATTACATTGTAATCTTACAATCATTGAATCATAGCATGTTTGTATCAATTTTTGTATAACAAACTTATGGTTATTTTATTTTGAATTCTATAAAACCTCACTTGATAGATTTGCTACATCACATGAGAACTGAGTACTTTTTATATATAATAAATAATAATATATTTAAATAGTCATTTAGATTTTAGTCCAAGCTTGTTAGGTCCTTAGGAGTTTTTAAAAAAGTTATATTGTGTATAATGCTAAAATGGCATTAAATCATTTTTTGTATTTCTGTTTTAACTTTTTTGTTGCTTTTTAAAGAAAATTATAAAATATAAAATAATAAATTACATAATTCTTTTTAAAAATTTAAAAGATTAAATATTAATTATTAATTAATTAATTCTAGAATAGAAGAATTTGAATTAAATCTCAAGGGTAGACTCTGAAAATTTTTTGTTGGAAGGGGGGCTAGACCTAGCTATACAATACAAATAAAATTACAAGCCAATATTAAAAATAGACTTTGTATAGTTATAGGCCAATATAATCTCTATATACAAAAATCAAAACTCTGTCTGTCTGTGTATATACAATTTTGATCGCTATGGACTCCCAAACTGCTCAACCAAATGAAACCAAACTTTACACCCATCCTAAACTTACTATGGATAATGTCTTAAGCTACCTTTAAATTTCCTAGACTCAAGTCTTCCTTCCTAAAAGTACAAAAAACTGCTCAAAATGCATAATTTTTTCACTAAATCCTCTATAGCGCCGCTCCACTTCTACCGATTCTCTTCAAATTTGACACAGACAATCATGTAAAATTTTGAATCTTAAAGTTAATCCTAAGCAGTGCTGTGCACTTTCAAAGTTAGGCTCTTTTTTTAGTGTAGCAACCACCCCAACCTCTACCCACCTGCCTCTCTTTCCTTATCTGGGCCCAGATGTGTAAAATGGTTTTAAAATTGACTAACTTCAGCTGCCATAAGTTTGCTCCACATAAAGCAATTGACTTTAAACTTGACACAATTCTTCATTGACTCATTCTCTGTCAAAATTTAAAGTTTCAACTCTGTAATCTAATCAGAACAGAAACTGTAAGCATATGAATTTTGTCTGCTTTTTCTGTTGTTTGTGCCACTCACTCACTCATTCCCCCAGAGCCAGGGGTGCCAGACCAAGAGTCAGGCGATAGGGCTAAATGTACATGGCAACGTACAGTGTTTTGGAATAACTTTATTAATAGCCTTCTCTGCACCCCGAGAGTGGAGAGGCCACGTTTAGCCATGACAGTTAAGTGAGAAATTCTAACCACTGCCCACTGTATAGCCTATATGCAGTGGATGGCAATGGCAATTGGAAAATCAAGGCAATCCACTAGCTGGATCCAGCATGGTTTGTAAAAGCAAAAGATTTATGAAATGGCGATGCATTGCAATACAACCTTACTAAATTAGTCACATCATGGAAATTAAAGGTTTCTCTTAAGGGTACTTTAAAATTTAAATGGCCTCCTAAGAAATGCGTATTTCCTTGGTTGTTAGACTGATGCAGACTGCAGTGGAGCTGAAGATACACAAATTCCTTTCAGGGCTGCAAATCGGCAAGAAAGATGACGTGATCAAAGCATGAGAACAGCCATGAGAGTACTATGTCCCACAAACTGGCTTTCCAAGCAGGAATGGGCAGACTTTTACCTCAAAGGCCAGAAAAGAATCCAGCTTATGGCTGAGGGGCAGTTGAGAGTAGAGAGAAGGAATAGACTATTCGAAAAGAGAGGAGAGGTGAGAGAGGGAATAAGATAAAAGATAAAAGATAATAGGAGAGATGAGGGAGTGAGGACGATGAGAGGAGAGAGGAGCGAGTAGAGAGGAGAGAGTAGAGGAGCGAGTAGAGAGGAGAGAGTAGAGGAGCGAGTAGAGAGGAGAGAGGAGAGGAGAGGAGCGAGTAGAGGAGCGATTAGAGGAGCGATTAGAGAGGAGAGAGCAGAGAGTAGAGGAGCGAGTGGAGAGGAGAGAGTAGAGGAGCGAGTAGAGAGCAGAGAGCTGCAGATGAGAGGAGAGCAGAGAGGAGTTAGTAAAGAGGAGAAAGGAGAGATGAGAGAGTAAATGGAAGAGACAAGAGATAAGGTTGTACAGATGAGATAGGTGTAAGGAGAGATGAGAAATGAGAGATGAGAGATAAAGGAGGAGCGTGGAGAGAGAAGAGACGAGACAAGAGAGGGAGAGAGTATATAGAAGAGGGAAGAGAAGAGAAGAAAGGAGAAAGGAGTGAGGAGACAAAAGAGGTGAAAGAAAAGAGTACAGAGGACAGAATGAGATAACATATAAGACAGTAAAGATGACAGATGAAAGAGGGGGGATGAGCTGAGAGCAGAGACGAAAATGAACAGACGAGAGATGGGAGAGTAGAGAGAACAGAGGAGAGATAAGAGAGAAAAGATTACAGAGACGAGAGGAGAGACAAAGGGAGAGAGAAGTGAGTGAGGCGAGAGGAGAGAATGGAGGGGAGAGAGTAGAGAGGAGAAGAAAGATGGGAGAGGAGAGATAAGAGAGAGGGGGGAAGCAGAGAGAGAGGGGGGAAGCAGAGAGAGAGGGGGAAGCAGAGAGAGGAGGGAAGCAGAGAGAGGGGGAAGCAGAGAGAGGGGGAAGCAGAGAGAGGAGGGGGAAGCAGAGAGAGGGGGGGGGAAGCAGAGAGAAATGAAAAGAGATAAAAGAGCAGAAAGAGAAGAGAAAGGAGAGATCAGAGAGCAAATAAAGACGAGAGAGAAGAGAGGTGAAGGAAAAGACGAGAGAAGAGTGGGAGGAGAGGAAACAGAAAAGAAGAGAAGAAGAGAAGAAGAGATAACAGAGATGAAAAAGAAGAGAAATGAGGGAAGATACGAGAGGAGAGGAGAGAGAGCAGAGAGGAGAGACGAGGGACGAGAGAGAAGAGAGGAAACAGAAGAGAAGGTAGAAGTTTCAAAGGATCCAAGGGACGTAGGGAGAGTCAGAGGCAGAGGCCAGAGTTTGCCAATACATGTTTTAGAGTCAGACAGACATTAACTGCCTATTTAAAGTAAAAGCACCCCAGCCAACAATATCAATGTTTGCCTCAAATCCTAGTTTTACGCAAATGTACTCCATTTTGTTTACCTCTATCCTACTAACTAATAACAAGTTTTTGTTTGAGTATAGGCTTAGATTTCAGAATACATGCAAAAATAGTTCTAGGGATTGGAATTCCCCAGGTTCAAATTCTGCGGGTTTCAACAGCTTGTATAATATAAGAAGTAAAGATAAATAAAAAAGGTGTTTAAATCAATTGTTGTTTTACTTTTTAAAATTTATTATAATATTCCTTTGCTGTAACTCCTTTCATACAAATGCTCTATTGCAACATAAGGCACAAACTTTGACATTTATATACCTTAATACCTTAACTATAAGTATACTTTAGCCTTTACAATGCTTATAAATAAGAACTCTAAAGAGCTCCTAAAGTGCTAACTTGAATTGTCATTAGTATCAGAATGTAGTTAATGCTATATGAATAATTTATAGTGTTTATTTTAGTAAAGAGATGTATAGATTTTTATTGATTTTAATAATGTTAAGCATATTTATTTCTTTGTTATATAGACAGCTTGGTCATATAGTGTACCTAATAAAAAGTCTTTGGTATAGTAAGTAATGAAGTTTTTTACTTGGATTATTGTTATGCAATAAGCTTTAGCCTTCATTTTGATTATATAGGTATATAATCTTTGAGATGTCAACATTAACTTGTATATTTATTAAAGTAGTAAAAATTACATTTAAAATTACCTGTATAAGGCAACATTGTTTTAATAGAATCACTAAATGGTGACTATTATTATTGCTATTATTATAATATGCTAATATGCTATTATTAGCATATTATTATTGCTATTATTATAACTTTCTATGTCAAGGTTTGAAAGTTTGCTTTTGGTATAAAATCATTATGTTTGATTTATTGTGTAAGTGTGCAGGTACTTGAATTACTATAGCATTGTTACTATAGAATAGTGGTTGTAAGTACAGTTATAATAATAAAGTAACAGTAAACATTTTTGAGTCCATATTTGAATGTTTTGTCTCAAGTTGGCAGTAGCAGGCAAGTTCACTGTCTGTCATTCAACTTCTCCAGATCTTCGAATGTTGGACAAATTGTGCACAGAAAATTGGCAAATTCTGAAATTAAATTTTATTAGTCATGCGCAGTTAGTCTACTGATAGTAACTGCAATTGAGAAAAAAGCCTGTATTTCTTATTCTCACCACCATAGTCCATCTGGCCGTCTTTGTTCAGGTCGAAAGCATCGAAACACATTTCCGCTTCCTCTTTTGTGAATGGAAAAGCGCCACCTTTTGTTAGAATTGTCTCCATGTCTGTCTTAGACAGATAGCCGCGATTGTTCCTGTCGAATCTCTAAAAAATCATTCATTTTTATTGATATAATTTTGAACTTTAAGCCAGATCTGTTTAAAACGTCACTGTGACAATAGTTGCTAAAGAGTCATTGTAAGCTCTTTACTGGAGACTCACCTTGAACGCATCGCCGATCTCCTGGCCAACCTTAGCTGCGTCCTTGCCGTGTCGCTTGTAGAACTCGATAAATTCACTCAGACTCATCACTCCGTCGCCTGAGAGAGAGAGAGAGAGGAAGAGAGAAAGTTAGTTAAAAGATAGATGAGCAAGGAGACAGTTGCTGGCTCATTATCACAGCAGCACGCGTTCACAGCAGCAGCCTTAAGCACAGGGAGTTCAAGACCAAACGGGTCGGTATGTCTGAGTTGGCACAGACAGAAAAACTTGAGGTTTTATTGTTCCATGAAATGGCTTAGAAAGGCCGTTCCATACAGTTCTGAAAGTGTGCAATAATCTTCTGTGGTATTCAAAGTCAGTGTATCAAGATGTATCCAAAGTAGCTCGGCTCAGCGATAAATGCGTCCAACTCTCACTCCAAGACCCCTGGTTCGATTCCGTCCTGCGAGTTGGCGATTTACACTCATGACGACCAACCTTCAAGGTGCAAAGAATCTACATGCCTGGTGATTAGCAAGTCGTCAGGGCGCGCTCGTAGGAGTCAGCGGAATGGTGTCACTAAAGCCGTTGCACCAGGGTGCTCATAACTCTGATAAATCATCAAATTTATTTCTTGTGCCTTACTATTAATATCGTCGGCGGCCATAATGCTTCTGACTTCTTCCTTAGTGACGCACTGGCCAAGCGCGTTGAGCAGTTCCTCCAGTTCGTCCAATTCTAGCGTGCCAGTACCGTCGCGATCGAAGTAGTCAAACACGGCTTTTAGACCTGCGTGGATTGTTGGTAGGGAACTCGAACGTCTGGCGTATCTAAGGATGAGGTCATGGCTCAGCTGCTGGACTTATATTTGCGGTAACTGTGAAATAAGCTGTGAGTTTGACAGCCGTTTGCTTAGGAAGTTTTGCGATCGAAATGTAAGAAATTCGGCTAAGATGCTAAAACATCTCTCCATGCATTCGTTCGGACTTTCGTCGCTCAATTATGGGAACAGCTACATATTTTCGTAAAGAAATGACCACCTGGAGCAGCTGGAGACAGATTTTTTATTAAAGTCAATTAGACTCCACACCCTGGTGAACTTTAAGCGACATTCTGACACCCCTGAGCAGGCACACAAGCGCGCTGATACGTACGCAGTCATAACGCACAGGCACACACTCGCACAGAAGTGTACAATGGCCCTAACTTTATTTATCGTTAGGCATGTACACTTCACTGTGCCTTGGGGGTTGGCCCTCAAGGGCGTTGATTGCACGAGCAGAGCCAAGCCGAGATTCCAATTCAGCCCCAAATCAATGTGACCACTTGGAATCGAGCCTGGGCCGCTGGCATATCAGAGCGCCACACTAGACCACTGGGCTACGCCCCCCTGCGGAAGATAGTTCGATATTTAGAGATAATTTCAGCTGAAGTGCTGCACTTACTTTCTGGATCTGCCATGATTAGAATAGCTAGATCGGCAAATTCTGTTCCTGTTCAACACTGAGAGCAAACGTGGGCGGATAGCTAGGTCCTTTAATGGCTTGCGGCATGGGAGTTTAATTTTAAATAGAAAACTTGGGGGGGGGGTACGTGGGCCTGGGGGTTAAGAGACGGAGCAGATAGGCTGTTACCTAGGGCGACTTGATAGAGTGAGGCTTGTGGGCCGGCAGGTGTCTCTATCGCGTAATTCTCTTCCTCTCTCTGGCTCTCCATCCTTGGAAAGTTTTTGGGGACTTTTGGGACCACGCTGGTGAGCATAGTGTCGCTCTGTTTTGGAGGAGACAAGAGTATCAGGGATAGAAAAGGGAGACATCAGGAGAGGCTGGGCGAAAGAGCAGAGTGGTAATGCACTCCCGCTCATAATGTAGTGCACGCATTGTGTTTTTTGTCTGTTGCTTTTCCCAGCTCTCTTCTCTTCATCCGTCCTAAGAACTGATGCTAATGCAGTGCGGAGGCTGGTCGCTTGAACGTCCGTAAGGAGGTATCGATTTAAAGGCGCAAGTCATTGCAGGCTTGCAACGGAGTCTGGCTGACGCTTCTTGGTAGTACTTCTGTTGTGCATCGTCGTCATCTGTGATGAAGAATGAATAGTCAATTCTTATGTTTTTGTTTTTGCCTGAGCTGAGCTCAGTCTCCAATTAGCCCATCAGTGCCAGTATGGGCAGGGTTACGGAGAGTTTGAAAATTCTAGCAGCATGCCTTGCATTGGAACTTTTGATTAAGAAAGTCTATCAGAGGCGATCCTTCCTTGATCAAGAGGAGGTATTTCCTTGATCAAATGCAGCAGTTTGAGGACTTAAGTGTTGGGGAGAGTAGGAGCTGAGGTAGGGGGTGGGAGGTGGGGGATAGGATTTGGAAGATGGGAGAGAGGAGGTGGGAGATGGGAGAGGGGAGATGGATAGGGTCTATGTGAATTTAGTAACCGAAATTTAGTAACCGTGAATTTAGTACCGCTTGAATTTAGTACCGCTCGAATTTAGTACCGCTCAAATTTAGTACCACTTGAATTTAGTACCGCTTGAATTTAGTACCGCTCAAATTTAGTACCACTTGAATTTAGTACCGCTTGAATTTAGTACCACTTGAATTTAGTACCGCTCAAATTTAGTACCACTTGAATTTAGTACCGCTTGAATTTAGTACCACTTGAATTTAGTACCGCTTGAATTTAGTACCGCTTGAATTTAGTACCGCTTGAATTTAGTACCGCTTGAATTTAGTACCACTTGAATTTAGTACCGCTTGAATTTAGTACCGCTTGAATTTAGTACCGCTTGAATTTAGTACCGCTTGAATTTAGTACCGCTTGAATTTAGTACCACTTGAATTTAGTACCGCTTGAATTTAGTACCGCTTGAATTTAGTACCACTTGAATTTAGTACCGCTTGAATTTAGTACCACTTGAATTTAGTAACGCAACAAATGGTGCAGCCGAGAGATATTCCTTATGTATTTGTATAATATGAAGGAAAGGAAGTGAATATGAAGTGAAGGAAAGTTCTATTGTTCTGCAACTTCACTATATATATTACTATTCATTGTAATATTATGACTTGTATTATTAACATTGTTGGAATAAAATATCTACAGTTGCGATTCGCCTCCCAGTCTTCAATTCTAAAAAATCTTAAATTTATGCATACAGTAATATTGAAATCTCCCATATAAATGATAGGTGCATGATGAAACTTTATATTATAATAATACATATGGGATATCTCTCAGCTGCACCATTGTTGCGTTACTAAATTCAGGCGTTACTAAATTTGAGCGGTACTAAATTCACGGTTACTAAATTTTTCGGTTACTAAATTCAAGGGCACCCGATGCCAGGACAGGTATGTAGAAAAGGTTCTCCAGGTAAAAACACTGGGAAAATGAGCCAACAGTTTCGCCTTTGTTTGCTCGAGTGGAACGGCCGTTTAAACTGTGCGGCGCCTCTGCATATGGGTTTCTTACAAAATGATCGACAGCAGCTCGGGCGTTTTAAAAGTACAAATCGAAGGTTAAAAATAGCTTGCACATGGATCCCTAGTCTATGGCGTACTTCCAGTCATTAGAAAAAAGCGCTTGAAGTCTTGAGTGCAGAAGGAAATGCGGATTTAATTAAACTATGCAAGAATGACTTCAACGACTGACCCGAATTCTACCGCGGCGTCGAACGGCACAACTGATACAATATTTAAATTCAATGTTGTCAACGTACTCTATCTGGTATTCTTTGGCGTCCTGCTTCTTGGCTGCTTCTTAATACCCGCTGGCATCTGCTTAGTGCAGAGATTGATTAATTGCACCTGTCCCAAGAAACAGAGCCCGGCACAAGAATTGCCAACGGCTGAGAAGTCACGGCTAATGTCTAGGAAGGACAGTACGGACACTCTGGAACAAACCTTTACGGAATTAAACAAAGCGGCCGAACGTGACGCTCGCGCTAGCGACATGCTATTCCGTCGGTCTACTGCTGTCGCTAGAAGTAGTAGCAAAAATAGGCCTGTAGTTTTTGGCAAACCTGAGCCCGAGAAGCGGAAGGATAGCAACTCGTCTGTTATTAGCCAAGTTGAGTGCTCCGTCAATGTTTAAACTGACTGTCCAGCCATATTAAATGCTTTCTCTGGAATAGGACGGTAAATCTGCGGCTAGATACTTAATTTTGTTTTTCTATCCTAAAATTTCAAATGTCTCTCTGTTTTTGTATTTTTTAAGTTCTATTAGCTCGTACAAATAAAATAATATAATATACGCGAACACTTAAAATACATTGTCTTCCCTTGATATATTCCAGTCTTATTATCACAGCACAAACTAAATACCTGAGTAAAGGTGCAAGCATGAGATAGGGTGGCACTAACTCAACAATTCCGTAGATAGGTGGGTCACAGTGCCAGACAACTTCAAGCCCGCCGAGATGTCTTCCGCTGCAATTTGTCAGCCGCAGACTGACGCGCAGCGCGAAGTTGAAGATGAAGTTGAGGTGTTAAAGAGTATTTATCCCGGTGAGGTGCGAGATCTGCGAACTAAGGAGGCTTGGACTCACTGGAGACCGCCAAAGCTGGCATTGAGGCTGCGGCCGCTGCATCAGTCGCGGCCCATGGCTGGCGATTCGGCTGCTCAGCAAGGCGTGGAAATCAGCCTGACTGTCCGCTGCTCCGCCAGGTACCCGCGAGAGCCTCCTGAGCTCGAGCTGACCGATTGCGTCGGCATGGACGAAGCTCAGGTGAAGCAGCTGCAACGGAAACTGGACGATGAAGCCAATAGTCTGGCTGGAGAGGTGCGCTACTGTGCTGTCTGTCTGTCTGTCTGTCTATCTGTCTGTCTGTCTGTCTGTCTGTCTGTCTGTCTGCTTGTCTGTCTGTCTGTCTGTCTGTCTGTCTGTATGTCTGTCTGTCTGTCTGTCTGTATGTCTGTCTCTCTGTCTGTCTGTCTGTCTGTCTTTCTGTCTGTCTGTCTGTCTATCCAATACCAATGGCCGCCCACCCGCTCAGGTGATGATATACCAGCTGGCCCAGTCGGTTGAGTCCTACCTGTACGAGCAGTCTCAACCGCCGGGACCTTCGCCGGCCGAAATGGCGGCCGCTCAGCTGGCTGCCCAGCGCGCCGCAGACGCCGATCGGGAGAGGCGCGCCATCGAAGCGGAGATCCGGAAGCGCCGCTCCGCAAACCCGATAGCCCGGCAGCGCAGTGAGTCGGAGGCCCGAGGCGGCGGTGGCGGCACCCCAGTCGGCAGCCCCGACGAAGCCAGGAGGGCCGCATCGACTTTGACCAAAGCGGCAACGAATCGACGTCGGAAGTCAATTGGCGGCGGCGGAGCGGAGGGCAGCGTGTGGTATGGGTTGGCTTTTGATCCCCTCATGTTTAGGGATTCTGATCCCTCTCATGTTTAGGGATTCTGATCCCCTTCATCTTTAGGGATTCTGATCCCCTTCATCTTTAGGGATTCTGATCCCCTTCATCTTTAGGGATTCTGATCCCCTATGTATAGGGATTCTGATCCCCTCATGTTTAGGGATTCTGATCCCCTCATGCTTAGGGATTCTGATCCCCTCATGCTTAGGGATTCTGATCCCCTATGTATAGGGATTCTGATCCCCTCAGTTTTAGGGACTCTGATCCCCTCATGTTTAGGGATTCTGATCCCCTCAATTTTAGGGATTCTGATCCCCTTCATATTTAGGGATTCTGATTCTCATCTTTAGGGATTCTGATTCTCATCTGTAGGGATTCTGATCCCCTTCATTTTTAGGGATTCTGACCCCCTCATCAGTAGGGATTCTGACCCCCTCATCAGTAGGGATTCTTATCCCCTTCATCTTTAGGGATTCTGATTTCTTTCATGTTTAGGGATTCTGATCCCCTCATCTGTAGGGATTCTTATCCCCTTCATCT
The DNA here is from genome assembly GCA_002269645.1 of Macrostomum lignano. Classification (NCBI taxonomy): domain Eukaryota; kingdom Metazoa; phylum Platyhelminthes; family Macrostomidae; genus Macrostomum; species Macrostomum lignano. Next base: position 423,921 of record NIVC01000594.1, read on the forward strand.
TTAGGGATTCTGATTCCTTTCATGTTTAAGGATTCTGATCCCCTCATCTGTAGGGATTCTTATCCCCTTCATCTTTAGGGATTCTGATTCCTTTCATGTTTAGGGATTCTGATCCCCTCATCTGTAGGGATTCTTATCCCCTTCATCTTTAGGGATTCTGATCCCCTCGTGTTTAGGGATTCTGATCCCCTCATCACATCGTGGGTCTGGGAGTCCTGCCCTATTTCAGTTGTTGCTCCCATTTGAGATGAGATGATTCCCCCGGCCCGCAGCCCGCGCCTCTCCAGCCTCCTGGGCTCCTGCATCAATTTTCCCGCGTCTGCGGGTGGCGGCGGATTTTCCGGCGGAGAATTCCGCCTGCTGCGCTGCCTGGGCCCGGCCGCCCAGTTGCCTAGCAACAGCAACACCTTGGTCTGTCTTGCTCTTGGAGCCGCCGACTCAGCCCTGTACACCGTCACGGAGTACCGCCGATCTCCTTCGCAGACTGTTAAAACCGAGACCAAATCGTTGGAGACCGAACTGCTCAGCCTGACCAGACTCAGCCACCCCAACGTGGTCAGGGTGGCTTCAGTACTCATCGCTCCCGATCAGGTGCTGCTGCTTCAAGAGCACGTCCTGGGCCAGTCCCTTCACGTGCCCGTGTCTAATGGGGTCCCGCAGCAGTTCGGTCAGCTGAGAATCTACCTGAGTCACATTGTCGCCGCCTTGGAATACCTGCATAGTAAAGATATTCTGCATCGGATCCTGCGGCCCAGCAGCCTGTTTGTCACCGGGGATGGTCAGGTCAAGCTGGCAGACTATTTGGCCGACTGGAAGTTGAAGGATTTGTTTGGCCTTCCGCAGGCCGCTAGGCCGCTGGTCATTGGCAGGGGCAACAAGCGGACAGATGTCTACGCGCTTGGGGTGAGTGGCTGAGGCGTGCACTGAGATCGACAGTTCAAGCAGCATGAGGAACAAAAGCATGTTGCAATACGGGTTAAACACACAGGGGTAAAACACAGGTAGAACACAGGTAAAACACAGGTAGAACACAGGTAAAACATAGGCAGAACACAGGGAAAACACAGGTGAAACACAGGCAGAACACCGGCAGAGCACAGGTAAAACACAGGTGAAACACAAGCAGAAAACAGGCAGAGCACAGGTAAAACACAGGTGAAACACAAGCAGAACACAGGCAGAAAACAGGGAAAAAACAGGTGAAACACAGGCAGAACAAAGGCAGAGCACAGGTAAAACACAGGTGAAACACAGGCAGAACACGGTAAAACACAGGGAAAACATAGGCAGAACACAGTGAAACACAGGTAAAACATAGGCATAACAGAGGCAAAACACATGCAAAACACAGGCAAAACACATGCAAAACACAGGCAGAACACAGGCAGAACACAGGGAAGAAAACATAGGCAGAACACAGGTGAAACACAGGTGAAACACAAGCAGAACACAGGCAGAGCACAGGTGAAACACAGGCAGAACACAGGTGAAACACAGGTGAAACACAAGCAGAACACAGGTAAAACACAGGCAGAACACAGGCAGAGCACAGGTAAAACACAGGCCATCCCTGCTCCAATCCCAGGTGCTAGTCCTGGAGCTGCACCTGGGCCGCTACCTGGAGAAGGGTGTTGACGTCAGCCTGCCGCCGGATCTGCCGCCGCTGTTGCGCAACTTTCTCGACTGCTGCCTGGACCGCCTGGAGCAGCAGCGCTGGACCGCTCAGCAGCTTCGCCAGCACCCGCTGCTGTCAACGAAGCCGCTGCAGCCAGTCGTTGGAGACGTCGCCGCGGTTGCCACCCTCGATGCCGCCGCCGCTGTGGCCGACGCGAACGCCGCCGCCGCCGCCGCTGCCGCCGTAGCCGCCGCCTCGGCCGCTCCGCCAGAACTGGCTGCCTCGGCGGCATCGGCGGCCCGCGCTGCGACTTTGGGCGGCCGACTCAGGAATGACTTTGAGATTGTCAGCTTTCTAGGAAAAGGCGGCTACGGCGACGTGGTAAAAGCGCGCAATCGGCTGGACGGTCGGCTCTACGCTGTCAAGCGAGTCCGGTTGAAGAACCAACGCAGCGACGTGATTAAAAAGATTCTGAGAGAAGTGCGGCTGCTGTCCCGCCTGAACCACGAGCATGTGGTGCGCTACTATTACTCCTGGCTGGAGGACGAGATGGTTGAAGACTCCAGCACCACCAGCGCTTCGAATCCGACTGTCACGGAGACATCGAATCGTCTGGAAGCCGTGAATGCTTCGGATTCGCCTTCGTTTGTGTCGCCGACAAAGCAGCAGCGGACTCGGATGCGAAAGCAGGAGCAGCAGAAGCAGAACAATTCCGGCAGTCTAGAAGATTTGGTTGGTGCGATGTCCGCGCAGCCGGCCAATTCGTTTGTGTTCGAGGCATCCGGGCTTGGCTCTACGTTCGGCGACGAGAGCTCGGATAGCGGCAGTTCCGAGGACAGCTCTGAAGAAGAGGATGAGCAGCAATTGTCTTCCATTGGTGGAGGATTCTTCGGACATCATTCGGCCAACGTGTACGGCATGTCGGTTCATGATGATGAAGATGAAGATGATGAAGATAATGAGGATGCTGACGACAGTCATCGGCAGTTGCAAGACGACGGAGACAACGGCGAAGAGGGGGACGACTGCGGCGTGGTGTTCCAGCGCAGCGCCGGTCAAACCGCCGGCTCGTCCGCCGCTGTCGACAAGGCCGACAAAGTCTCCGCCGCCGGGGCTACAGGAGAAGCCGAGGCCAGTCAGCACCGGCTGACTTCGCTGTACATCCAGATGGAATTCTGCGAGCGCTCGACTCTCCGGCTGGCCATCGACAACGGACTGCCGCGAGACGAGCGTCGGGCCTGGCGCTTCTTCAAGGAGCTGCTGGAAGGCCTCGAGCACATTCACCGCTGCGACATCATCCATCGGGATTTGAAGCCGTCCAACGTGTTCATCGACTCTACCGACCACATCAAGATTGGCGACTTCGGCTTGGCCACCACCACCACTGTGGATGCCGGCTCTGAGGATGCCGCCACCGCGGCCGCGGCCGCCGCTCTGTCGGCTGACGCAGGCGGAGGCGGCTCCATGACCGGTCAGATCGGCACCTTCTTCTACCTGGCACCGGAGCTGCTGCTGGCCAATAAAGTGTCCGCCTACTCTGCCAAGGTGGACATGTACAGCCTGGGGGTGATCTTCTTCGAGATGACCCGGCCGGACATCGGCACCGAGATGGAGCGCCGGCTGCTACTCACCGACCTGCGCTTGCCGGAGGTCCGCCTGCCAGATGACTACGGCGCCGCGGCCGGTGCTGACCAGCCTGGCAGCAGCGGCGACCGCCTCCGCAAGGTGAACATCCTGCGGGCCCTGCTGTGCCACGATCCTGACAGCCGGCCGTCTGCTAGACAGATGCTCGAGTCCAGCCAGCTGCCCGCCTACATCTTTGAGACTACTCAGTTTGAGAACCTGGTCAAGTGAGGGCTCCTGCAATGTGTCTGTATATCTATCTATCTATCTATCTATCTATCTATCTATCTATCTATCTATCTATCTATCTATCTATCTATCTATCTATCTATCTATCTATCTATCTATCTATCTATCTATCCATCTATCTATCTATCTATCTATCTATCTATCTATCTATTTATCTATCTATCTATCTATCCATCTATCCATCTATCTATCTATCTATCTATCTATCTATCTATCTATCTATCTATCTATCTATCTATTTATCTATCTATCTATCTATCTATCCATCTATCTATCTATCTATCTAATCTATCCATCTATCTATCTATCTATCCATCTATCTATCTATCTATCTATCTATCTATTCTATCTATCTAATCTAATCTAATCTATCTATCTATCTATCTATCTATCTATCTATCTATCTATCTATCTATCTATCTATCTATCTATCTATCTATCTATCTATCTATCTATCTATTTATCTATCTATCTATCTATCCATCTATCTATCTATCTATCTATCTATCTATCTATCTATCTATCTATCTATCTATCTATCTATCTATCTATCTATCTATCCATCTATCTATCTATCTATCTAATCTATCCATCTATCTATCTATCTATCCATCTATCTATCTATCTATCTATCTATCTATTCTATCTATCTAATCTAATCTATCTATCTATCTATCTATCTATCTAATCTATCTATCTATCTATCTAATCTAATCTAATCTAATCTATCTATCTATCTATCTAATCTATCTATCTATCTATCTATCTAATCTATCTATCTATCTATCTAATCTAATCTAATCTAATCTATCTATCTATCTATCTAATCTAATCTATCAATCTATCCATCTAATGTATCCATCTAATCTATCTAATCTACCCACAAACCCATTGCAGAAGCGCAGTCGCCATGCCGGAGAGCCGCAACTACAAGTTTCTACTGAACTGCCTGTTCAGCCGGAAGGTCACCCTGCCGGAGGATCACGCTTTCGATGTCGACATGTGCCGACCAACGCCTGTCGAATTGCTTTCAGCAAGGCGATGGACACGGGACGCTTTTGAACGGGTGAGTGATGCTTGAATTGTCTGTCTGTGGTGGGGATGTCTGTGGGGATGTCTGTGGTGGGGATGTCTGTGGGGATGTCTGCGGGGATGTCTGTGGTGGGGATGTCTGTGGGGATGTCTGCGGGGATGTCTGTGGTGGGGATGTCTGTGGGGATGTCTGTGGTGGGATGTCTGGTGGGGATGTCTGTGGTGGGGATGTCTGTGGGATGTCTGTGGTGGAGATGTCTGTGGTGGGGATGTCTGTGGTGTGGGGATGTCTGTGGTGGGGATGTCTGTGGTGGGGATGTCTGTGGTGGGAATCTGCTACAGAGATAGTGTTTTATAATGCTTGCGATTGTGACAGTAGGCCTGTTGCATTGGAAATGTCCAGGAACTCGTTCACAGCATGTCCTCGCCTCCCACGCCAGGTGTTCGCCCGTCACGGCGCTGTGTGCCAGCAGACACCGCTGGTGATGCCCCGCTTGGACGCCTTCGAGGACCTGCTGCGGCCGCTGACAGTCTATTATCTCGGCAAGGACGGCGACGTCCTTGGCCTGCCCTGCGACTTGCGCGTTCCCTACGCCCGCTTTGCCGCCAGGGCGGGCGTCCAGTCTGCCCGAAGGTACGCCATCGATCGGGTGGTGCGCGAGCGGACGATGGACACGCATCCGAGGGAGATGACCGACTGCGCCTTTGACATTGTGTGCCACGCTAATGCGGTTGGTGCTACTACAGCTGGGTTTGGAGTGGGCTGGGTTGGCTGCTGAGGAGTGGGGTGGGTAGGGTGAGGAATGGGGTGGGTAGGGTGAGGAGTGGGGTGGGTAGGGTGAGGAATTGGGTGGGATGGGGTGGGTAGGGTAATGGAGTGGGGTGGGTAGGGTGAGGAGTGGGGTGGGTAGGGTGAGGAATGGGGTGGGTAGGGTGAGGAGTGGGGTGGGTAGGATGAGGAGTGGGGTGGGTAGGATGAGGAGTGGGGTGGGTAGGATGAGGAATGGGGTGGGTAGGGTGAGGAATGGGGTGGGTAGGGTGAGGAGTGGGGTGGGTAGGATGAGGAGTGGGGTGGGTAGGATGAGGAATGGGGTGGGTAGGGTGAGGAATGGGGTGGGTAGGGTGAGGAGTGGGGTGGGTAGGGTGAGGAATAGGGTGAGGAGTAGGGTGGGTAGGGTGAGGAGTAGGGTGAGGAGTAGGGTAGGTAGGGTGAGGAGTAGGGTGGGTAGGGTGAGGAGTAGGGTGAGGAGTAGGGTGAGGAGTAGGGTGGATAGGGTGAGGAGTAGGGTGATGGAGTGGGTAGGGTAGGGTAAGCCGTGTATTACTGATGCAACTCGCATTTTTCGCCTCACTCTCTTCTTCCTCGTTTAACCTACCCCAACCTACTGCACCCCAATCTACTCTACATCACTCTACATCAATACACTCTATATGCCCAATCTACTCCACCCAATCTACTCTACCCCAATCTACTCTACCCCAACCTACTGCACCCCAATCTACTCTACCTCAATCTACTCTACCCCAATCTACTCCCACCCTGCTGCTCCCCCAGGCCCAAGACGCGGAGGCCGAGCTGCTGCACCTGGTCCACGAAGTTGTGGACGAATTCGCGCTGGACAATCAGCAGCCGCAGCAGCTCCGGCAGCAGCAGCATCGCCGTCGTCAACGCCAGCAGGAACGCCAGCAGCATCAGCCGCAGCTTCAGCAGCTCCGTCCAGCCCTGATCGTGAACCACGCGGCCCTGTTGAAAGGCACCCTGCTGTACTGCGGAGTGCCGGAAGCTCGCCAGGCTGAAGTCTGCGAAAGACTGCAGCTGCCGCCCGCCTCGGCTGGGGCTGCCTCGGTTGCCGGCTCTGTGGTTGCCGAGCTGGCCGAGCGGCTGTCCGGACTGGAGCTGGATGGGCAGAGTGTGCATCGGCTGGCCGGCTTACTGGCTGAGGAGACTGACGCTGCCACTCTGCTGCAGGGCGGTTATTACAGGTGCTGCTGCTGGTGATGGGCTCTTAGGGCGGTTGAGTAGCTTCCGGTTATTGTTGAGTAGGTTCCTGTTGTAGTTGATTAACGTCCGGTTGTAGTTGAGTAAGTTCCGGTTGTAGTTGAGTAGGTTCCCGTTGTAGTTGAGTAAGCTCCGGTTGTAGTTGAGTAAGTTCCTTTTGTGGTTGAGTAATCTCCGGTTGTAGTTGAGTAAGTTCCGGTTGTAGTTGAGTAAGCTCCGGTTGTAGTTGAGTAAGTTCCTTTTGTGGTTGAGTAATCTCCGGTTGTAGTTGAGTAAGTTCCGGTTGTAGTTGAGTAAGTTCCGGTTGTAGTTGAGTAAGTTCCTTTTGTGGTTGAGTAATCTCCGGTTGTAGTTGAGTAAGTTCCGGTTGTAGTTGAGTAAGTTCCCGTTGTAGTTGAGTAAGTTCCTGTTGTAGTTGAGTAAGTTCCCGTTGTAGTTGAGTAAGTTCCTGTTGTGGTTGAGTAAGTTCCTGTTGTGGTTGAGTAGGTTCCCGTTGTAGTTGAGTAAGTTCCGGTTGTAGTTGAGTAAGCTCCGGTTGTAGTTGACTAACGTCCGGTTGTAGTTGAGTAAGTTCCGGTTGTAGTTGAGTAAGCTCCGGTTGTAGTTGAGTAAGTTCCGGTTGTAGTTGAGTAAGCTCCGGTTGTAGTTGAGTAAGTTCCGGTTGTAGTTGAGTAAGTTCCGGTTGTAGTTGAGTAAGTTCCGGTTGTAGTTGAGTAAGCTCCGGTTGTAGTTGAGTAAGTTCCGGTTGTAGTTGAGTAATTTCCGGTTGTAGTTGAGTAAGTTCCGGTTGTAGTTGAGTAAGTTCCGGTTGTAGTTAAGTTAGTTCCGGTTGTAGTTGAGTAATTTCCGGTTGTAGTTGAGTAAGTTCCGGTTGTAGTTGAGTAATTTCCGGTTGTAGTTGAGTAAGTTCCGGTTGTAGTTGAGTAAGTTCCGGTTGTAGTTGAGTAAGCTCCGGTTGTAGTTGAGTAAGTTCCGGTTGTAGTTGAGTAAGTTCCGGTTGTAGTTGAGTAAGTTCCGGTTGTAGTTGAGTAAGCTACGGTTGTAGTTGAGTTGGTTCTAAGCTGCGGTTGAGTAGGTTGCGGTTGTGGTTGAGTAGGTTCCAGTAGTGATTAAGTAGGGCACTCTAGAGATGTCGATAGTGTCGCTTCAGATGTCGATAGCGTCCTAGAGATTTCGATAGCGTCCTAGAGATGTCGATAGCGTCCTAGAGATGTCGATAGCGTCCTAGAGATGTCGATAGCGTCCTAGAGATGTCGATAGCGTCCTAGAGATGTCGATAGCGTCCTAGAGATGTCGATAGCGTCCTAGAGATGTCGATAGTGTCGCTAAAGCCTTTCGCCGACCTCCCTCCCCCAACCAGGCGCGTATTTAGCGGTGCCAATCGCGACGCCGCCGCTCTCATCAAGCGCGGCCTGTCGGCCATCGACCAGACCCGCCTGCTGTACGAGAAGTTCGGCTTTGCCAGGCCGCTGGCCATCCGGGCTCGCCCGCTGTTTGTCGGCGGTGTCGGCGGCTACGCGGTGTACAGCAGCGGGATCTGCTTCCAGCTCATGGCGATGACCCCGACGGTGCAGACCGGCGCCAATTGGCGACTTGACGTCCTGGCGTCGGGCGGTCGCTACGACGACTTGCTACGCCGATTTGCTCGGCCAGCAGCCGCGGCAGCATCCGCGCCGCCTCCCGGATCTGGCGCCGTTGGTGTCAGCTTTGCGTTCGATAGACTGGCTCAGGTTGGGGAGATTATCCTGCTTAGATTCGCTCTGGTCTCACCAAAGATTTTCCATTTCCATGAGAATTTCCATGAGACACACCTGAGAATCTTCAGGAGACTCATCTGAGAATCTCCATGAGACACGTCTGAGAATCTCCATGAGACACACCTGAGAATCTCCATGAGACACGTCTGAGAATCTTCATGAGACTCACCTGAGAATCTCCATGAGACTCATCTGAGAATCTCCATGAGACTCATCTGAGAATCTCCATGAGACACACCTGAGAATCTCCATGAGACACCTGATAATTTCGATGAGACACACCTGAGAATCTTCATGAGACACACCTGAGAATCTCCATGAGACACACCTGAGAATCTCCATGAGACACCTGATAATTTCGATGAGACACACCTGAGAATCTTCATGAGACACACCTGAGAATCTCCATGAGACACACCTGAGAATCTCCATGAGACACCTGATAATTTCCATGAGACACACCTGAGAATCTTCATGAGACACACCTGAGAATCTCCATGAGACACACCTGAGAATCTTCATGTGATTCGCCTGAGAATCTCCATGAGACTCATCTGAGAATCTCCATGAGAGTCATCTGAGAATCTCCATGAGACTCACCTGAGAATCTCCATGAGACTCATCTGAGAATCTCCATGAGACTCATCTGAGAATCTCCATGAGACACACCTGAGAATCTTCATAAGACACACCTGAGAATCTCCATGAGACTCATCTGATGATCTTCATGAGACACACCTGATAATCTCCATGATACACGTCTGAAAATCTCCATGAGACTCATCTGATGATCTTCATGAGACACACCTGATAATCTCCATGATACACGTCTGAAAATCTCCATGAGACACACCTGAGAATCTCCATGAGACTCATCTGAGAACTCATAAGACACACCTGAGAATCTTCATAAGACACACCTGAGAATCTTCATGAGACTCACCTGAGATCTCCATGAGACTCATCTGAGAATCTCCATGAGACTCACCTGAGAATTCATAAGACACACCTGAGAATCTCCATGAGACACAACTGAGAATTTCCATGAGACAAACCTGAGAATCTCCATGAGACACCTGATAATCTCCCTGAAACGCCTGTGCAACTCTCCATTAGAGTCACCTGAGAATCTCCATGAGATACACCTGATAATCTCCATGAGACAACCCTGAGAATTCATGAGGCACCCCCTCTCAACCTCCTCATTTTCTCCACCCGAAGATCATCCGTCGAAGGCCATCGCCGCCTCCCAGACCGTCGGCAGGTTGGTCGAGTCCGTTGGATCGTCCTGCCGTTCTGGTGGCGCCACTGGGCCCTCTAGGCATGCGGGAGTCGGCCTGCCGCCTCCTTCACCGGCTGTGGCTGCGCAACCTGCAGGCCTTGGCAACGCCGGCCTCAGAGGAGCTCCTTGACGGCACCGACGAACTGCGACGCCTGTTTCGCGAGCATCGCGCCGCCTGCGTCGTGCTGGCGCCGGAACCCGCCGATGGCGCCACAGCCGGCTCCGCGACCGGCGGGTCCTCAGCTGCTCTCAGTGCGAGCGATCGGTGAGTGAAAGCTTTTAGGATTCGACTGTTGCCACAGAATTTGGGAAGATTAGGTAGATAATGGGAAGATTGGGTAGATAGAGGTATCAGGTAGATTGGGTAGATAGTGGAAGATTGGGTAGATAGTGGGAAGATTGGGTAGATAGTGGAAGATTGGGTAGATAATGGGAAGATTGGGTAGATAGTGGGAAGATTGGGTAGATAGTGGGAAGATTGGGTAGATAGTGGAAGATTGGGTAGATAGTGGGAAGATTGGGTAGATAGTGGAAGATTGGGTAGATAATGGGAAGATTGGGTAGATAGTGGGAAGATTGGGTAGATAGTGGGAAGATTGGGTAGATAGGGGAAGATTGGGTAGATAGTGGAAGATTGGGTAGATAATGGGAAGATTGGGTAGATAGTGGGAAGATTGGGTAGATAGTGGGAAGATTGGGTAGATAGTGGAAGATTGGGTAGATAGTGGAAGATTGGGTAGATAGTGGAAGATTGTGTAGATAGTGGGAAGATTGGGTAGATAGTGGGAAGATTGGGTAGATAGTGGGAAGCTTGGGTAGATAGTGGGAAGATTGGGTAGATATTGGGAAGATTGGGTAGATAGTGGGAAGATTGCGTAGATAGAGGTATCAGGTAGATTGGGTAGATAGTGGGAAGATTGGGTAGATAGTGGGAAGATTGGGTAGATAGTGGGAAGGTTGGTTAGATAGGGGAAGATTGGGTAGATAGTGGGAAGATTGGGTAGATAGTGGGAAGATTGGGTAGATATTGGCAAGATTGGGTAGATAGTGGGAAGATTGGGTAGATAGTGGGAAGGTTGGGTAGATAGGAGATTAGAAATGGTTTGGGAAGAGAATCAAGCCACCAAAAGACTTTATCCCCCCCCCCCCCACCTTCTCAGCCTGTCGGTCTCGCGCGCCTTCCGCATCCGCTACCTGAAGCACCTGCCAGCCGCCGGCAACAACTGGAGCATCTCTGAGCAGTCGGTCCGCAGTCTGGACGACGTCGTCAGGCACCTCTGCGATGGCGTCGCTGGTCGCCCAGCCTCTGGCGGCGTCGAGACGCACTCGTCGCTGTCGCTGAAGGCGGGGTCGAGCGAACCGGGTGGCGGAGCGGCGGCCATGGCCACCGGCGTCTCCGCGGCCTCGGCTGCCTCCGGGTCAACTTCCGTAACGGCTGGGATCCTCGGCGACGATCCCGGAGCTACCGATGCTGCCGCCGGTGGTCTCCTTGCCGACCCGGCTGGTCAGCAGATCTCTAACGAAGACTTCGAGGCGTCGATCTCAGTGACCCTGCTGCTGGGGGACAGGTACCAGCATCACCAGCGGCGGAAGGCCGAGTCGCAGGCTCGGGCCCGGCTGGCTGCCATCGCGGCCGCTTCGGCGGCGGCTGCTGCTAGCGGCGGGTTGCAGCTGCGGGCGGTGGTCACCGAGCTCGGCGACTCCAGCCATCGCCAGCTGGTTGCCTGTCTGCGACCGGCTGGCACGGAGGACGACTGGCAGGTGAGCCTGAGAATATTAGCCACTGCTTGAGCAAGCCGGAGAATCTGCCCCCAAATCTCACCTGAGAATCGGTCTCAAATCTCACCTGAGAATCGGTCTCAAATCTCACCTGAGAGTCGCCTCAAATCTCATCTCAGAACCGGCCCGAATCTCACCAAAGAATCGCCTCAAATCTCATCTCAGAATCTGGCCGAATCTCACCAGAGAATCTTCTCAAATCTCTTCTGAGAATCGCCTCAAATTTCACCTGAGAATTGCTTAAAATCTCACCTGAGAATTGCTTAAAATCTCACCTGAGAACCGCTTATAATCCCATCTGAGAATCGCCTGAAATCTTTACCTGAGAATCACCCCAAATCTCACCTGAGAATCACCCCAAATCTCACCTGAGAACCATCCCAAATCTCATCTGAGAATCACCCCAAATCTCACCTGAGAATCACCCCAAATCTCACTTGAGAATCACCCCAAATCTCACCTGAGAATCGCCCTAAATCTCACCTGAGAATCGCCCTAAATCTCACCTGAGAATCGCCCCTCCAAATACCTGCAGGCGGGCTGGAAAGAGGCCCTTGGCGAACACCGCCGTGAAGCCACCGGGCAGCGCAAGCTTCTCGACCGACTTCGCCGTTGGCTCACTGATTTCCGAGCGAAACGCCGTCAAAGCGTCGCCCTGGTCTTCCTGGTCGGCATTGGAGACGACAGCGGCGGAGGCAGCGGCCTCTGCCCGCCTTTGGTGTTCCTGCCGACTTGAACCGCATTGTAGCGACGATTTTATGAAAATGTACATCCACATGTACATATGTATGTGATGGCATTTCCTGTGTGTTCTCGATCATAGATCCCCCCGGTATCTCACCACTGTCTGTCCCCGGTATCTCACCACTGTCTGTCCCCGGTATCTCACCCTGTTTGTCCCCGGTATCTCACCCCTGTCTGTCCCCGTTATCTCACCTGCGTCTGACCCCGGTATCTCACCTGTCTCTGACCCCGGTATCTCACCTGTGTCTGTCCCCGCTATCTCACCCCTGTCTGTCCCCGGTATCTCACCCCTGTCTGTCCCCGGTATCTCACCCCTGTCTGTCCCCGGTATCTCCCCTGTGTCTGTCCCCGGTATCTCATCTGTGTCTGTCCCCGGTATCTCATCTGTGTCTGTCCCCGGTATCTCCCCTGTGTCTGTCCCCGGTATCTCATCTGTGTCTGTCCCCGGTATGTTACCCCTGTCTGTCCCCGGTATGTTACCGCTGTCTGTCCCCGGTATGTTACCCCTGTCTGTCCCCGGTATCTCACTCCTGTCTGTCCCCGGTATCTCACCTGTGTCTGTCCCCGGTATCTCACCTGTGTCTGTCCCCGGTATCTCATATGTGTCTGTCCCCGGTATGTTACCCCTGTCTGTCCCCGGTATGTTACCGCTGTCTGTCCCCGGTATGTTACCCCTGTCTGTCCCCGGTATGTTACCCCTGTCTGTCCCCGGTATCTCACTCCTGTCTGTCCCCGGTATCTCACCTGTGTCTGTCCCCGGTATCTCACCTGTGTCTGTCCCCGGTATCTCATATGTGTCTGTCCCCGCTATCTCACCCATGTCTGTCCCCGGTATCTCACCTGTGTCTGTCGCCAGTATCTCATCCCTGCGTCTGACCCCGGTTTCACCACAAAATCTCATTATTCAACCATTGCTGCTGGCACTGAATTGCAAAATAGAATTCCAAAAAGGTGTCAAAAGGTTTTACCAACTAATAATAAACACATTCTGTTCCAATCTTTTGTTTATTTGCTTAATCACCTTGGCCTGTTTTTAATCGCATTGTATGAAAATTTTATTCCTTTAACAAAACTTACTGGTAATAGAAAATGTGAAAAATAATACTTACAGTAGCATGAGTGGCATTTATTTAATGTATGCAAGCTACGCTATGTACACAATAGGCCTGTGCTAGTGGGCACAGTGTTCCCGTAATATCAATCGCTTGCAATGCAGCGTGATTTTTTTGCAATCTGCCATGTTTTAACACTGCTATTAAAATCTGCCATGCCAAAGCACTAATCTCATGGTTGCTTGAAGTTGAATTTAAAGCTTTTGAATAAAATCAACCGAGATTAATCTGTGATTGATTGGGATTTGTGTTTTTTGTTACAACCGTATTTCAATGTCGTGAATATTATTTATTAATGTGCCTGGCGTAAATATTGCGTTTTTGTAACTTATTTGAATAATAAGTAAGGTCGCAAGTTCGAATCTCAGTTCTCAAGTAGATAAAGAATCGTTTTCCGCTTATTCTATTCTACAGAATCAGCCTCACTATCTAATCTATTCTACAGAATCAGCCTCTCTATCTATTCTGTTCTACAGAATCAGCCTCTCTATCTATTCTGTTCTACAGAATCAGCCTCTCTATCTAATCTATTCTACAGAATCAGCCTCTCTATCTATTCTATCCTACAGAATCAGCCTCTCTATCTATTCTGTTCTACAGAATCAGCCTCTCTATCTATTCTGTTCTACAGAATCAGCCTCTCTATCTATTCTGTTTTACAGAATCAGCCTCTCTATCTATTCTGTTCTACAGAATCAGCCTCTCTATCTATTCTGTTCTACAGAATAAGCCTCTCTATCTATTCTATTCTACAGAATAAGCCTCTCTATCTATTCTATTCTACAGAATCAGCCTCTCTATCTATTCTGTTCTACAGAATCAGCCTCTCTATCTATTCTGTTCTACAGAATCAGCCTCTCTATCTATTCTATCCTACATAATCAGCCTCTCTATCTATTCTATCCTACATAATCAGCCTCTCTATCTATTCTATCCTACATAATCTGCCTCTCTATCTATTCTATTCTACAGAATCTGCCTCTCTATCTAATCTATTCTACAGAATCAGCCTCTCTATCTATTCTGTCCTACAGTATCAGCCTCTCTATCTATTCTGTTCTACAGAATCAGCCTCTCTATCTATTCTGTTCTACATAATCAGCCTCTCTATCTATTCTGTTCTACATAATCAGCCTCTCTATCTATTCTATCCTACATAATCAGCCTCTCTATCTATTCTATCCTACATAATCTGCCTCTCTATCTATTCTATTCTACAGAATCTGCCTCTCTATCTAATCTATTCTACAGAATCAGCCTCTCTATCTATTCTGTCCTACAGTATCAGCCTCTCTATCTATTCTGTCCTACAGAATCAGCCTCTCTATCTCATCTATTCTACAGAATCAGCCTCTCTATCTATTCTGTTCTACAGAATCAGCCTCTCTATCTATTCTGTTCTACAGAATCAGCCTCTCTATCTAATCTATTCTACAGAATCAGCCTCTCTATCTATTCTATTCTACAGAATCAGCCTCTCTATCTGTTCTGTTCTACAGAATCAGCCTCCTCTGTTCTACAGAATCAGCCTCTCTATCTATTCTGTTCTACAGAATCAGCCTCCTCTGTTCTACAGAATCAGCCTCTCTACTATCTACTCTGTTCTACAGAATCAGCCTCTCTACTATCTACTCTGTTCTACAGAATCAGCCTCTCTATCTACTCTGTTCTACAGAATAAACTACATAATCTGCCTAGCACCACGCTGTACTTATCTATAAAGTTCTCAGTCTCCCCAAGGTGAAGTTGTCCCATAATTTCGCGAGCATTCCCACTTTCCGCAGAAAAACTCTTTTATTCCGGCCTTGGCGCATTTAGATTGGCTAATTTTCTGTTGGGAATTCTCGACAAAATTATATACGCAAAGTCATTCCCAAATATGCGAATGTGGGCGGGTAGTCGGGTAAAAGTTGTTGGAAAATTTTAGGCTCAGCCATTTGTCTGTCTGTTCGCCTTCATTTGCATGGCAATTTCATTTTGTTTCATTTGCATTTGGAAAAAAGGAAGCCGAGTTTTGTCTGTCTAAGGTCACGACTGTGTTGCCATTCCGTGCGTGAACTCGGCTGTTAACTGGTAGTTGGAAGACGGCTGGCTTTTGTTCTGGCGCCACAATTAGTGTCAGTTTTGGCGCCACAATCAATGATAGTTTTGGCGCCACAATTAATGTCAGTTCTAGCGCCACAATCAATGATAGTTTTGGCGCCACAATTAATATCAGTTCTAGCGCCACAATCAGTGTCAGTTTTGGCGCCACAATCAGTGTCAGTTTTGGCGCCACAATCAGTGTCAGTTTTGGCGCCACAATCAGTGTCAGTTTTGGCGCCACAATCAGTGTCAGTTTTGGCGCCACAATCAGTGTCAGTTTTGGCGCCACAATCAGTGTCAGTTTTTGCGCCACAATCAATGCCAGTTTTGGCGCCACAATTAATGCCAGTTCTAGCGCCACAATCAGTGTCAGTTTTGGCGCCACAATCAGTGTCAGTTTTGGCCACAATCAATGCCAGTTTTAGCCACAATCAATGTCAGTTTTGGCGCCACAATTAATGTCAGTTCTAGCGCCACAATCAATGCCAGTTTTAGCGCCACAATCAATGCCAGTTTTAGCCACAATCAATGTCAGTTTTGGCGCCACAATCAATGCCAGTTTTAGCGCCACAATCAATGTCAGTTTTGGCGCCACAATCAATGTCGGTTTTAGCGCCACAATCAATGCCAGTTTTAGCGCCACAATCAATGCCAGTTTTGGCGCCACAATAAATGTCAGTTTTAGCGCCACAATCAATGCCATTTTTAGCGCTACAATCAATGCCAGTTTTGGCGCCACAATCAGTGTCACTTTTGGCGCCACAATCAATGCCAGTTTTGGCGCCACAATCAATGCCAGTTTTAGCGCCACAATCATTGCCAGTTTTGGCGCCACAATCAATGCCAGTTTTAGCCACAATCAATGCCAGTTTTAGCCACAATCAATGCCAGTTTTAGCCACAATCAATGCCAGTTTTAGCCACAATCAATGCCAGTTTTAGCCACAATCAATGCCAGTTTTAGCCACAATCAATGCCAGTTTTAGCCACAATCAATGCCAGTTTTAGCCACAATCAATGCCAGTTTTAGCCACAATCAATGCCAGTTTTAGCCACAATCAATGCCAGTTTTAGCCACAATTAATGCCAGTTTTAGCCACAATCAATGCCAGTTTTGGCGCCACAATCAATGCCAGTTTTAGCGCCACAATCAATGCCAGTTTTAGCGCCACAATCAATGCCAGTTTTGGCGCCACAATCAATGCCAGTTTTAGCCACAATCAATGCCAGTTTTAGCCACAATCAATGCTTTTTAGCCATAACAGTGCAAAATAAGCGAATGTTACAGAGCTAACATATAGTTACTGACATAGCTAACATGTGATCTACGTAATAGTAAAGTTACATAGGTTACACTGTACGCTCGTAGAGTCAGCAGGTTTGCATTTTTCTTTTCCAAGTTCGAACTGCAAACGGAGCGCCACAAATTCATGCCCTGCAGGAAAGTCCCAAGATCTCTCTTGTTGCAGTGCAGTCGGGGTACATACGAATAATTCACTTTTTTTGTTATAAGGGAGGCTGATGCCTCGAACATGTACACGCGGTGTAGCAGATGATTGACTGGGGCATGCCGCTAACGGAGAGCGCAGAGACACGCCAAGTCACTGCGGTGTGTAGTCAGCAAGGAATTGATGGATGTCTAGGCGAACAGACGCTGAAGAATCGGACAGAGGGTAAGAGAGACAGACAATTAATAGGATACGGCCGGGTATCGAAATGCATAGACAGACAGACAGACAGGCAGACAGACACAGAAAGACAGACAGGCAGATAGACAGACAGACAGATAGACAGACACAGACAGACAGACAGACAGACACAGACAGACGGACAGACAGACAGACAGACAGACGGACAGACAGACACAGAAAGACAGACAGGCAGATAGACAGACAGACAGACAGATAGACAGACACAGACAGACAGACAGACAGACAGACAGACAGACACAGACAGACAGACAGACACAGACAGACACAGACAGACACACACACACACACAGACGGACGGACAGACAGACAGACAGACAGACAGAGACAGACAGACAGACAGACGGACGGACAGACAGACAGACAGACAGACAGAGACAGACAGACAGACAGACGGACGGACAGACAGGGGGATGAAAACTAAAAAGCCTTGAGCAGCAGATTGCTTGTATTCGGAAAATACTCTATCCAGCCTCTGAAGTCCCGGTGTAATCCCACTGCCTATTTCCTTCACACGTTCCCCAGCGCTCCAACACCTGTTGCCAGGAGTGCAGAGCAGCCGGGGGGGGGTCTATTTCTATTCTGTTGGAGCAGCAAATCTGCTTTTGCACTTTCTTATACTCGTAGTTTCGGCTTTGATAGAAGACCTCGCACTGTGACGAGAAGTGGGGTCGGAGAGAGGTGAAGGGGAGCTGCAGGGTCGTTCGTTGGGCACACAGTGTCCATGGTCATAAATTTACAATCAAATGACCCTTGAAAAAACCTAGATAGCTCAGAGTCCTCTCCATCTTATCTTAGCTGCTGCTATTGCTGAACGCGCTGCTCAGACGCCATGAAGTTCCCAAGGGGATTGCTGATAGCTGCGTGCTGATCGTTAAGATATTCTCTTTTTGGTCGGAAATTCTGTCCAGTCTCTTTGACGAAATTTTATCTCAAAACGGTTCATTCTTACGATTTTCGCGTGCAGTAGCGAAATTAAAATGAGGTGTCGATATTGGGTGTCCATTGGTGTCGATATTGAGTGTCCATTGGTGTCGATATTGGGTGTCCATTGGTGTCGATATTGGGTGTCCATTGGTGTCGCGATATTGGGTGTCCATTGGTGTCGATATTGGGTGTCCATTGGTGTCGATATTGGGTGTCCATTGGTGTCGATATTGGGTGTCCATTGGTGTCGATATTGGGTGTCCATTGGTGTCGCGATATTGGGTGTCCATTGGTGTCGATATTGGGTGTCCATTGGTGTCGATATTGGGTGTCCATTGGTGTCGATATTGGGTGTCCATTGGTGTCGCGATATTGGGTTCCATTGGTGTCGATATTGGGTGTCCATTGGTGTCGATATTGGGTGTCCATTGGTGTCGATATTGGGTGTCCATTGGTGTCGATATTGGGTGTCCATTGGTGTCGATATTGGGTGTCCATTGGTGTCGCGATATTGGGTGTCCATTGGTGTCGATATTGGGTGTCCATTGGTGTCGATATTGGGTGTCCATTGGTGTCGCGATATTGGGTTCCATTGGTGTCGATATTGGGTGTCCATTGGTGTCGATATTGAGTGTCCATTGGTGTCGATATTGGGTGTCCATTGGTGTCGATATTGGGTGTCCATTGGTGTCGATATTGGGTGTCCATTGGTGTCGATATTGGGTGTCCATTGGTGTCGATATTGGGTGTCCATTGGTGTCGATATTGGGTGTCCATTGGTGTCGATATTGGGTGTCCATTGGTGTCGATATTGGGTGTCCATTGGTGTCGATATTTAGTGTCCATTGGTGTCGATATTGGGTGTCCATTGGTGTCGCGATATTGGGTGTCCATTGGTGTCGATATTGGGTGTCCATTGGTGTCGATATTGGGTGTCCATTGGTGTCGCGATATTGGGTTCCATTGGTGTCGATATTGGGTGTCCATTGGTGTCGATATTGGGTGTCCATTGGTGTCGCGATATTGGGTTCCATTGGTGTCGATATTGGATGTCCATTGGTGTCGATATTGGGTGTCCATTGGTGTCGCGATATTGGGTTCCATTGGTGTCGATATTGGGTTCCATTGGTGTCGATATTGGATGTCCATTGGTGTCGCGATATTGGGTTCCATTGGTGTCGATATTGGGTGTCCATTGGTGTCGATATTGAGTGTCCATTGGTGTCGATATTGGGTGTCCATTGGTGTCGATATTGGGTGTCCATTGGTGTCGATATTGGGTGTCCATTGGTGTCGATATTGGGTGTCCATTGGTGTCGATATTGGGTGTCCATTGGTGTCGATATTGGGTGTCCATTGGTGTCGATATTTAGTGTCCATTGGTGTCGATATTGGGTGTCCATTGGTGTCGCGATATTGGGTGTCCATTGGTGTCGATATTGGGTGTCCATTGGTGTCGATATTGGGTGTCCATTGGTGTCGATATTGGGTGTCCATTGGTGTCGCGATATTGGGTTCCATTGGTGTCGATATTGGGTGTCCATTGGTGTCGATATTGGGTGTCCATTGGTGTCGCGATATTGGGTGTCCATTGGTGTCGATATTGGATGTCCATTGGTGTCGATATTGGGTGTCCATTGGTGTCGCGATATTGGGTTCCATTGGTGTCGATATTGGGTGTCCATTGGTGTCGATATTGGGTGTCCATTGGTGTCGATATTGGGTGTCCATTGGTGTCGATATTGGGTGTCCATTGGTGTCGATATTATGTGTCCATTGGTGTCGATATTGGGTGTCCATTGGTGTCGATATAAGACGCCAACTCACTACTTCAGTTGTCAGGGCAACTTTGTAAGAGCTCCTAGGTTTCTATGGGAAAATTGTATCAAAAAACCCGTGTTGACCAGAAGTTTTTGAAAATCATTGCCCAAACTTCTGATCCAGCAGTCCATGGCGCTGCAGGACCCACCGACCCCCTGCTACCATTTCAGCAATTATCATGCTTAATTCCATAAAATGATAATGCTTTTCGCTACCTGGGAAGAGGACAGCTCTTAGCAGCAAGCTCCGCAGGAAGGCTAGCTATGGTCATAAATAAGCTCATGCGCTGCCACGCAGTGGAAGGGGCGGTCAAAAACTTTTATGAGCAGCATTGGTGCAATCAATGTCAGCACAGCACGTCAGCGCTGTCATAAAACTGCTGCATGGCTGGGTTTATAGCTCAAACACCGCGGAGCATGAGGCTGCAGGAACCAAGTGTAGGACAGTACTTTTGCTTGCAGGGACTTTTTTAGCTTATGTGTCTCTCCATGAGTACGTACGGTACTCTCAATTTTCACAACGTCTAACTTTAGGGTTTGTGAAGTTAAGAGTTTGTGAAGTTTAAGGTTTGTGAAGTCTAATAAGGTTTGTGAAGTTTAGGGTTTGTGAAGTTTAGGGTTTGTGAAGTTAAGGGTTTGTGAAGTTTAGGGTTTGTGAAGTCTAATAAGGTTTGTGAAGTTTAGGGTTTGTGAAGTTTAGGGTTTGTGAAGTTTAGGGTTTGTGAAGTTTAATGTTTGTGAAGTTTAGGGTTTGTGAAGATTAGGATTTGCGAAGTTTAGGGTTTGTGAAGTTTAGGGTTTGTGAAGTTTAGGGTTTGTGAAGATTAGGATTTGTGAAGTTTAGGGTTTGTGAAGTTAAGGGTTTGTGAAGTTTAGGGTTTGTGGAGTTTAAGGTTTGTGAAGTCTAAAAAGGTTTGTGAAGTTTAGGGTTTGTGAAGATTAGGATTTGCGAAGTTTAGGGTTTGTGAAGTTTAGGGTTTCTGAAGTTTAGGGTTTGTGAAGATTAGGATTTGTGAAGTTTAAGGTTTGTGAAGTTTAGGGTTTGTGATGTTTAGGGTTTGTGAAGTTTAGGGTTTGTGAAGTTTAGGGTTTGTGAAGTTTAGGGTTTGTAAAGTTAAGGGTTTGTGAAGTTTAGGGTTTGTGAAGTTTAGGGTTTGTGAAGTTTAGGGTTTGTGAAGTTAAGGGTTTGTGAAGTTTAGGGTTTGTGGAGTTTAAGGTTTGTGAAGTCTAATAAGGTTTGTGAAGTTTAGGGTTTGTGAAGTTTAGGGTTTGTGAAGTTTAGGGTTTGTGAAGTTTAATGTTTGTGAAGTTTAGGGTTTGTGAAGATTAGGATTTGCGAAGTTTAGGGTTTGTGAAGTTTAGGGTTTGTGAAGTTTAATGTTTATGAAGATTAGGATTTGTGAAGTTTAGGGTTTGTGAAGTTTAGGGTTTGTGAAGCTTAATGTTTGTGAAGTTTAGGGTTTGTGAAGTTTAGGGTTTGTGAAGTTTAATGTTTGTGAAGTTTAAGGTTTGTGAAGTTTAGGGTTTGTGAAGTTTAGGGTTTGTGAAGCTTAATGTTTGTGAAGTTTAGGGTTTGTGAAGTTTAGAGTTTGTGAAGTTTAGGGTTTGTGAAGATTAGGATTTGTGAAGTTTAGGGTTTGTGAAGTTAAGGGTTTGTGAAGTTTAGGGTTTGTGAAGTTTAGGGTTTGTGAAGTTTAGGGTTTTTGAAGTTTAGGGTTTGTGAAGCGTAGGGTTTGTGAAGATTAGGATTTGCGAAGTTAGGGTTTGTAGAATTTTTTAAGCTCATTAAATGCGATTCTTAAGCATATTTTGGATTGAATTTTCGGGTTTTATAATCTTAAAATCGACCACCACGAAACTTCAAAATCTCTGAATTTCGCTCTCTAAATGTCGGATGCAAAAACGAGCGTTGAAATTCTCGAAAAAAACTTGCAATTGCGTACACAAGAAAACGAATGCGGGCGAAAGAACTTCCCCATCCCCAAGGCCCTTCATCACTAAGTTTTCTTCTCCCTTTCTCCCCTCTCTCTTGGGCCCTCCTCTTATCGCCAAGAACTGATCCTATGCAGCTGCTTGCGGCATTAAATTTTCTGTGTGTACCAACCTCTCCGCGCCCGCTGCTCTGTCTGCAGGCTCTCTCTCCTGGCAGACGTTGCCATCAAAGCTCCTCAGCCTCTGCGCGCCTCATCCTTATAACCCTCTACCCGTCTGTCTGTTCCCATCCCCCATCGCCAACTCTCTGGGCGAGGATTGGCTTAGCCAGGACGGGACGCGAGTGATTTAAGAGTTGGAACAAAAAGTACAGAACTGCCTGGCAACCAACCGTTTCACTCACTCAGTCGTTCGTTCGCTCGCTCACCCTCCAAGGCCTGGAGGACGCTTAAGCCAGTGAGCTCAGTTTGGCAGATTAGCCAAGCAAAAGAAGTACTCATATTTCCTACTTTCCCACTGCAGGGGCAGCTCCCATATAGTTCCTGTAAGTCCGCGAACTGCAGAGTGGACTCCATGTTCTGCCCCATTGTTTTAGCATTACTGCCCGACAGTTTGACAAAGCCGGAGTAAAATTTCGCTCGCTTTCTGCTAATCTACCTGTCCCTTAGTAACTAGCTCTTACATTTTTGCAGTGGCCTCAAAGTTCTGTAGTTCACGACATTATGGATGCTAACACTGCAGCTGTGAGGTGAGCATTAGTATATTTCTAAATCTATTTTACTGACCTATGTTTGTAAATATACTTGATAAATCTGGTGGGTGCCATTTTTTCTGGGTGGGTGCCACTTTATCTGGGTGGGTGCCATTTTATCTGGGTGGACGCCATTTTATCTGGGTGGGTGCCATTATATCTGGGTGGGTGCCATTATATCTGGGTGGATGCCATTATATCTGTGTGGGTGCCATTTTATCTGGGTGGGTGCCATTTTATCTGGGTGGGTGCCATTATATCTGGGTGGGTGCCGTTTTATCTGGGTGGTTGCCATTATATCTGTGTGGACGCCATTTTATCTGGGTGGACGCCATTTTATCTGTGTGGGTGCCATTATATCTGTGTGGACGCCATTTTATCTGTGTGGGTGCCATTTTATCTGGGTGGGTGCCATTTTATCTGTGTGGGTGCCATTTTATCTGGGTGGGTGCAATTTTATCTGGGTGGTCGCCAGAACCTGGGGCGCCAGCAAGAAAGAGTTTGAACACTTAGGGCAGCTGAGTCACCAATAGCATTGCAATATTCTAACTTTTGTGCAATATCACGAGTGTATGTACGTACATTGGGGTCTTTTTATAGCTGGCTCTGAATTATATGTGTAATCCACGGCCACGCTCACACGTGTAATATTAGAAATGGAATGTATGAGGGTTTAAAATGAGCTAGAACTAATCTCAGTTATAGTCCCTATCAGTCCTTCCTTAGGCTAGAGATTGCCTCCTCAAGCAATCTGGTAAATTGCGCATTCAAGTAGAACTTGATTACATTTCCCCCAGCCTTCTGCCTTCAATAGTGCTGTCATGGGGACGGCATACAGTAGCGACTGTTTCCGAATTTCCGATATATCTGCCGAGCATATAGTGAACTAGTGCAGCGCTATAGTTGGTTATCTTAGTCCCCTCAGGACAAATTTGCTCAGACCCCGCCGGCCTCGTGACCAAGACTTGCGCCGCATGAATATAAAGCCTATGACGACGAGCTAGGGGAATACGGTTGAATGGACACAGGACAGTTGCCTGCACACTGCACTGCAGCAGCAGCAGCAGTATCTATCTATCTGTCTGCTGCGTATCGTATTGAAGCATGAAATTGGGATTTGGGAGCTTTTCTCCCCAGACCAGACGAGACGGCAGTCCAATATAGCTGATCCACCGACCGACCGACCGAAGTGCTCAGAAAAGCAGGCAACAGAAAGTCCAGTCAAGTTCGCTCCAATTCAAGCGAATCAGACTCCAGAACCAGACAGACTCATACCCCATCCACGCCCAGTTCATTCCCCCAATGACACTGATTGCTAGTTTTGTTGTTTGGCGTTGGCATTGGCGATGTTTGCTTTGCCTTTGCCCCCCTCTCTCGGGCTTAGTTAGCTTGGCCTTGCATAATAAGTTGAGCCAAAGGCAGCCTGTGGGCTTCACATCCCAACAGTTAAGTTCTGGCAATCTGTTGCAATCTGGAAAAAGTCAATGAATGTACATTAAGCAGCGAGAGAGACCCTAACTAAGCTCTAAAGCCGATACACTTCCACTAACGAAATTAGTGTATTGACTCTGGGTATGTACATATAGTTTGAGGTGGGGGCATGGGAAGTTCAGGCCTGGGGGTTAATAAAAACGACCGCTCTCAATTTAACAGCCAATTAAAAAACAGCGCTCGGTGGGGGGCCCTTAACTTACTTAGCTTAGCTAGCATTTATTGCCTTTTATTGGATTGATAAAACGGTTAACTGTGTCGGTTATCCTCAACTTTGATAATAAAACAGTTAACCGTTATCTTTAACATGAAGCGATAGATGGGGTGGGCTAGCAAGACTTATTATTATTACGGAGTGACGAAGCGAAAACGTGTACTTTATTCAATGTACATTTATCAGGCCAATGCTGTTAATATACGCATAACAGGATCCAGCAGGCTTGGCGAGGCTGGCAGAATCGATCAGCAACTGACGGCTCCTCCCTAGAAGAGGACGAAGCTGCTCAAACAACTTCTGGCTACATGAGCGCCAGTAGCAGCGCCGAACACGTGACCGTCTCAACAGCGGCGGCGCATAAGTCGCCAAGGCCACCGCCGCCACCGAGGCGAAGCTGGACGTCGGCCGCGCTGCCGTTGAATTTGCATTGCTTCGGCGACAGCTCCGGCGACGCTTCGTCGGCGTCTTCGTCTTCCTTAGCCGCGCCGTCGCCGCCGCCGCCGCCGTTGTCGGTCGGAGCCTCGCGCACGGATCTGACCGGCAGCGTACAGGTGCCAGCCTATTGCGACTCCTGGCTGCCAGGCCTGTCGTCGGATTATCGGGTGAGTCAAACTTTCGAGAGATGTTCGAAAAGTGCACAAGGTACTTATTCATTACTGGAATCACATTGTCGCATCCTTGCTTCTCCCCTCTATGCTAACACAGTCGGGTCCAGAAGCAGCCATGGAGCTGTGCTATCGAAACGATGCGGCCTCGGATTTCGGTGATTTAAGCGATATCGACTGCGAAGCTGGAGGAAACGGCGGCGGCGGCGGAGGAGGATGGCAGCGATTCTGCAGGCCGTCGCTGCTTAAAAACTCGGAGGTGATAATGATAATTAATAACTAATTACGCCTGCACTAATGGGCAGATATGCAACCGACAGCTTAGCCTGAAGGACTAGAGGGTCGCACTCCCAACTACCCCAGCTAATACTGGTGGGTGAAGTTGTGAACTGCAGCAATGCAGAGTTAAGTGTCCTGCTCAAGGGCACAAATTGTTTCAAGTGGGTTGAGAATCGAACCCCCTATGTTTTAGGTCGTGAGTCCGACGCTCTAACCAGTAGGCTACAACCCCTATAGGTGATGAAGTTGTATATCGCTCGTAGGCTGTTTTAGTAAGATGCTAATCACTTCTATAATCACATGCTTATCGATTCATCAACAATACAACATGTACGAGCGTATATTGAATTCACCGATCTTTGATACTCTACTATCTACTATGCTTTCTCGAATTTCAGGGCAGCCGATCTCAGCAGATCAGTGGAAAATCGGCCTCTAGATCATTGGTAAACCTATATTAGTCTACAACTCTGACTGTGATTTTTGTGATACCCCGCGACTTAAAAATTCTCATAATCCTATATCTATAGACTCGCAGACCATTGGAGCCTGAACTGCTGGAAAGTCTTGGTCTCGACTGTAATCACGAGATTTTGTCTGTTCACACTCGACTTAGAGGCGAAGCCCAATTAGCACTGGCTCAGGTATATTCAGAATGTCTGCAAAATTTTTCACAAACGGTGGATAGAATCTTTATAGTATCTAAGGATAAAAAAGGTTATAGACCAAAATCTACCATTAAATTTACGCGAGGAGATTAAAAGAAAAATGAAGAATTTAATCTACACTAGAAAGCGTAGAGAGAAAATCTAGGTTTCAATGTACACTAGAAGGGGTAGAGAAAAATCTAATGTACACAGAGGGGCAGAAAGAATAATCGATAAAGAGCAGTGTACATAGAAGCGATAGCGAGAAGAATCTACCACTGTACACAGTGAGGTGGAGAAATTCACTTTTCTATATAAACAAACAACTGTGTCCAAACTCCGCAAATCAGGCCAAGCCCATGGCCCGTATGCAGCTGCAGTTGGACAGCAGCCCCAGCGACGAGACCAAACTCCACGTTGCCGGCCCGAACCACCCTGTAGTCGTTTCAAACCGCGCCGGGTTCAACTGGCCCGGCCGTCTGTCCGAAAATGATCTGCTCTGCGCTAGTCGAGGCGCCTTGAAAATGCTGCACCGATGCCTGCTGACTAAAATTGATGGTGAGAGTTCGATGCCCGACGCACATATCACATATCGAATATAAGTACGGGCTTATACTAGCCACTTGTAGATAACTTCGATAGATAGCAACTCACGCCATGGATCTTCAGCACAATCTGTGCGGTGTTGAATAGCCTAGATAATTATGTACTCAACAACATTAAAAAGTCGCCACCTTTGAGAGTGCGCAGTAAATTCTAGCTCAGTATTGACTTTTGAGTGACGCAACTTGCGTCACGCGACGCAGAGTTGGGTAAAGTCATGTGACTTGATTGATTATCGATGGTAATTTTAAAGTCACGTGACTTGATTGATTATCGATGGTAATTTTAAAGTCACGTGACTTGATTGATTATCGATGGTAATTTTAAAGTCACGTGACTTGATTGATTATCGATGGCAATTTTAAAGTCACGTGACTTAATTGATTATCGATGGTAATTTTAAAGTCACGTGACTTGATTGATTATCGATGGTAATTTTAAAGTCACGTGACTTGATTGATTATCGATGGTAATTTTAAAGTCACGTGACTTGATTGATTATCGATGGTAATTTTAAAGTCACGTGACTTAATTGATTATCGATGGTAATTTTAAAGTCACGTGACTTGATTGATTATCGATGGTAATTTTAAAGTCACGTGACTTGATTGATTATCGATGGTAATTTTAAAGTCACGTGACTTGATTGATTATCGATGGTAATTTTAAAGTCACGTGACTTAATTGATTATCGATGGTAATTTTAAAGTCACGTGACTTAATTGATTATCGATGGTAATTTTAAAGTCACGTGACTTGATTGATTATCGATGGTAATTTTAAAGTCACGTGACTTAATTGATTATCGATGGTAATTTTAAAGTCACGTGACTTGATTGATTATCGATGGTAATTTTAAAGTCACGTGACTTGATTGATTATCGATGGCAATTTTAAAGTCACGTGACTTAATTGATTATCGATGGTAATTTTAAAGTCACGTGACTTGATTGATTATCGATGGTAATTTTAAAGTCACGTGACTTGATTGATTATCGATGGCAATTTTAAAGTCACGTGACTTAATTGATTATCGATGGTAATTTTAAAGTCACGTGACTCGCGAGCAGCTCAGTGATAAACGAGCCCGGCCTAGTTCGACGACAGCACAACAAGGCAAACATCAAACAAAAACTAATTTTGTCGTTTAAAAAGCAAAGTGACTCTGGCTTTTTTACTGGCTGGGCAAAGAGCATTGCTTGCTTCATTTTTACATTCTGCCCCGAGATGCCTCGAGGATGAATCATTGATTAGTGGAATTGGTTATATCGTACAGCACTGGATCTGTACCAGAGAGAAATCTATATCGTAATGCCCACTTGGGTTGTTTCTACGGCAGGTATGATACAACTCCAGTTTTAGGCCCGAACTGTCTCACATGCATACTCCTGCAAACAGGATTGAATTAGTTAATCAGATTGAAGTGGGAAGTCTGGTTTAACACCCGTGCATGGATACACATTGCAGTAACTGTAACCTGGAATGAAGACAATTTTAACATTGACTTGATGGATCGGAGTGCATGTCCCTGAACGAGAACATTATTTATACAGCAGAATTGATGTTGAAAATTAATTTTGAATGATCAGAGGTCGGACCTTTTCATTATACAATATACATGTATACTTAGTGTACATTCAGCTTATTCCAAGCATCGAGTATGCTTCGTGCCCACGCGACACAAATCAATACGACCTCACAAATCCGCAGCATGCAACAGCGAGCTGGTCAACTGCCTTGTTGAGCGAGACGATCTGCACATGGAGCAGGACTCCCTGCTCATTGAAGTCGAAGATCTCACTCGGTAAGTCAATGTTTTCTTATCGAGATTTTTTACAACGTAGTACTTGTATTTTCGATACATATCGGTCGAACAATTTCAGGCGAGCTAAAGAGGCAGCCAGACGCCTTAATGCGAAGGAGCTGGGAGGCTGGAGCGATTCATCAATTAATTGCAATTAAACAAAGTTGGTTCTGCATCGGCACTAAACTGAGGTTAAGTGCAACTGCGAGACTACAAAGAATCCTTCAATCATAAAACAACATTTTAACTGGTCTACTTGAAGTAACACGGTTATAGATTTTCATATCCTTTGAATTGACTACGCAGACAAATGTTTTAATTAGGGCTTAAATATTAGTTCAGTCTAGTATTTTTCATACACATAGACTCACTTCTTGTTCAGCCATTCTTGACAACTGTTACACTAAAGTACAATGCGATATTTTATTTTTCGAAAGAAATTGCCAATGCGAAATTTAAATTAAATGAGTAATTTTTTGTGCCGAGGTTCCTGAGAAACACAAGATGCAAGTTAAGGGATTTCAATTGTCTTAGTGAACGAAGATGCAACCCAGATGATTCACAGCTGCAACCCAGCTGATTCACAGCTGCAACCCAGCTGATTCACAATTGCAATCCAGCTGATTCACAGCTGCAACCCAGCTGATTCACAGCTGCAACTCAGCTGATTCACAACTGCAAAATAGCTGATTCACAACTGCAACCTAGCTGATTCACAGCTGCAACCCAGCTGGTTCACAATTGCAACCCAGCTGATTCACAACTGCAACCCAGCTGATTCACAGCTGCAACCCAGCTGATTCACAGCTGCAACCCAGCTGATTCACAATTGCAATCCAGCTGATTCACAGCTGCAAAATAGCTGATTCACAACTGCAACCCAGCTGATTCACAACTGCAACCCAGCTGATTCACAACTGCAACCCAGCTGATTCACAACTGCAACCTAGCTGATTCACAGCTGCAACCCAGCTGATTCACAGCTGCAAAATAGCTTATTCACAAGTAATTTAGATGCAATGGTATCTAAACGAGATTGCATAATAAGTGTTCAGAACGTGAAACGAGGCAATGGCAAATAGATAAAGCAGATGAAAAAGTTTATATTTATACAATAACAACAATTTACAAAAATCTTACTGTGCATAATCAACTGCTATTAGCATATTTAACTGGTAAACCCAGGATTAATACATTGGCTATACAAGCAATTGCAGACATAGATTTTAGTAAAAAAAAATTTAAATAAAAAATTACAAGCAAGGTAATACTTATAACTGTTGTTTGTTAAGCGAATAAAATTCGAAGTTTAACAAGACGTCAATAGCAGGTAATGGTGTGCACATATTTATGAGATAACTGGTCGATCGAATTTGGGAAAATCAAATGGCTGGCTAAATGGGTTCAGGCCAGTTGCTAGGATATAATATCGTCAGCGCTGCGTCAGTGTAACATGGAAAACAATTTAACAAATATTGAATTGATTCATAGTGAAAAAAACTAATCCATCGACTAACTTCTCAGTCAATCAAGTAACTTCTCAGTCAATCAAATGACTTATCAATCCATCAACTGACTTATCAATCCATCAAATGACTTATCAATCCATCAACTGACTTATCAATCCATCAACTGACTTATCAATCCATCAACTGACTTATCAATCCATCAACTGACTTATCAATCCATCAACTGACTTATCAATCCATCAACAAACTTATCAATCCATCAACTGACTTATCAATCCATCAACTGACTTATCAATCCATCAACTGACTTATCAATCCATCAACTGACTTACCAATCCATCAACTGACTTATCAATCCATCAACAAACTTATCAATCCATCAACTGACTTACCAATCCATCAACTGACTTATCAATCCATCAACTGACTTATCAATCCATCAACAAACTTATCAATCCATCAACTGACTTATCAATCCATCAACTGACTTACCAATCCATCAACTGACTTATCAATCCATCAACAAACTTATCAATCCATCAACTGACTTATCAATCCATCAACTGACTTATCAATCCATCAACTGACTTATCAATCAATCAACTGACTTATCAATCCATCAACTGACTTATCAATCCATCAACTGACTTATCAATCCATCAACAAACTTATCAATCCATCAACTGACTTATCAATCAATCAACTGACTTATCAATCAATCAACTGACTTATCAATCCATCAACTGACTTATCAATCCATCAACTGACTTATCAATCCATCAACTGACTTATCAATCCACAATTAAATTACCAATCGATCAATCGCTACTTGTTGGATTGGTTGATGAATCAATGGAAATAGTTACAATAAATATTATACTCCAAATCAGTGCTCAAAGCAACTTGAGTCCCTAAAAACTATCATTACGATGAACTTTGAAAGACAGCAAGCCAAAGGTCAGGACCGTTTTGACATTTTAAAGAAAACACGAGGAAGACGCAAATGAAGCGACATCATTAACAGCACGGCAGCAGCTTCCAAGCTAGCAGGTTGACTCAACACAAAAGTTCAGTTCGCCATAAACAACTACACTGGGAATTTCAAAAGCAGCAAAGCTGACCATCGGTCTTCACTGGAAATACCCGTATTTGCAACTCTCATTCAAATTGATTATCAACTGCAACCCAGCTGATTCACAACTGCATATTACAAAAAGATAACGAATTAATTAACCAAGAGAAAGCAATGCTAAAGATTATAACAACAGCATTAAAAACAAGTTTCAATACTTGATTTTATCATGGGTTTTAAAGTATAGTTATTGTGAAACAAGGAAGCAAAGCATTACTGAGAACATATAAATAAGTATAATAATATTAGTAATATTAATAATAATAATAACAATAAGTATACAATATTAGTTTACAATCTGATGGAAAGCTCCATTAGACAAAATTCGATACTCAAATCTCTGATGACAGACAGACGGACAGACAGACAGACAGACAGACAGACAGACAGACAGATAGACAGACAGACAGACAGACAGACAGATAGACAGACAGACAGACAGACAGACAGACAGACAGCTAGACAGACAGACAGACGGACGGACAGACAGACGGACAGACAGACAGACAGACAGACAGACAGACAGACAGACAGACACAGACAGATGGGGGAAAAACGATCAAATATACTATTACCACCGTTGTCATTATTATTTTAGTTAAATAATTTTGATTGCCGTGGAGGCGGAACCGGAGCTTGGACATTGGCCGGTCTGGGCGGCGGCTGGGGCTGTGACGCCTTGGCAGGTAAATTGGTGTACTCGTGACCGTTGGCTTGAGCTTGCTGTTGCTGCTGCTGCTGCACTTGCAGCTCCTGCAGCTGCTGCACATAGGCCTGCACGGCCTTGTACACAAACTTGTACTGACTCTCAGTCTGCACCATGCCAGATCGCTTGGATCGGACATGATGGGTCAGCTTCTGTATGTCAATATCGCAATTCAATCCCATCGCTTCAATGAAGTTCAGCAGCATGTCGATGATGATCACGGAGCCGGTGCGGCCGATCCCGGCGCTGCAGTGCACCACAATGGGCCCGAAGTCGTTCTTGGCGCATTTCTCCATATCTCTGGCCTTCTCGCGTACGTTGATGAGCAATCGAATCACCGACCCAGGGTCGGACGGGACATTGTGGTCTGGCCAGCCAACGTACTGATAGTGCATCACCGTTCGCTTCTCGTCGCCAGGACGACGTTCAACTTCCAGAGTGTTCACCGTGATGTCCTCGATGGACAGCTCCTCGAGGTGGCGCACCAGAATTGCTCCGCCCGGTGCGGGGAACTCCCTGGTCTCACGGCCGGTGGGCCAATACCTGGCGCACTTCACCTTGGCCCGCTCCTCCTCTCTGGTGGTCATCACGATGATGCGGGACTTCTCCTGCCACACCATGCGCCAGAAATCCGACAGCGTGTTCGGCATCGGGCCCTGGGGTGCGGCATTCGGGGCTCGGGTGGCTGCGGCCGCCTGTGTTTGTTTGTGTCTGCCCTGTCTGTCTGTTTGTGTCTGCCCTGTCTGTTTGTGTCTGCCCTGTCTGTTTGTGTCTGCCCTGTCTGTCTGTGTCTGCCCTGCCTGTCTGCCCTCTCTGTCTGTTTGTTTCTGCCCTGTTTGTCTGTTTGTGTCTGTCCTGTCTGTCTGTTTGTGTCTGCCCTCTCTGTCTGTTTGTGTCTGCCCTGTTTGTCTGTTTGTGTCTGCCCTGTACGTTCGTCTGTCTGTCTGCCCTGCCTGTCAGTTTGCCTGTT
Organism: Macrostomum lignano; assembly: GCA_002269645.1. Classification (NCBI taxonomy): domain Eukaryota; kingdom Metazoa; phylum Platyhelminthes; family Macrostomidae; genus Macrostomum; species Macrostomum lignano. The sequence continues at coordinate 456,259 of NIVC01000594.1, forward strand.
TGCCAGTATTCGTCTGCTAATCTGTTAGCATGTGTCTGCCCTGTCTGTCTGTCTGTCCATGTGTCTCAGTACCTGTCTGTCAGTCTTTGTGGGTCAGTACCGCCAGCCGCTCACCTGTGTGGCAATGTAGGTCCTGCAGCCGGGGAAGTGCACCTCGGGCTCGATGTAGTTGGCATTGATGTAGTCTCCGAACTCGGCATCGTCCGGCTCGCCCTGGCCGACGTCCTTGAGCTTGACACGGGTGCAGTCGTAAGGCAGGATGTTCTTGAACCGGTTCTTGGCCTTGTTCTCCGGCTTGCCTCCCTCGTCTCGTTTGTTCTCGCCCTGCGCTGTCTCGCGCTGCAGCTCCTCGAACTCCTCCCAGAAGCCGTTGTTCTGCTGCTCCAGTTCCTAGACGAGTGGAAGTGTTCGAGATGGTGATAATTGTGAGAGGATTAAAGGGGCGGATCGGGGAGTGGTTCAAAGGGATCGAAGGGACGGATTGGGAAGCGGATCAGGGAGCGGATCAAAGGGGCGGATCAGGGAGCGGATTCGAGGGGCGATCTGGGAGCGGATCAGAGGGGCGGATCAGGGAGCGGATTCGAGGGGCGGATCAGGGAGCGGATTCAAGAGGCGGATCAGGGAGCAGATGAGGGAGCGGATCGAAGGGGCGGATCAGGGAGCGGATCAGGGAGCGGATCGAAGGGGCGGATCAGGGAGCGGATCAAATGGGCAGGTCAGGGAGCGGATCAGAGAGGATCAAAGGGGCGGATCAGGGAGCGGATCAAATGGGCAGGTCAGGGAGCGGATCAGGGAGAGGATCAAAGGGGCGGATCAGGGAGCGGATCAAATGGGCAGGTCAGGGAGCGGATCAGGGAGAGGATCAAAGGGGCGGATCAGGGAGCGGATCAAATGGGCAGGTCAGGGAGCGGATCAGGGAGAGGATCAAAGGGGCGGATCAGGGAGCGGATCAAATGGGCAGGTCAGGGAGCGGATCAGGGAGAGGATCAAAGGGGCGGATCAGGGAGCGGATCAAATGGGCAGGTCAGGGAGCGGATCAGGGAGAGGATCAAAGGAGCGGATCAGTGAACAAACGGCACAGGATTAGCGAACACGCAAACCTGAATTCGCGATTCAATCTGGGCAGCAGTCATTCTGGTGGCATTGAAGGGCTGCTTGAGATGCACCACGGTGCCCGACTTGTCAACCATGGGAGTGCGCCGGTAGAATTCAATCAGCTCAGTCAGCTGTTTGAACTTCGTGCCGCCGCCGACATCGTAGCCAGTTTTCGGGTCGTAGTAGATGCGGATATGCAGCACCTGCGGGTGGCGCGGGTCCTTGTTGGTGTCAGGGATTCCAGCCAGGGTCGCCGATGGACTTTTTAGTGGATTGGGTAGATTAGATGGTGCATTGGGTAGACTAGATAGCGGAATTGGTAGATTGGATGGCGGATTGGGTAGATTAGATGGCGAATTGGTTAGATTAGGTGGCGGATTGGATAGATTAGATGGCGGATTGGTTAGATTAGGTGGCGAATTGGTTAGATTAGGTGGCGGATTGGATAGATTAGATGGCGGATTGGGTAGATTAGATGGCGAATTGGTTAGATTAGGTGGCGGATTGGATAGATTAGATGGCGGATTGGATAGATTAGATGGCGGATTGGATAGATTAGATGGCGGATTGGTTAGATTAGATGGCGGATTGGGTAGATTAGATGGCGGATTGGGTAGATTAGATGGCGGATTGGTTAGATTAGATGGCGGATTGGATAGATTAGATGGCGGATTGGATAGATTAGATGGCGAATTGGTTAGATTAGGTGGCAGATTGGATAGATTAGATGGCGGATTGGGTAGATTAGATGGCGGATTGGGTAGATTAGATGGCGGATTGGTTAGATTAGATGGCGGATTGGATAGATTAGATGGCGGATTGGTTAGATTAGATGGCGGATTGGATAGATTAGATGGCGGATTGGTTAGATTAGATGGCGGATTGGATAGATTAGGTGGCGGATTGGTTAGATTAGATGGCGGATTTGATAGATTAGGTGGCGGATTGGTTAGATTAGATGGCGGATTTGGTAGATTAGATGGCGAATTGGTTAGATCGGTCAGTGGACTACGAAGACCACGCCTTACCTGCAAGTTCTCAACCAGAACACACAGCACCAGAGCATTATCCTGATTAGTGGACGCTCGAACAAGAAAGCTGCCCTGCTTGCCCTTCTCCTTGAGCATTTTCTCGGCAATAATTCCTGTGATGTGCTTGTGAAACCAAGGCGTTGACAAGTTCCGCTGTTCGTGCACCTGAAGTGTCTTCTCGTCATTAATAAGAGGATATTTAAGTTCGATGACTCTGCCATTGGTCTCCTTGATAGTGCCCAGCCTGTTCATGTAGTGCTCCACAAGCTCTTGCAGTGTGGCGAACTTGTCTCCGCCATATAAATCGAAGAACTCTCCATTGCTTTGAATTTTCACGTGAGTCACCTGGTCGCCACGACGAACTGACAGGGTATAATCGCTGGCTTTAGACGAGCTGTGCCTGGCAAGGAAGCTGCCGTCCATGCCATGCTTCATCAGTAGACTCTCCGCTGCTGGGCCATTGATATTGTGGAACCATCTACATTGCAGGTATTGCAAACGGTTTTTAAAGGCGATATGTATCGAAATGAAGGAATGAAAATGAAGGTATCGAAAAGTTACTAGAATACCTTAATTTAATGGATTGCAATTTTATTATTACATAACCTAATTTTGGATTATTTTAATGACATTTTTGGCATTAGAAAATTGACTAATTAACAACAAACAACAAATACAATGCAAAACAATATATTTTTTGTCAAATAATGTCATGATTTTCCATATTGAAATGCTAGGTGGCCATCCTAGTAGTTACCTAGCAACATGGCATATTTTCTAGGGTGGCACTTTGAGCATTGTACTTGCTGCAATGCATAGTCTAGAGGTTTTTGGCAGATTATCTATGTGCTATTTATATGTCTAGACCCATAAAAACTACATTTAGTTCAAGCATTTTTTGTTTTTGCTATTGTTCTAATTATTAATTATTATTATAGATATTATAGACTATAATTATTATAGAGTATTAATTATTTTTATATTATTATTTTTTAGATAAGCCCTTAACCAAAAAGCAACCTTCAATAAGGATGTCAATTTATAAAAAAACCTTAAAGGAATTAAAAATTAAAAAACACACGGTTGCTTAACAAATACATGTCATTTACAAGCAATTTAGAACAAAAAGCTATGCATTATATATATACTAGGGACCTCAATACATGCTGTGATGTATTTGTTGGACATTGTCAAAGTCTTATGACAATCAAGGACCTTTTTTGTATTGCAGCAATATAAGACCCTTTCTAGCATTACAACATTTGGTCTTTAGTACACCAACAGCTATACCATACACTGGCTCTATGGCACAATTTTTTATATATTGTTCTGTATGCTGTATACTTTATGCTGACCATTTTTTGTGTATTTTATGCCAGAATTTTCTGGCATATATATAAGATTTGGGAGTAGAGCACAAATATAAATATATACTTATACTTATACTTATTATTTTATACTTATAGCAAGTATAACATATTCAATGATAAAAAAGACAAGTTATTAATAAATAAAATAGGCATTTTATATGTCATACTATAGTTTTTGCTAATATTTCAGTCTCAAAAATGCTTATATAATGGAATTCTCTAGTATATATCATGTATTTAAATAGGATTGGAACTAGATATACTAATACTAGCCTATATAAGTGTAAACATTCATACTTTTTATATTCTTACAGTCAATAATATTGAATATTTTGGCTTCCAGCGCTCAACAATATTATTTATATTTGCTCTTGTAGAGTATTTCCACATTATTTTGTTTTATGATCTTCATTCCTAGGCAATTTTATTATATGATCCCTATGTAAAAGATGCAGTTTCAATTGATGTCTATTTGAAGTGGAGTTCAACCAAAATGAGGCATCAAACAAAGCCTCGACAAGATTCTTGGCAAGAGTAAAGACATCTCTATATTCACTTTTGTTATACAATCATTCAAATGATTGTATAACAAAAGTGTCATGTTCTATAGGACAAATGTAAGAATCATAAAAAAAGAATGCCAGAGTTTCAAACTATACCATGGCCGAATTGGCTATGGCATAGTTTGGCCAAAGAGTAAGTTAGCATAGAGTGCATCTATGCCTATGGCTTTTACTAAAATGGCTAGAAGACAACATATCATTTTTGATTATCATACTATGATATAATTAAAAAATCTAAAATCCAGCTGGAATTGAAATGCCCTTTACAAGCCCTCCCCTTTAATATTGATAATTGATCATAGTAATGTTATATTATTACATATCTATTATCTATGTGCTTTAAAAGGACTCTAGTCTTGATACTAATAATACTTATATTATTTTAAACTTAAGTTAGGCCTACAAATTATTCATGTCGTAGTTAAACTCAACATAGCTAAACTCAACTAGCTAACCTTGATATTTATAATTATAACAAACTTCCTTACTTAGATGATGACACATCATTCGACTTGTGTGGAGGGTTGCTGTGTACTTGTGATGCCATAATACTAAATGTTTGCTTTGAAAAGACAGCAAAACAAATTGCTTTGTTAGTTAGTTTAGACAGTTTAGAAGTGATTAGTAAGATACTCAAGTCGTAACAGTCGCTGTTGTAATAGTTAAGTCGTGAAAAATTAACGAAAATACGCGAGCAGTCTTCTCATCCTGAAATCCTAGACGTAAATTATTATAATCTGACACTAAATTGTAATGTCGCGATAAAAGTTGTACTTTAAACAAACTTTTAAACTTTGAAAACCCATTTAACAAGAAAGAGATTTTTCATTACTTACTAAGTTTTTTATTTGTTTTGAGACTAATTTAGTTTATAAAAAAACGCTAGGAGTTTTAAAGATACTGGTTGCTATCATAAGGCTGGAATTATTTGAGTAAAAAATATACCTTCATTTTTTACAACGCAACTGAAGTTGTTTAGACTAGACAGCAGATTTGGTGCGACTTACTAGGTCAGAAATGGCAAGGAAAAAGCAAGAAATAGCCCTTCAAAAGGAGCTTAACACGCAAGAAGAATGGGACGACGCAATGACGAAGGAAGGTCTTTTGATTGTTGACATTTACCAAGACTGGTGTGGTCCTTGTAAGTCGATCGTTAGCCACTTTAGAAGAATAAAGAACGAGTCCGGTGAAGATCTTCTTAATTTTGCTGTTGCGAAAGCCGACACAATCGATAGCTTGGATAGGTACAGAGGCAAATGCAAGCCATGCTTTCTATTCTACGGATCAGGAACGTTAGTAGAAGTCATTCGCGGAGTCAATCCCCCAGTGCTGGAGAAGAAGATCAAGGCTCATTTGACCAACGAACTCAACGTACTGAAGGGCGAACCAGGTGCCGAGCGAGTAGAAATCAGAGATCCAGAGTTTAAGCACCTTGATGAAGCTGAGCGACTGGCTAAGCAGAAAGCGGACGAGGAAGAGGAGGAAGAAGAACTCGAGAGAGAAGTCACGGTTGTGCTCATTAAGCCTGATGCGCAACACAGGATTGACGAAATCATGCAGAGACTGGAGGAACGAGGAATCGAAATCCTAGAACAGCAAAAGCGAAAACTCACTGACGAAGAGGCCAGGGACTTTTATCGACACTTGGAGGACCAGGAATGGTTCGAGCAGATGATCACCTACATGACGACTGACGAATCCACGGTGTTGGTCATCAGCAAAGGCAACTCTGGTATCATCTCGGAATTCCGTGAAATTCTCGGTCCAGCCAATGTTGAAGAGGCGAAGGAGACTCAGCCGGAAAGCTTGCGAGCCATGTTCGGCTCAGAGTCATATAAGAATGCCATTCACGCTGCCGACTCTGGTGAAAAGGCAGCGAAGGAGCTGGAGTTCTTCTTCCCCGAGTTCAAGGTTCCGACTTTTAAAGTTCAGAAAGCCAAGAAGGAGAAGCGCAAAGAGATCGAAAAAACAGTTGCGCTCATTCGGCCTGACGCCTTCATGGAGTTCAAGGACGAAATCTTGGCCAAGATCAAGGAGGCCGGCTTCGCCATCGCGCTGAGAAAGGAGGTCCAACTGACCAGGGAGCAAGCGGAAGAGTTCTACTCGGAGAAGAAGGACAGTCCGTTCTTCCCGGAGCTCATCACCAGGATGACCAATGGCCCTGTGCTGGCGCTGGCGCTCGCTAAGGAGGACGCCATCAAGGAGTGGCGCAACGCTCTCGGCGAGAAGGACCCCAAGGAGGCCAAGCAGACGCATCCGCAGAGCCTCCGAGCGATGTACTCAAAAGAGGAAATTCAGATCAACCTGCTGCACGGCTCGGACTCGTTTAACTCGGCCAAGAAGGAGCTGGACTTCTTCTTCCCGGTCGAGCAGACCCTGGTGGTGATCAAGCCGGACGCATACGAGAACCGTCGCGAAATCATTCAGAAGGCCAAAGAGGCCGAATTCCGCATTGCAGCACGCAAGGAGCTGGTGCTCAGTGACGAGATGGCGCGCGAGTTCTACAAGAGCCACGCCGAGAAGGAGTACTTCGAAGAGCTGGTGGCTCATATGACCAGCGGCAAGTCGATCTTCCTCGTGCTCTCCCGCAACGATGCCATTCAGGGCTGGCGAGAGTTGATGGGCCTGCCGGATCCGACCCAGGCCCTGGACAACGACCACTCCATCCGGTCAATCTTCGGCAAGGACATCAAAGCCAACGCTGTACACGGTTCGAGCAGCAAAGAGCACGCGGCGGCTTCAATCCGTTTGATCTTCGGCGAAATACAGTTCGACCACGATGGTAAACGAGTTCCAGGAACGGGCGACCTGACAGAAGAAGACGAGCTGGAGACCACTGAGGATGAAGACGCCGAAGGGGAGATGCGCGGTCCGAATGGCGAGATCGTTCGAACGGACGCTCAAGCTGCTCAAAAATCTGACGAGGAGGAAGGCGAAGGCGGCGACCACGAGCGAGAGCATGAACACGAAGATCAAGAGGGTGAGCACGGGGAAGGTGAACAACACGATGAAGGAGAGCACAAGGATGAGCATCACGAGGAACAGAAAGAAGAGCAGCATGAAGAGCAGAAGGAAGAGCAGGAAGAAGAGCAGAAGGAAGAGCAAAAGGAAGAGCAAAAGGAAGAGCAAAAGGAAGAGCAGGAAGAAGAGCAGCATGAAGAGCAAAAGGAAGAGCAGAAGGAAGAACAGGAAGAAGAGCAGAAGGAAGAGCAGAAGGAAGAGCAGAAGGAAGAGCAAAAGGAAGAGCAGAAGGAAGAGCAAAAGGAAGAGCAGAAGGAAGAGCAGAAGGAAGAGCAGAAGGAAGAGCAGAAGGAAGAGCAGCATGAAGAGCAGAAGGAAGAGCAAAAGGAAGAGCAGAAGGAAGAGCAGAAGGAAGAGCAGAAGGAAGAGCAGCATGAAGAGCAGAAGGAAGAGCAAAAGGAAGAGCAGAAGGAAGAGCAGAAGGAAGAGCAGAAGGAAGAGCAGAACCAAGCGCAGAAAGAAGAACAAAAGGACGAACAAAAGGACGAGCCGAAAGAAGAGCAAAAGGACGACGGGTCGAAGGATGGGCAGAAAGACGGAGAACAACCAACAGCATAAAATGAATATCAGAAATATGCACAAAGCTTTTTATTACAACAAACTTTTTAAATTGCCTACTTCTGGTTCGAAACAAAATTTATTCTTGCTGATGCTCTGAAAAGTTTTAACGTTGCTAAAAAATGCGTGCGTATATCATGCCCTTAAATGTCTGAATTTTCTATTTCCTATGATGCGTACAGTTCGCGGTGACTTTGACTATAATTTACCGATTTATTTATTTCGTTATTGCTTCAAATTGCTTTTGTCGTGCTAAGAACAATTTTAAAGAAGACTGCGATAAAAAATAAACATTTGATTTTCATAAGTTACGAGTATATAGTTAATAGTAAAACATTTTTTGTTATTTTGAACCGTGTCTCGAAAGTTACGTCGACAAAAGCAGAGGGTATATCATGCGCTGATACTCGTACACATTTACATACATATGAAAAAAATCTGTGTATGAAAAAGATGAACTGTTGATATTTACAATTAGCTAGCTCGTATATTGCAAATTCCAGCTTTCCAACAAAATAAAATAAAAATCTGTGATTTAAACTAGCTTACTAGTTATTCTATTCCAAGAATAAAATCTATATTTAAATCGTACCTAACTTATCCTCTACAGGTATAATTAAATTCTGCAAATATATTCTCTGTAGTCATGGTAAATAGTAAGTTTCTTTTTGCAGAAAAAACCAAAAATGAATACAGTTCGTAATAATAACCATTTCTACATGTATGAACTTTTAATAAAATAAATTATACACATGTATATATGAAGGCATGCTTATAGTTTAACAAAATGAAAAATACAAATTGAGCAATAAGTTTGAAGTTTAAATAATCAAAAATGTATAGTTCGAAATTAATCCAATGAATAATTTCATGTTTTAAATTTCCGGTGTTAGGACCAGACGTGACTTTTCATTTTGATTTTAAGTAGGTTTCTCCAGTAAAAATTGCATATTTATTTTGCAATCGTAGCTGGAAAATCAATACTTTGTTTCTTATTATTTTACGCGAATAATTTGTTAAAGTCTTCTTCTTCTTCCCCACAATGAATCAACGAGTCGCAGGCTTCTCCGCGTCCGTCTCCCGATCCGTTAGGTCAGTTTTGCTTGTTCTATCGAAAGGTTTCGGAAACAGAATTTTGACGGCCAATTCCGATGAGCTGCTAATCCTAACCGGATGGAAAGTGCAGCACAGGTTGCGGTGGATTATCATGATAGCGCCAGTTACAGGCCTGTCGTCAACTTTAGAAGACGAATGGAATGAAATGAGCGCATTGTTGGGGCCCTCAACGGTGGGGCAGCGTTGGCCAATCCAGTCAATGTCGCCCGTTTTTACCACTGCAACGAGGCCGTTCCACTGCAGGAACAGTCGAAGGTTTCGGTACTCTGCAATTTTGGGTTTGGGGTTTGGTTTTTGTCTTTCCACTCGATTTTCTCTCACCCCTCTCAACTATCACGTCGTTGTGTGCCTGCCTCAATACTTCTCTTTCCTCCCTCTATCTTAACCCTCTTTCCTCCCTCTATCCTCCCTCTATCCTCCCTCTATCTTAACCCTCTTTCCTCCCTCTATCCTCCCTCTATCCTCCCTCTATCCTCCCTCTATCTTAACCCTCTTTCCTCCCTCTATCCTCCCTCTATCCTCCCTCTATCCTCCCTCTATCCTCCCTCTTTCCTCCCTCTATCCTCCCTCTATCCTCCCTCTATCCTCCCTCTATCCTCCCTCTATCCTCCCTCTATCCTCCCTCTATCCTCCCTCTATCCTCCCTCTATCCTCCCTCTATCCTCCCTCTATCCTCCCTCTATCCTCCCTCTATCCTCCCTCTATCCTCCCTCTATCCTCCCTCTATCCTCCTTCTATTCTCCCTCTTTCCTCCCTCTTTCCTCCCTCTTTCCTCCCTCTTTCCTCCCTCTTTCCTCCCTCTTTCCTCCCTCTTTCCTCCCTCTTTCCTCCCTCTTTCCTCCCTCTTTCCTCCCTCTTTCCTCCCTCTTTCCTCCCTCTTTCCTCCCTCTTTCCTCCCTCTTTCCTCCCTCTTTCCTCCCTCTTTCCTCCCTCTTTCCTCCCTCTTTCCTCCCTCTTTCCTCCCTCTTTCCTCCCTCTTTCCTCCCTCTTTCCTCCCTCTTTCCTCCCTCTTTCCTCCCTCTTTCCTCCCTCTTTCCTCCCTCTTTCCTCCCTCTTTCCTCCCTCTTTCCTCCCTCTTTCCTCCCTCTTTCCTCCCTCTTTCCTCCCTCTTTCCTCCCTCTTTCCTCCCTCTTTCCTCCCTCTTTCCTCCCTCTTTCCTCCCTCTTTCCTCCCTCTTTCCTCCCTCTTTCCTCCCTCTTTCCTCCCTCTTTCCTCCCTCTTTCCTCCCTCTTTCCTCCCTCTTTCCTCCCTCTTTCCTCCCTCTTTCCTCCCTCTTTCCTCCCTCTTTCCTCCCTCTTTCCTCCCTCTTTCCTCCCTCTATCCCCCCTCTATCCCCCTCTATCCCCCCTCTATCCCCCTCTATCCCCCTCTATCCTTCTTCTATCCTTCCTCTATCCTCCCAGCTCACCCTCAATCTCCAGCTCCCTATCCCAGTCCTGGAAGCGCAGCAGAGTCTCAGTGCTCAGCCTGTTCGGCAAGTAGGAGAGCCGGTTACTGGACTGGGAGCAAGTGGTCCTTGGCCTGTCCACAACCTCGTAGTCGATGAGAAATCCGCGAGACAAAGAGAGCGACGAGCAGGATAGAAAGTACACATCGCCAACCAGGGCGGCCAGTGGCAGGTATTTAAATAGCAGCACGAGGTCGCGATACAGGTATCCGCTGAACTGCTCACAGCCTGCGGTGAATTCATTGGAGGAAATGAAGCTTGTGATGGGGCGCCCTCTTTGTCAGCGCCTTCTCTGATGGCGCCTTCTATGTTGGCGCCTTTTATGTTTGGCGCCTTTTTATGTTTGGCGCCTTTTATGTTTGGCGCCTTTTATGTTGGAAGCCAGTTTTATGTTTGGCGCCTTTTATGTTTGGCGCCTTTTATGTTGGCGCCATTTATGTTTGGCGCCTTTTATGTTTGGCGCCTTTTTATGTTTGGCCCCTTTTTATGTTTGGCGCCTTTTATGTTTGGCGCCTTTTATGTTTGGCGCCTTTTATGTTTGGCGCCTTTTATGTTTGGCGTCTTTTATGTTTGGCGCCTTTTATTTCGGTGCCTTTTATGTTGGCGCTGGTGATGTCGCTGCTAACTCTTTCGCTGTTGGTGTTATGGTGCATTCTTGAGAGAACACCCAAAATTGAATAAATAAATTTTTTGTTTAATACACATAAATTTACTTTTGTGGCTTGCGAAAATTGTATCGAACAAATGGCATGTTTGATTTTAAATTTAAATGTCATGCAGAAGTTAGTTTCCCGTTATTTTGATTTTAAAGTAATTACATGGATATGAATGAAAGGAATAAACATGATTAAAACAAAATCAGGTCCGGTTAAAAAATAGGTTTACTCCCTCTATGAGTCTATTCCCTCTATCCTCCCTCCATCCTTCCTTTATCCTTCCTTTGTACTCCCTCTATCCTCTGTCTCTCCTCTCTACTCTATCCTCTCTCTATCCTCCCTCTATCCTCCCTCTATCCTCCCTCTATCCTCTCTCTATCCTCTCTCTATCCTCTCTCTATCCTCCCTCTATCCTCTCTCTATCCTCTCTCTATCCTCCCTCTATCCTCCCTCTATCCTCTCTCTATCCTCTCTCTATCCTCCCTCTATCCTCCCTCTATCCTCCCTCTATCCTCCCTCTATCCTCTCTCTATCCTCCCTCTATCCTCTCTCTATCCTCTCTCTATCCTTCTGAAGCTTCCTGAAAACAAGTCCCAGCTAAAAGCCGAGCACAGAGGAAGCAACTCACAGACGTCCATGAGCCCCATCTCAGCGGCGCAGTGCTCGCACTCGCTCAGGCCTCGCAGTACAATGATATTATTGGGGTAGACAATTTTAAACAGCAACAACATCTGCAGTACATTGAGCTGCACCTGGCCCTGCACGTTAACATACAAATAGTTGCCAAGGAACACGTAGGTGGTGCTGCTGGGCCAGCCGTACTGCCGGAAAATGGCCAACAGGTCTCCCAGGTTGCCGTGCAGCTTGCCAACAACTCTACAGCCGACGCTGGACTTCAACTCCAGCAGCGAGGGCTCCAGACGAAAGATAGCGACGGCGCGTTTGACAATCTGGCTGAAATCCACGCTGGTCAGCGTCTCGCCGTTTATGAGGCGCTCAGCTGACAGACCGGCCCATTCCTGACAGCTGCTCAAGGCGGTGCGAACCTTCATCGCTGACATTCTCGACTGTTAATGATTTCTATTCCAGTTGATATATTGATTGGCTCTTGAAGCTGATTTTTAAACAAAAATTATTGAAATTATTTCTTTTTTTGCTGCTTTGAAATTACCGGTAAATCAGAGCATACTTGCTGATTGCTATGAGGCCGATTTTTACCATAGACTGTCGGTTCTGTTAGATCAAGGACTGCTATAAATAGCGTCTATTTTTTACTAGTCCCGAGGGCAATGGTTCCCACGCCCGGGGCTTTCTAAGAAATGATGTTTTTGCTAGGAAATTTTAACAAATAATTTGTTAGTGCCGACTTACGAATAATTACGCTTAATCTACAGAAAATACATTTCTGCGTTACTGTCAGTAGTCCAGTGGGCGAAAAAATATGTAAAAAAGTATACACAGCGGAAATTAGGAGATTAGGTGAGAAATTTAAAATGGGCCACCCTTTGAGCTGAGCAGGAATCTGCGCGTGACTGACGGGTTTACAATCAACAAATAACTTTTAAAATTTTTATTTTAGCGGCATAAAAACAAACAATTGAATTTCAAGCAGATAAACAATAAGGTCACTTCCGAATCGACTCTGTACCAAAGTTCATTCCGTATTTTATATTTTTAATATTTGCATGCAGAAATATGAGCAGATCTTCTAATAACGACATTCGATGAAAATATTCAGGTTTGGAGTGAAGTTGAAACAAATATAAATACCATTGTGCCGCTGCTAGTTCTTAATTCTCTGGCGCATTTTTTGAAAATTATGTTACTAATGGGATCAGTTTCGGGGTTATAAATCATACATAGCACAGTTAATGGCTTTATTAGCTTTCAACCTACTCGTATCTTTTAATACAGAGCATCATTTTTTAAAATACTTTTAGTTTATGACTTATTTTAAGCCTCATCACATGAGACTGAAGTGTTGTTTTAGACTTTTAAACAAATTAAAAGTAAAATTTCAACAATAATGGGGAAACTAATTAAAAAAATGATTAATTGAACCAAAGTTAAACTTTAATTTAAAAATAAACTTAAATAAATTAAAAATTAAACCTTAGAAACTAATTTAAATAAAAAAAATTATTTCAAATAATAATTTAAAAGATTAAATTTTTTAGAACTAATTTAAACAAAATTTACACAATTAATTTCAACAAAATAGTTTTAATTGGTTCAAAATCAAGCGCCTCAAGCCTGGAAGACAAGTCTGATCCGTCTGGAGCGTCGCTGCTGCCCTTGATGCCGACCTGTCACCCCAGCAACCAGGTGACTCGACCGCAGCGCCGACGCCTCAGCAGCCAGCACGTCGACAATCGGCGAAGTGCGGCTTCTTGAATGCAGAAACTTCTCAGCGTCAACCTCCAATGATGGAGATGAAGCGCCAGCCGCATGATTTGAGTTCGAGTACTGAGCGAGCGACGAGCGAAGTAAACCATTCTGACATGGGGGTGGCGGCGGCGGCGGCGGCGGCGGCGGCGGAGGCGGAGGCGGCAGACTGCAGTGCTGATTCTCATCACCACCCAAGACAGTCTGAATCGGTCGAACATTGTCGTCGAATAGCTGATGCCGCTGCTGCTGCTGCTGAAGATCAGCATCAACCTGAGCGAGTTGGCTCGGCTCCAGAGAGGTGTCTCTTCGCCGTCGGCCATCCCGAAGGCGCCGTCTGATGGTCACGCAGCAGCAGGCGGCAGTCAGGGCAACGAAGGCCAACCCAATGGAGCCCAGAATGATTGGGTGGTAGGGCACCTCTTCGTGCTGCTTCTCCACTGATGCTGACTCGGCATCGGCGGCCACGTCTTCCGTTTCTAGGAAAGGTTGCCAGATTAACAAATTAACTCGCTGCGCTGAAGAATCTCATCTCATCCATGCAGACTCAGCCTAAAATCTTAATATAAAAAATTATAACCTGTAAGATTTGCATCGCTAGGAATCTCATCCATAAAAATCTCACTTCTTAGAAACTCGTTTCTAAAGCCTTTTTCAAGAATCTCACCACTAGAAATCTCATTATAGGAATCTTATCTCTAAAATTTCACCTTAAGAGTCTTATCTTTGATTCCCATAAATCTCTGCCTAAGAATCTTACCCTAGGAATCTCACCCTAAGAGTCTCACCCTAAGAATCTCATCCTAAAAATCTTATCCTAAGAATCTAATCCTAAGAATCTCACCCTAAGAATCTCGCCCAAAGAATCTCATCCATCCTAAGAATCTTATCCTAAGAATCTCCCCTAAGAATCTTATACTATGATCTCACCCTAAGAATCTCACCCAGAGTCTCACCCAAAGAGTCTCCCCCTAAGAACATCCTTCAGCAAGTCTTGCATTCAGCAAGAAATTTCACCCTGCAAAGGCCAAACCTAAAGAATGAAACAACACAGCCAAAAATTTTCACTGGGAGCTGGAAACCGTTTTGATTGGCAAGGAGCTGATGACGAAGGAAAAGGACAGAAACAGGAGGATTTTTTTGTAAGGCTGAAGGCGGTCGGGCCGGTGTCGACATCTCAGGCTTTCAATAAAGCAGGTATTTTATTGTTGCAATTTTTGTCCGCGGGATTTGGAAGGCAAGGAGGCAGCGCAGCCGCAATCCTGTCCGTCAGTTTAGGCCGGTCAGAATCTTATTCCAGGTTTTTGATGTTTAGCATTGCAATGCAGCTTTCTCTGGGTTCACCTGGTAGATGCAGATAGAAGCTGGCGTGCTTTTTAATAATGATATTATTACGTGAACAACATTCTCAGGCCACGGGGAGTGACAGAGGAGTGAAAGATGAGCATTGACAGATGAGGAGTGACAGGTTAGGAGTGAGAGATGAGCAGTGACAGGTTAGGAGTGACAGATAAGGAGTGACAGGTTAGGAGTGACAGATAAGGGGTGACAGATAAGGAGTGACAGATAAGGAGTGACAGATAAGGAGTGACAGATAAGAAGTGACAGATAAGGAGTGACAGATAAGGAGTGACAGATAGGGAGTGACAGATAAGGAGTGACAGATGATGAGTGACAAATGAGGAGTGACAGATAAGGAGTAACAGATAAGGAGTGACAAATGACCAGTGACAGATAAGGAGTGACAGATAAGGAGTGACAGATGATGAGTGACAAATGAGGAGTGACAGATAAGGAGTAACAGATAAGGAGTGACAGATGACCAGTGACAGATGAGGAGTGACAGGTTAGGAGTGACAGGTTAGGAGTGACAGGTTAGGAGTGAGAGATGAGCAGTGACAGGTTAGGAGTGACAGATAAGGAGTGACAGGTTAGGAGTGACAGATAAGGGGTGACAGATAAGGAGTGACAGATAAGGAGTGACAGATAAGGAGTGACAGATAAGAAGTGACAGATAAGGAGTGACAGATAAGGAGTGACAGATAGGGAGTGACAGATAAGGAGTGACAGATGATGAGTGACAAATGAGGAGTGACAGATAAGGAGTAACAGATAAGGAGTGACAAATGACCAGTGACAGATAAGGAGTGACAGATAAGGAGTGACAGATGATGAGTGACAAATGAGGAGTGACAGATAAGGAGTAACAGATAAGGAGTGACAGATGACCAGTGACAGATGAGGAGTGACAGGTTAGGAGTGACAGGTTAGGAGTGACAGGTTAGGAGTGAGAGATGAGCAGTGACAGGTTAGGAGTGACAGATAAGGAGTGACAGGTTAGGAGTGACAGATAAGGAGTAACAGATAAGGAGTGACAGATGATGAGTGACAAATGAGGAGTGACAGGTTAGGAGTGACAGGTTAGGAGTGAGAGATGAGCAGTGACAGGTTAGGAGTGACAGATAAGGAGTGACAGGTTAGGAGTGACAGATAAGGAGTGACAGATGAGGAGTGACAAATGAGGAGTAGCAGATAAAGAGTGACAGATAAGGAGTGACAGATAAGGAGTGACAGATGATGAGTGACAAATGAGGAGTGACAGATGAAGAGTGACAAATAAGGAGTGACAGTGAAGCGACAGCTGAGGAGTGACAGATAAAGAGTGGCAAATGAAGAGTGACAAATGCGAAATGACAGGTTAGGAGTGACAGAAGAGAAGTGACAGGCAAATTGCATAATGAGTGACAAATGAAGAGTGAAAAAGGAGGAGTGAAAAAGGAGGAGTGAAAAAGGAGGAGTGAAAAATAAGGAGTGAAAAAAGAAGAGTGAAAAAGGAGGAGTGAATAAGGAGGAGTGAAAAAGGAGGAGTGAAAAAGGAGGAGTGAAAAAGGAAGAGTGAAAAAGGAGGAGTGAAAAAGGAAGAGTGAAAAAGGAGGAGTGAATAAGGAGGAGTGAATAAGGAGTGAAAAAGGAGGAATGAAAAAGGAGGAGTGCCAGAGTGACATGAGAAGTGACTGATTAGGAGTGACAGGAGGGGAGATCGGTGCAGACAATCGATTGACCTTATTTCATAGCCATTTACATTGAAAGGTCAAAACTCGGAAAACAGCAGCATTGAAGCGGGGATCAGCACTGCAAAGTACATGATCAAGAATGCACAGACTTAGCGAATGTTTATAGCCTGAGCTGAATCAGACGATTTGAGTTCGTCAACAGACTGCGATTCTGCATAGCGGCGATCAATTACACGGCAATTCTCATTTGAAATTCCTGTGCTGCACTTTCCGAGAGCATGTGCAGTATATGCTGATTACTGGCAGAACTCAGCTCTGAGCTGCCTTCTCCGGCCTCCCCACCCCATCAGATGTTTCCTGAGACCTGTCCGCGAGGAAGTGAAATGCAAATGAGAGCTGCGCAAACTCCCTGTGAGACTTGGGCTGAGGATGCCAGACTAGGTAAGCAGTGCGCACTTATCGGGCCGTCAGTGTTGGCCAATGCTTGGAATTCTGCTGAACTGAGCGAATATTGGCAACACAGGAGGGGGAGAGGAGGAGGGGGAGAGCAGGGGGGAGAGCAGGAGGGGGAGAGCAGGAGGGGGAGAGCAGGAGGGGGAGAGCAGGAGGGGGAGAGCAGGAGGGGGAGAGCAGGAGGGGAGAGCAGGAGGGGGAGAGCAGGAGGGGGAGAGCAGGAGGGGAGAGCAGGAGGGGGAGAGCAGGAGGGGGAGAGCAGGAGGGGGAGAGCAGCAGAGGGAGAGCAGGAGGGGGAGAGCAGGAGGGGGAGAGCAGGAGGGGGAGAGCAGGAGGGGGAGAGGAGTAGAGGGAGAGCAGGAGAGGGAGAGCAGGAGGGGGAGAGCAGGAGGGGGAGAGCAGGAGGGGGAGAGCAGGAGGGGGAGAGCAGGAGAGGGAGAGCAGGAGAGGGAGAGCAGGAGGGGGAGAGCAGGAGGGGGAGAGCAGGAGGGGGAGAGCAGGAGGGGGAGAGCAGGAGGGGGAGAGCAGGAGGGGGAGAGCAGGAGGGGGAGAGCAGGAGAGGGAGAGCAGGAGGGGGAGAGCAGGAGGGGGAGAGCAGGAGGGGGAGAGCAGGAGGGGGAGCAGGAGGGGGAGAGCAGGAGGGGGAGAGCAGGAGGGGGAGAGCAGGAGGGGGAGAGCAGCAGAGGGAGAGCAGGAGGGGGAGAGCAGGAGGGGGAGAGCAGGAGGGGGAGAGCAGGAGGGGGAGAGCAGGAGGGGAGAGCAGGAGAGGGAGAGCAGGAGAGGGAGAGCAGGAGGGGGAGAGCAGGAGAGGGAGAGCAGGAGAGGGAGAGCAGGAGGGGGAGAGCAGGAGAGGGAGAGCAGGAGGGGAGAGCAGGAGGGGGAGAGCAGGAGGGGAGAGCAGGAGGGGGAGAGCAGGAGGGGGAGAGCAGGAGGGGGAGAGCAGGAGGGGGAGAGCAGGAGGGGGAGAGCAGGAGGGGGAGAGCAGGAGGGGGAGAGCAGGAGGGGGAGAGCAGGAGGGGGAGAGCAGGAGGGGGAGAGCAGGAGGGGGAGAGCAGGAGAGGGAGAGCAGGAGAGGGAGAGCAGGAGGGGGAGAGCAGGAGGGGGAGAGCAGGAGGGGGAGAGCAGGAGAGGGAGAGCAGGAGGGGGAGAGCAGGAGGGGGAGAGCAGGAGGGGGAGAGCAGGAGGGGGAGAGCAGGAGGGGGAGAGCAGCAGAGGGAGAGCAGGAGGGGGAGAGAAATATATTACGAGTATTTTTAAAATAACCCATTTCAACCCTCTGCCGCATTGTCGCGAAAGAAAGGTTAAACGATATCAAAGTGTAAGAAAAATTCGAAATGCGTCACCGAGTTTTAATTGCGAACTAGATTCAACTTTGGTCGCGGGAAAACTTCCCCACGGGAAATCAAGCTGAAGGGAGAGAGGATTCTTCCTTTTAGAGGAAAGCGGGTTGTACAAGCAGAAAAAATGTCGGATTGCTTCGATCCTGTTTTGCTGAAATTTTTGCCTCCAGTTTATACCCAAGTTCTGATGCGATGCTCAGTTGCTATGCTCAGTTGCTATGCTCAGCTGCTATGCTCAGTTGCTATGCTCAGTTGCTATGCTCAGTTGCTATGCTCAGCTGCTATGCTCAGTTGCTATGCTCAGTTGCTATGCTCAGCTGCTATGCTCAGTTGCTATGCTCAGTTGCTATGCTCAGTTGCTATGCTCAGTTGCTATGCTCAGTTGCTATGCTCAGCTGCTATGCTCAGTTGCTATGCTCAGTTGCTATGCTCAGTTGCTATGCTCAGTTGCTATGCTCAGTTGCTATGCTCAGTTGCTATGCTCAGCTGCTATGCTCAGCTGCTATGCTCAGTTGCTATGCTCAGTTGCTATGCTCAGTTGCTATGCTCAGCTGCTATGCTCAGTTGCTATGCTCAGTTGCTATGCTCAGTTGCTATGCTCAGCTGCTATGCTCAGTTGCTATGCTCAGTTGCTAAGCTCAGTTGCTATGCTCCATCAGAAAGGCGTCAAAGCTCACCCGGCGCCTCGTGACTGTGCGTCACGGATCGAACACAGTTGAGTTCGTCACTGCCATCCAAACAGTTGACGTGGCTGTTGCAGACCAGTCGGGAGTCGATGCAGTGCTCAGAGCCGCAGTCGAACTCTGTGCTCTCCTGACAGGTGCCTGCACGGGGTGCAATAGGACGAAATGGTGAGTTTCTAATAGGCAAGTGTGACAACATTGAAGTGTTTGGAAGGCGTGAAGGTGTGTGTCCCGGCAGGTAGTCTATTTGCAGGCAGATTGCTGTTTTGCAAATTTACATGCCGAATGTACTTGTCAATAATGGCGTCTGGGTCAATATGAATCTTAGTGGCACTCGCTAGCATTTGCTGTGTCCTCTCCTGTGTCTCCTCCCTCTCTCCCCTGTGTCTCCTCCCTCTCTCTCCTGTGTCTCCTCCCTCTCTCTCTCTCCTGTGTCTCTTCCCTCTCTCTTTCTTTCTCTCTCTCTCTCTCTCTCTCTCTCTCTCTCTCTCTCTCTCTCCTGTGTCTCCTCCCTCTCTCTCCTGTGTCTCATCCTCTCTCTCCTGTGTCTCATCCTCTCTCTCCTGTGTCTCCCCCTCTCTCTCCTGTGTCTCCTCCCTCTCTCTCGTGTGTCTCCTCCCTCTCTCTCCTGTGTCTCCCCCCTCTCTCTCCTCTGTCTCCTCCCTCTCTCTCCTGTGTCTCCTCCCTCTCTCTCCTGTGTCTCCTCCCTCTCTCTCCTGTGTCTCCTCCCTCTCTCTTTCTTTCTCTCTCTCTCTCCTGTTCTTGTTTATTCGTCCCTATCCATTCACCTCACCTTTCCTAACCACAGTGAACACCACCATGAACTTGGGTATCAAATAGGTGTCCTTGGACGTCACGTGGATCACTGCGCGCCCCTTACTGGCCCGATGCCGCCAGGTCATGGGCTCCAGGGTGCGACACAGGGCGAAATCGCGACGCAGATCCACTGTGAAAGCGTCGTACACATACACCGCCTGCTGCTTGCACAGGTCGTCACGGCGCACCTGCAGGTTCTCCAAGGACACCAGCACCTGGGGATAAGGAAAGGGCAAACACTGAGACAGACACTGAAAGACACAGACAGACAGACAGACGGACAGACAGACGGACAGACAGACAGACAGACAGACAGACAGACACACAGACAGACAGACAGACAGACAGACAGACAGACAGACAGACAGACAGATAGACAGACAGACAGACAGACAGACAGACAGATAGATAGACAGACAGACAGACAGACAGACAGACAGACAGATAGACAGACAGACAGACAGACAGACAGACAGATAGACAGACAGACAGACAGACAGATAGATAGACAGACAGACAGACAGAAAGACAGACAGATAGACAGACAGACAGACAGACAGACAGACACACAGACAGGCTATTGAACAGAGTGAGAGAACGACCGCAAGCAGATTTCCCGCAGCTACTAAAAGCAATCAAGCCGCAGATCTGTCAGAAATTGTCAAATAATGTCTAAGCGCAAAAGCAGAATACAAGCCACTGCATAATGAACCAATAAGAAATTCATACTAACCCTTTTGGGGATTAAGGGCGATGTGGGGATTATTCTATATAGAGTTCGATCCCAAGCAGATAGACGCAGATTTTCTCCTGTTTCTGCTGAACAGGAAGCTCGGTGAGCGCAGCGCCGCCAGAGGGGAAGATAATCCTCAAGTTATATTGGCGCTCCCGGCCGAGGATAGGGAGAAATATTGGGAGATTTCCTATGTCTCAAAATGCCAGACGGTTGGGGTGGAGCCGACGGACTGTTGCTAGGCCACTGGGGGATTTTGAGCTCTGCTGCTAAGGTCACACGAGGATTTGAGCTCAGCGCTGAGACCAGTGCAGAGACTGCGACCGTGAGATATGAACTGTGACGTTCAGGCACAGCCAGTGACTTTCAGGCACAGCCAGTGACTTTCAGGCACAGCCAGTGACTTTCAGGCACAGCCAGTGACTTTCAGGCACAGCCAGTGACTTTCAGGCACAGCCAGTGACTTTCAGGCACAGCCAGTGACTTTCAGGCACAGCCAGTGACTTTCAGGCACAGCCAGTGACTTTCAGGCACAGCCAGTGACTTTCAGGCACAGCCAGTGACTTTCAGGCACAGCCAGTGACTTTCAGGCACAGCCAGTGACTTTCAGGCACAGCCAGTGACTTTCAGGCACAGCCAGTGACCGGGAGACACAGCCAGTGACCGGGAAACACAGCCAGTGACCGGGAAACACAGCCAGTGATCGGGAGACACAGCCAGTGACCGGGAGACACAGCCAGTGACCGGGAGACCTTAACCAGACCACTAGCCAGTAAAAGGTTGCTTGCTTAGCTCATCAAAGAGTCGAGTGACTCTTGCAATGTCGTTAAAAGGAGGCGGAGTGCAAGTCAGCCCTCCTGATTGAGCTGTCCCCATCCCATCAGGGGGTGTCACGCACAGCAAACACAGTCAAATGCAAAGTTGAAGTTGAAGAGAGTACAAGTACTTAACCCCAGCTCACCTGAGTGTCATCTGGGGAGCTGACATCCACTGAGCAGTCCACTGGAGTAGTCGGTTCTGCCAAATAGTCTGGTGGAAATTTTTCCCTTAACTGACGGGTGAGCACAACTTCTTGATGGCCAACTGGGAGCTGCAGCTCCAGTACGCACTCTGAAATGCGGCCGATAAAGGTTTAGTGACATGGGAAACAGTGTTTCTTATGCTGCCTTAGTCACGTCAGGAGTCTGGGAGTCACAGTTGCTAAGCTAGGGTGTCAGACGGCGGGCGAAAAACTAAAGTGTCAGATAGCGCCAGACTCAAGTGTCAGTGTTAGTATCGGCTTGTGTGTGCGTCGGTATGCTGTCTTTGGCCAAACCCATAGAGTTGTAATGAGCAAAGGCAGCGCTAAAGAATAAATAAAAAAGAACGAAAGAAGGCAAAGTAAGCCGCGAGAGCATGCAGCTTGATTGTCAAGTGAAAGTGATTCAATAATCGACTCCGAGCTAACAATGGCGACGAGGCTGCCAACCATCGAACCGCTAGAAGAGAGCGAGGATCCCCACCGATGGCTGCAGCGATTCGAAATCTGCGCAACGCTGAATGACTGGAAAGACGACAAAAAGCGCAACGCTTTTCTGGCGCTGCTCGGCAAGCGAATTTTTAACCTCCTTGCTGATGCGGTGCTGCCCGATAAGTTGGACACCAAGGACTTTGATACGCTCAGCAAGCTGCTCACCAAAGAGGTCAAAGGTGAGAAATCTGTGATTGCAAGCCGCTACGAGTTCCATAAAGCGAAGCAGGAGAACAATGAGGACATAGCCACTTACAGCAGGAGGCTGAAGCAGCTGTCCGAAGCCTGCAAATTTACCGATTCGGCAGACCGGCTCAGAGATCAGTTTATCTTTGGACTCCAGAGTAAAGAGATTCTGCGGAAGCTACTGTCTGAGAAAATCGAAGACCTGACGTGGGACAGGGTAACGGCGGTAGCTGCGGCTTGCGAAACGGTCCAGCGTGGGGAGAAAGACATGACCGGCTTGAATGTACTGCAGATGCGTCAGACAAGTGGTCGACCGCAAAAAGGCAGCGAAGCCGGAAGGAAACGTTCACAAAAACCCACGAGTGAGGACAAGAACGCCAAGCAGGTCACTTGCTACTGCTGTGGGAAACCTGGTCATCTAAAGAGTGAATGCCGATTCAAATCCTTGAAGTGTGATAGCTGCGGAAAATTGGGTCACCTGAGATCTGTCTGCAGAGCTTCGAAGACAAAGGCCGAAAGACACCGAGAGTCTTCAAGGGTTCGACTAGTGCTGCAATCACCATCAATGGAGAAGTGTGAAGAGGATCAATGCGACAAGATATTCTCCATGACAACCAGCAAGCAGAGAATTTTGCGCACAGTGAGTATTAACGGCACAAGTGTTGAAATGGTGTTTGATACGGGTGCGGATGCCTCATTGGTATCCAAACACTCATTCGAACAACTGTCACAGAGGACAGATGTTATGCCAGCCGACAGAACATTTAAGGACTATCAGGGCTGTGCAGTCCCACTGTTTGGTAAGTCGATCGTCACAGTGCAGTTCAACGGCATCACAACACAGCTTCCTATCTTCATCGTGGATCGGCCAGGAGCTCCGAACATCTATGGGCTTGAGTGGATGCACGCCCTTGAGCCGCACCTGAATATTTACCAGGTAACGCATTTCGAAGCACATCTAGTTTTAAAGGACGAAGCCAGACCCGTGTTTCTCAAGCCAAGACCTATACCATACGGCATTCGAGAGAGTGTGAAACAGGAACTGGACCGCCTGGAAAGTGAAGGAATTCTGAAGAAGATTGATCAGAGCGAATGGGCAACGCCGATTGTGGTTGTGAGAAAGCAGAGTGGAAAAATACGCATATGCGGCGACTACAAGGTGACTGTCAACAAATCCCTATGCGATATGGTCTCAACCACCCCATGCATTGAAGATGTGTTGAGCCAGTTGGGTGGAGCCAAGATCTTCTCTGTTCTCGATCTGACGAACGCTTACCTACAGTTACCAGTAGACGATGCGTCTGGAAGCATCCTAACTCTGAGCACCCCTTTCGGGTTATATCAGCCCAAAGCCCTTGCTTATGGTGTCAAACAGGCACCGGCAATTTTTCAGGGATATATGGACAAGCTATTAGCTTCGGAGAAAAATGTGGTTAGCTACCAGGACGACATCCTCATATATGGAAAAACGGAACAGGAACACGACAACCAGATTAACGTTGTTACACGCATCCTACAGGAAAACAATGTCGTGGTTAACTATCAGAAAAGTGCACTCAAGCGCAGTAGAGTAAAGTTTCTGGGACTCGACATTGGCAGCGAAGGAATCTGTCCAGCAGAAGACAAGATGGAAGCCATACGGAGTTTAGCAGATCCAAGGTCTGTCAAGGAGCTTAGATCATTCCTGGGCCTGGCAGAGTTTTACTCCAGATTTATAAAAAATCTATCTACCATCAAAGAGCCTCTAGCGAAGCTCGTTCGACAGGATGAAGAGTGGCGATGGGGACCCATGGAACAGTCTGCGTTCCAGCTAATCAAGACTAGCATCTGTGAGTCGAAGGTCATTAAACCGTTTGATCCATCCGACTCAATTACAAGACTCACAACGGACGCCTCTCCTTACGGTCTTGGAGCAGTGCTTGAACAATCCAAAGGACCGGTCATGTTTATATCGAAGACACTCAGTAAGCCGGAGCGTAACTATGCACAAATTGAGCGCGAGGCGCTGGGAATCATCTGGGCTGTTAAGCGTCTTCATAAATACTTGTATGCTCGAAAGTTTGTACTAGTGACGGATCATCATCCACTGAAGTATATATTTGATCCAGCAAAGAGCCTCAACAGCCTGGCTAGTGCTAGAATTCAGCGATGGGCGATCTCACTGGCATCGTATGACTATACCGTGGAATGCCGTCGATCTGAGGAGATTCCAGTAGCCGATGCGCTTTCAAGATTGACATCTACGAGCGCCGATAATGAGCAATTTGACGTCAGTACAGTTCAGGACACCGTACTCAACATGCCGGTGGATAAAAAAGAAATTCGCAGACAGTCGCTACGGGATCCAACAATGCGTAAGCTGTTTGCCCAAGTAAAACATGGATGGACGGTAAGGGGAAAGAATCAGTTGCCAGAATTTTCCCGGCTACAAAGCGAGTTCTCCATTGAAGATGGAATCTTGTATCGGGGAATCAGAATTATTATCCCCACTGTACTTCGTGATCAAGTGCTACGAACGCTTCATGATGGGCATTTAGGAGCGGAGAAAATGAAATCTATTGCCCGACAGTGCGTATGGTGGCCATCAGTGGATGCGGACATTCAGCAGCGGGCAAAGGCATGCAAGGACTGCCAGCAGCAAAAAGATCATGCGAAGAGCGAATGGATTCCATGGCCACAGGAAACCGAGAAGTGGAGCCGAGTCCATATAGACTATGCTGGTCCATTTAATAATGGAAAATATTGCCTCATAATGATTGACGCCTATAGTAAATGGGCTGAGGTCCATCTGATGAGTTCCACTACAACGGAAGAAACTATTCTGCGTCTTCGCCGCACATTCGCACAGGAAGGTGTGCCACTTACACTAGTGTCCGATAACGGACCACAATTTACGTCCAAGCATATGGAAAACTGGCTACAGTCAATCGGGTGTAAGCACATTCTAACACCACCATATCATCCGCGATCGAATGGACAAGCGGAGAGATTCGTCCGTGATCTAAAAGCCACCTCAGAGCAGCACAGCAGGAAAGCTGCATGCAGGCCAACATAGATAGATTCTTGCTGCAGTATCGGAATGCAAAGCACGCTGCCACAGGGAAATCTCCAGCTGAAATGATGCGTGGTCATTTATTGCGTGGCCCGATCACCCAACTGTCAAAGCAACCGGTGTGGGTCAAGGTCTACAATGATCACCAACGC
The DNA here is from genome assembly GCA_002269645.1 of Macrostomum lignano. Classification (NCBI taxonomy): domain Eukaryota; kingdom Metazoa; phylum Platyhelminthes; family Macrostomidae; genus Macrostomum; species Macrostomum lignano. The sequence goes on from NIVC01000594.1 coordinate 481,440, forward strand.
AAATGGGCACCTGGAGTCGTCATCAACTCTGAAGGCAAGGCTATTGTTAATGTTGAAGGTGAAGATGGAAACATCTCGAGAAGGCACCTGGAGCAGATAAAACCAAGAGTTACCGACGCTAAAGAGGCCGAGGAAGATACAAGTCATAGCGATTCAAAAGATCAAGCGCGCCCAGAAGACGCTAATAAACTCTATCCTACTCGTAATCGAAGGCCGCCTGATAGACTGCAGTACAAAAAACTCGGGACACCAACCAAACAGAGCTTTACGTGAATCCAAGCGTAGTTTGCAATGGAAAGCTACTCTTGTGAACTGATTGTGTACCTGTTGTTTTTATTTTATTATTTGAAAGCGTGTCTCCACCTCATTATGAAACCATGAGGTGCATTCTTTTAGAGTATTTTTTATCTCGCATGGGAGGAGTGTTAGTATCGGCTTGTGTGTGCGTCGGTATGCTGTCTTTGGCCAAACCCATAGAGTTGTAATGAGCAAAGGCAGCGCTAAAGAATAAATAAAAAAGAACGAAAGAAGGCAAAGTAAGCCGCGAGAGCATGCAGCTTGATTGTCAAGTGAAAGTGATTCAATAATCGACTCCGAGCTAACAGTCAGAAAGCGCCAAGCTAAAGTGTCAGATAGCGCCAAAATGAAGTGTCAGATAGCGCCAAGCTAAAGTGTCAGATAGCGCCAAAATGAAGTGTCAGATAGCGCCAAAATGAAGTGTCAGATAGCGCCAAGCTAAAGTGTCAAACGACGCCAAACAGAAGTGTGAGATAGCGCTAAACTGAAGTGTCAAGATAGCGCCAAACTAAAGTGTCAGATGGCACCAAAAAGAGGGGAGAATAGCCACTCCATCCCTTCGCAAACCCGACAGAACCAAGTGCCAGTACGGGAAGCGGGGAGAGCAGAGTGGGAAACGCAGAAGCCATATCAGGCAAAAACAAGGTTTAATAAAACACAAAAATTGCGCGGCACAAACAGGCAGTCATATTTTTAACCCCGCAACTGCTAACCGGGAAAATGCAGGATAAAATCCAAAAAAGGAAAGATGATGAGGATGTAAAAGTGCGACAGAAACGGTTAGCAAACACCAGTTGCGCCGGCTGTGGCTCACGGCTCCTGGCTCTCGGTGCCCGACTGGCCCGCTTTCTTTGGACAAAAAAGCAAGCAAACTAAGCAAATTTATTAGAACAGGCCGACTGAAGTGCAATGAGGGCTGATTCCCTGCCATCTGCAGATAAGCTTGTGTAAATTGGGGTAAGAATTCACTGCATAGAGAAGTTGAACAGTTAGACAGACAGATAGATAGATAGATAGATAGATAGATAGGTAGATAGATAGATAGATAGATAGATAGATAGATAGATAGATAGATAGATAGATAGATAGATAGATAGATAGATAGATAGATAGATAGATAGATAGATAGATAGATAGATAGATAGATAGATAGATAGATAGATAGATAGATAGATAGATAGATAGATAGATAGATAGATAGATAGATAGATAGATAGATAGATAGATAGATAGATAGATAGATAGATAGATAGATAGATAGATAGATAGATAGATAGATAGATAGATAGATAGATAGATAGATAGATAGATAGATAGATAGATAGATAGATAGATAGATAGATAGATAGATAGATAGATAGATAGATAGATAGATAGATAGATAGATAGATAGATAGATAGATAGATAGATAGATAGATAGATAGATAGATAGATAGATAGATAGATAGATAGATAGATAGATAGATAGATAGATAGATAGATAGATAGATAGATTTTCCAGGAGTAGTCGGAGATCAGAGTGCAGCCATGGAGCCCAGGAAGTGCAGCCTTCCCCATTCTCTTTATCCCAAGCCAATATGGCTTCCATTTCAGCTCCACCCCGGGGTCTGCACAGCAGGCAGGCAGTGATTCTGCTGCAAAGTGAAGCGCCCCGTGACGCGACGGGGAATCGCATCGCTGCTGCAGCTTTAAGAGACAAAACCGCGCGAGCGCGTGGCCTCCAGCTGACCCAAGGGGGCAAAATTGGGGATTTTTTTCTAAATAGGGATGCTGGAACTATAGGCTGCAGGCGGTGCCACGGGCACCTGTTCCACCTGGCGGTCGGCGGCGGGGGGGGGTTTGCGGTTTCCAGGCCTCTCTCTCTTCCCCGCTGTGGCGGGCTGCTGCGAGTCGTCAAGGCTCCTCAGTGAATCAGTTTAGCATTTAGAATTGCCATCCGCCATTTTGCCTGCCTACCTGCCAGTCCAGCTATCAAACTGCTTGGGACGGCCATCGATAAGACTACCAAAGAGGTTTTTACTTGAGCCTAAGAAGTTTGGATTTATTCGATCCTTAATTAAGGTAAAGTTACTTTTCAGAAATAATCATTGTTAATCTGTTACCATGGCAACATGCAGCATGCAGCTATTTTGTACTTAAATTAAAAGTGCAAGACTCACACCAGGTAAGTCACGCACCAGGTAAGACTCACTCCAGGTAAGTCACACATCAGGTAAGACTCACTCCAGGTAAGACTCACCCCAGGTAAGACTCACTCCAGGTGAGACTCACCCCAGGTAAGACTCACATCAGGTAAGACTCACTCCAGGTAAAACTCACACCAGGTAAGACTCACTCCAGGTAAGACTCACTCCAGGTAAGACTCACCCCAGGTAAGACTTACGTCAGGTAAGACTCACATCAGGTAAGACTCACATCAGGTAAGACTCACTCCAGGTGAGAATCACCCCAGGTAAGACTCACTCCAGGTAAGACTCACACCAGGTAAGACTCACAACAGGTAAGACGCAAACCTGTAAATCACAGTCAGGCACCCACCCTGCTTAACCGCAGCCTCTGCAGCCGGTCGCACGAACTTGTACACCGCGCTGACGCCTCTGTGCTCGATAACCTCATCAGATTTGAACCTTAGCCACAGGTATCTGCCCGAGGATTTCAATCGCTGCGACGGTGGCTTGGCTCCGCAGTAGCGACCGTTGCTACTGCCGCCGTTTTGGTTGCTAAGCAACGGAGAATAGCCGTAGGGACCGTCGCGAACCTCCAGGTAGTCGGCCGCGCAGCCCGAACTCTCTTCGATGTGAAATTCGCCGCGAAAGTCCAGCTCGATCACCTGCTGGGGATGCTCGGCTGGTTGCCAGGGGGGGGGATGATGGTGGGGAAGAAATTGAGTGAGGAGTTGCTTTTTCAGACAAAGCCATGGTGATTCGGGAGTCATTAAAGCGAAAAGAGAGAGTCAAGTTCTTATACAAGAGGACCCAAAAATGACCCCAGATGACGAGTGACACCGGACTTGAATGTTTCCTAGTGATCCTGAGCAATATCCTGAGTAATAAAAAGCCATGAGTCAGAGAGAGTCAGAGAGAGTCAGAGAGTCAGAGAGAGTCAGAGAGTCAGAGAGAGTCAGTCAGAGAGTCAGTCAGAGAGTCAGTCAGAGAGTCAGAGAGAGTCAGTCAGAGAGTCAGTCAGAGAGTCAGAGAGAGTCAGTCAGAGAGTCAGTCAGAGAGTCAGTCAGAGAGTCAGTCAGAGAGTCAGAGAGAGTCAGTCAGAGAGAGTCAGTCAGAGACTCAGAGAGAGTCAGAAAGAGAGAGAGTCAGTCAGAGACTCAGAGAGAGTCAGAAAGAGAGAGAGTCAGTCAGAGACTCAGAGAGAGTCAGAAAGAGAGAGAGTCAGTCAGAGAGTCAGTCAGAGAGTCAGTCAGAGAGTCAGTCAGAGAGTCAGTCAGAGAGTCAGTCAGAGAGTCAGTCAGAGTCAGAAAGAGAGTCAGAGAGAGAGAGTCAGAGAGAGAGTCAGTCAGAGAGTCAGAGAGAGAGAGTCAGTCAGAGAGTCAGTCAGAGAGTCAGTCAGAGAGTCAGTCAGAGAGTCAGAGAGAGTCAGAGAGAGTCAGTCAGAGAGTCAGTCAGAGAGTCAGAGAGAGTCAGTCAGAGAGTCAGTCAGAGAGTCAGTCAGAGAGTCAGTCAGAGAGTCAGTCAGAGAGTCAGAGAGAGTCAGAGAGTCAGAGAAAGTCAGAGAAAGTCAGTCGGAGAGTCAGTGATGATAACAGAGTTACAAATGCCCTTCCATACATAGCAAGTCACAAGCACAGCAAAAATGCAACCGATGAAGCCCCACTGAGTCGGGTGCCTTAATGGGCAAAAAGTTGCAGAAACATTCCGCAGCAACTGAATCTCGTGCAGCTGTGCTCCAGGCAGAAATTGTGTTCCACCTTGAAATCCATTTGGCCACAATGTAAAGCAGCCTGTTTGTAACAACAACTATAAAATATTGGTTTAGCACATAACTGCACTTTATTAACTGGGAGGCCGGCATAGCAACTAACCACAGCGTTCCGCAGGTTTTGTAACTGACCTTCTTTAATAATTGACAGGCAAGCGAAGCCCTGCAAGGCATCGGAAGCTGATGGGTCCTCTATAGAATTACATAAGCATCAATAAAAGGACACCTGAATGACTTTTGAAGCCAGAAAAATTAGTCGAATAAAACCACTCGGACGCAAAAATGATCAGATATGAAGGACATCCAGCTGACCCTGAAATGACACCCAGATGGTCTGATGTGGCTACATCAGCCAGAATGATCTGAAATAACCCTGGGTATAAATCCCATATTACTCTTTAGATAGCCCCGGATAACCTCAGTGACCCCAGATGACCTTGAGTGACCCAGATGACCTTGAATGACCCTAGGTAACCCTGGGTGATCCCAGATGACACTAAGAGACCCCAGATGACCCTGAGTGACCCAAGATGACACTGAGTGACCCCAGCTGACCCTGAGTGACCCAGGATGACACTGAGTGACCACAGATGACACTGAGTGACCCCAGCTGACCCTGAGTGACCACAGATGACACTGAGTGACCCCAGCTGACCCTGAGTGACCACAGATGACACTGAGTGACCCCAGATGACACTGAGTGACCCCAGGTGACACTGAGAGACCCCAGATGACACTGAGTGACCCCAGATGACACTGAGTGACCACAGATGACACTGAGTGACCCCAGCTAACACTGAGTGACCCCAGATGACACTGAGAGACCCCGGATGACACTGAGAGACCCCGGATGACACTGAGTGACCCCAGATGACACTGAGTGACCCCAGATGACACTGAGTGACCCCAGATGACACTGAGAGACCCCGGATGACACTGAGAGACCCCGGATGACACTGAGTGACCCCAGATGACACTGAGTGACCCCAGATGACACTGAGTGACCCCAGATGACACTGAGAGACCCTAGATGACACTGAGTGACCCCAGATGACACTGAGAGACCCCGGATGACACTGAGAGACCCCGGATGACACTGAGTGACCCCAGATGACACTGAGTGACCCCAGATGACACTGAGTGACCCCAGATGACACTGAGAGACCCTAGATGACACTGAGTGACCCCAGATGACACTGAGAGACCCCAGATGACACTGAGAGACCCCGGATGAGCTGTTATGTTCGGAACTCGGGAGCTTAGCGGTACATGTTTTAAAATTGGCAAGCGCCTTGGCCATAGAAAAGCAAAGTCTCAGGGACAGCAGCTCACCTTTGATCACTTTGATGCAGTCGCAGCCCCGCGGGTAGCCCGAGCCAGCATAATTCGGCGTCCTGAACTCGAAATACCCGCCCGAGAATCGGATTCCCGCTGTGAAGGCGGCGCACACGTCTGGCTGCGGTGGCAGAGTGTCTGGAATGCGGTGGCAGAGTGTCTGGAATGCGGTGGCAGAGTGTCTGGAATGCGGTGGCAGAGTGTCTGGAATGCGGTGGCAGAGTGTCTGGAATGCGCGCTGCCAATTTTATTGTGGCTGACTGGCTGGGGCAAAGTTTTTTTACACTTTCACGTTCTTTTCGATCTTTCCGATTTTTGCTAGCAAAATAATTAGACCAGTAATTATCGCTCAGCTAGGAAATTACCTGGCTGCTATATGATCGCAGATCTGGCCTTTGATGTGCAACTTAGCAGCATGTTGAAGTTTCCACCCACAAAACCAGCCACAACACTTCACTCAATCCTCACCTCAGACGTCTGAACTCGTAATCGTACGAGGCAAAGTTAATATCGATCTTCAGTTGGCACTTTTCGAGTCACATGACTTGATTATCGATTTTTTAATTCACGTGTGTTAATCGTGAGTTTTACAAATTTTTGCGTTACTTGAATTTAATTTCTATTAAAAGAATTTGATTTCTAAGTTCTCATTTTTGAACGTAATTTTTAAGACGCAATTTTAAAGTCATAGGACTTGATTATCGATCGTAATTTCAAAGTCACGTGAGTTGATTATCGATCGTAATTTCAAAGTCACGTGACTTGATTATCGATCGTAATTTGAAAGTCACGTGACTTGATTAGCAATCGCAATTTGAAAGTCACGTGACTTGATTATCGATGGTAATTTTAAATTCACGTGACTTTATTGATTATCGATGGTAATTTTAAAGTCACGTGACTATTATTTATCCTCAATGCAGCTTTTGGTCACTCAGACAAAAAACTGACTCAAAAGAACTGGTACAAATGTTTCAAAAAGTGACTGACCTGATGACGCTGCGCTGACGGCGATGCCAGCTGAGCCGCTGCTCAAGATGAGGCAGAGGATAAGATCGCAGATGATAGCGCTTGCTGCTGCTGTAAAATTAAAGCAGATAGAAAAGATTTGTTTCACAATTTTCTTGTAAAAATTGGATTCAGCAAATGAATTTTAATGTTTTAATAGTTTTTAAGACTTAAGTTCTTTAGAAGTTTTCGAGCTTCCACAACATTATCGAATAGTTTTATTTAATTAAATATATTGTAATCATTGCTTGAACTAGCAAAAAGTTTGTTTTAGTTTTAGTTTCAAAGTTTAATTAATTTGCACTCAATTTAATTTTTTTAAAATAACCTAAAAGTACGTAATATTTTCCTAGAAACCAAGCTAATTCGAATCCGGAAAAAAATTGTTATACTATTCATGTCTAATACTGGTAGCCAGTCATCAATGCCAAATTGTGATTGACCTCAAACTTTCCGCTGCACACAGAATGCAACCTCAGCCAGTTCTGATTTGGGTGCAACTGCAGTTTCATCCCAAAATGATGAATGGCATTTGTGCAGAGAGGATTTGGTTTCATATCAGAATAACAACTTGCAACCAGCGGAATTACAAACCCCTAACGCGACCGGCGGTTTCGCGTTGTTTTAAAAGTACAAAATGCAAAAAAATAAGTTGACTATAATAGCTTCGATTCAATCTCGAAAAAAAGTACTGCAAAACGATTTAATTTTTTTCAAATCCATGATTTCTGCGATACAATCCTATATACTAAAATCTTAACTGGCAATTTTGATGACAATATTGGCATTCAGCTTATCATGGAATGTCTTTTTAACGACGATAATTATCACGGCATGATCTACGCTATTTTGCCAAGCACTAAATTGTGGCGCTACATCGAAATGTGTGTGGCGCCAACTCAAGAATGTGTGTTGGCGCCAAAATTGAGAATGTGTGTGGCTCCAAAATTAATAATGTGTGTGGCGCCAAAATAGAGAATGTGTATGGCGCCAAAATTGAGAATGTGTGTGGGGCCAAAATTGAGAATGTATGTGGCGCCAAAATTGAGAATGTGTGTGTCGCCAAAATTGAGAATGTATGTGGCGCCAAAATTGAGAATGTGTGTGGCGCCAAAATTGAGAATATGTGTGGCGCCAAAATTGAGAATGTGTGTGTCGCCAAAATTGAGAATGTATGTGGCGCCAAAAAATTGAGAATGTGTGTGGCGCCAAAATTGAGAATATGTGTGTCGCCAAAATTGAGAATGTATGTGGCGCCAAAATTGAGAATGTGTGTGGCGCCAAAATTGAGAATATGTGTGGCGCCAAAATTGAGAATGTATGTGGCGCCAAAAAATTGAGAATGTATGTGGCGCCAAAATTGAGAATGTATGTGGCGCCAAAATTGAGAATGTATGTGGCGCCAAAATTGAGAATGTATGTGACACCGAAATTGAGAATGTGTGTGGCGCCAAAATTGAGAATGTGTGTGGCGCCAACTCAAGAATGTGTAATGCCACCAAAAGTTGAGAAAGCGCGTGGCGCCAAAAGTTGAGATTGTGTTTGGTGCCATAAATTGAGAATCTGTGTGGCGCCATTTTTAAGAAAGCGCGTGGCGCCAAAAGTTGAGAATGTGTTTGGCGCCATAAATTGAGGTGTGAGGCGCCATTTTTGAGAAAGCGCGTGGCGCCAAAAGTTGAGAATGTGTTTGGCGCCATTAATTGAGGTGTGAGGCGCCATTTTTGAGAAAGCGCGTGGCGCCAAAAGTTGAGAATGTGTTTGGCGCCATTAATTGAGAAGGTGCGTGGCGCCATTTTTGAGAAAGCGCGTGGCGCCAAAAGTTGAGAATGTGTGATGGCACCAAAATGGAGAATGTATGTGGCGCCAAAATTAAGAATGTGTGTGGCGCCAAAATTGAGAATGTATGTGGCGCCAAAATTGAGAATGTATGTGGCGCCAAAATTGAGAATGTATGTGGCGCCAAAATTGAGAATGTGTGTGGCGCCATTTTTGAGAAAGCGCATGGCGCCAAAAGTTGAGAATGTGTTTGGCGCCATAAATTGAGAATGTGTGTGGCGCCCAAATTGAGAATGTGTGTGGCGCCAAAATTAAGAATGTGTGTGGCGCCAAAATTAAGAATGTGTGTGGCGCCAAAATTGAGAATGTGTGTGGCGCCAAAATTAAGACTGTGTGTGGCGCCAAAATTGAGAATGTGTGTGGCGCCAAAGGTGGCCAAGATGCTGCTATCATAATCTCAAAAAATTGAGCCATCAAAATTTTTCCATGAAATCACATGCTAAAAAATCACTCACCAGAAGCTCTCGAATTGAGTCCGGTGCTCAAACTTCCTGAAGACGCGGCTGCCGCTGCTGCTCTTCTAAAAGACATTCCAAACGACTGCCATGAAGCATTGCCTGATGCCAGCTCTGGAAATTGTTGTCTAAAGGAAATTTTTTGGCTTTCAAAAACTGATCAGTTGTTCGGCTACTGAGATCGGTAGGGACGCGGACTTCTGGCTTCTGTGGAATTCTTTACAGAATGGCGCGCATGGACCAAGACAGACGGCGAGTTGGGAAATTTTATTAGCTGGTTTGGCGAATTCTCATTGGCTGAGGGGTTCGAAAATTTGCCACTGTTGCATGAACTGGACAGACAAATCAGGGGAACTTCAGTGCAGCCTCAGTGGAGCCAAGGTTTTTTTTAGCATTGGCGCCAGAATCGGATTATGATTGGCGCCAAGATTTGACAGCATTTGGCAACAATTTTTTTTGCGATCAGCGCCCAGAATTGGTTTGTAATTAGCGACAATTTTTGCGACCAGCGCGAAGATTGATTGTTGGCGCCAGAATTGGTTTTCAATTGGCGCCAGAATTGGTTTGCAATTGGCGCCAGAATTGGTTTTCAATTGGCGCCAGAATTGGTTTTCAATTGGCGCCAGAATTGGTTTTCAATTGGCGCCAGAATTGGTTTGCAGTTGGCGCCAGAATTGGTTTTCAATTGGCGCCAGAATTGGTTTTCAATTGGTGCCAGAATTGGTTTTCAATTGGTGCCAGAATTGGTTTGCAATTGGCGCCAGAATTGGTTTGCAATTGGTGCCAGAATTGGTTTGCAATTGGCGCCAGAATTGGTTTGCAATTGGTGCCAGAATTAGTTTTCAATTGGCGCCAGAATTAGTTTGCAATTGGCGCCAGAATTGGTTTGCAATTGGTGCCAGAATTGGTTTGCAATTGGCGCCAGAATTGGTTTGCAATTGGTGCCAGAATTAGTTTTCAATTGGCGCCAGAATTAGTTTGCAATTGGCGCCAGAATTGGTTTGCAATTGGCGCCAGAATTGGTTTGCAATTGGCGCCAGAATTGGTTTGCAATTGGCGCCAGAATTCGTTTGCAATTGGCGCCAGAATTATTTTGCAGTTGGCGCCAGAATTGATTTGTGATTAGCGACAGTTTAGCTTAAAAACCGGCCATATTTTAGCAGAGGTCTCTCATCCGACAGACAGACGGGGCACATAGAACTTGATTACGGCAGCCAGCCATATTTTAATTTAAAATTTTTGCTTCCATTCAAATACTCTCTAAAATTTAAATTCGACTGCCTACCTAATTTTGTCTCAAGATGATCACGGATTGAGAAATTTTCTACATTTAAACCGCGGTATTGGCGTTAGGGGAGTTTCTTGGAAAGAATCTGAAATTATTCTGAGAAATCTTTCAGAGAGGGTGATAATCTTTTTTTAATTTGTTTGTAACAGGAATGCATAGGATCTTCTGACTATGCAAGGAACTGGATTTTGTAAAAGTACACGCAAAGGCATATGAAAACAAAAAATTACAATGTTTGATATTAGAGTCACACTGTTAGATATTGGAGAGTCACACTGTTAGATATTGGAGAGTCACACTGTTAGATACTGGAGAGTCCCACTGTTAGATATTGGAGAGTCACACTGTTAGATATTAGAGAGTCACACTGTTAGATATTAGAGAGTCACACTGTTAGATATTGGAGAGTCACACTGTTAGATATTGGAGAGTCACACTGTTAGATATTAAAGAGTCACACTGTTAGATATTGGAGATTCACACTGTTAGATATTGGAGAGTCACACTGTTAGATATTGGAGAGTCACACTGTTAGATATTGAAGAGTCACACTGTTAGATATTAGAGAGTCACACTGTTAGATATTGGAGAGTCACACTGTTAGATATTAAAGAGTCACACTGTTAGATATTAAAGAGTCTCACTGTTAGATATTGGAGAGTCACACTGTTAGATATAGGAGAGTCACACTGTTAGATATAGGAGAGTCACACTGTTAGATATAGGAGAGTCACACAGTTAGATATTGGAGATTCACACTGTTAGATATTGGAGAGTCACACTGTTAGATATAGGAGAGTCACACAGTTAGATATTGGAGGGTCACACTGTTAGATATAGGAGTGTCACACAGTTAGATATTGGAGGGTCACACTGTTAGATATAAGAGAGTTAGACAATGTTAGACAATTATCTAAAAGAGAATTAAATCTGAAAACAATAAAGACATTTTCACCAATAGCTGCTAAGCGAAGAAGGTTAACCTGTTTAATGTAATTTGTAATTGTACAGAAAGTGCAAACGCCAAGTTCATAGTAAACTTAAAAGTGCATCGCAAGACAAACAGACAATATCCATGTGCCATGACTGTACTGCGACGAAATAAAAACGCAATTTTATTACTATAATTAGGTATTACGCATTTTCTAAGCTAAAAATAGGCAAAATTAGCATTCGCTTACTATAAGTAGCATGGTTGGAAACTTAAACAAAGCAAAGAGGAAAAATTAAACAAAAAAAACTGAAATATAACTGGCCATTTTTTTAAAATGAACTTTTTATAAGCGAAACTGTGACAGATCGGAGAGGCAAAGTATTTCGAAAATTCGGTCGAGCGCTGCAGTTCTGATAGAAATACAGAAGCATAAGCTGAGTAAAACAAATTCCTGGCTAACGAAAAGGATAATAATTAAGAGAGAAACTGCCTAACATCAACCTCAAAGTCTCACCCTTAATGAGATTATCGATTTCTTAACATCTCACCCCTAAGGAGATGATCGATTTATCAAAATCTCTGCATCCCTAAGGAGATTATTGATTTCTTAAAATCTCTGCATCCCTAATGAGATTATTGATTTCTCAAAATCTCTGCATCCCTAATGAGATTATTGATTTCTCAAAATCTCACCCCTAATGAGATTATCGATTTCTCAAAATCTCACCCAATGAGATTATCGATTTCTGTAAATCTCACCCCTGTTGAGATTATCGATCTCTCAAAATCTCACCCTAATGAGATTATCGATTTCTGTAAATCTCAGCCCTGTTCAGATTATCGATTTCTGTAAATCTCACCCCTGTTTTTCATCGATTTTTCATAATCTCACCCCTAATCAGATAATCGATTTTTCATAATCTCACCCCTAATGAGTTTATCGATTTTTCTAAATCTCACCCTAATGAGGTTATCGATTTCTCTAAATCTCACCCTAATGAGATCATCGATTTTAAAAATCTCACCCTAATGAGATTATCGATTTCTCTAAATCTCACCCCTGATGAGATCATCGATTTCTCAAAATCTCACCCTAATGAGATCATCGATTTTAAAAATCTCACCCTAATGAGATTATCGATTTCTCAAAATCTCACCCTAATGAGATTATCGATTTCTCAAAATCTCACCCTAATGAGATTATCGATTTCTCAAAATCTCACCCTAATGAGATTATCGATTTCTCTAAATCTCACCCTAATGAGATTATCGATTTCTTTAAATCTCACCCTAAGGAGATTATCGATTTCTCTAAATCTCACCCCTGTTAAAATCATCGATTTCTCAAAATCTCATTCTAATGAGATCATCGATTTTTCATAATCTCATCCCTAATGAGTTTATCGATTTCTCAAAGTCCCACTTTTCTCGTCCCTAGTACCTTACTTACTACTGACTGGGGCCGCGAGGCCCCTATCGCAACCCCAAGGTAAAAGAGCACAAGGATTAGGGATTATATCTTGAAGATCTGCACTTTAATAATGCTGCAGAGCAGTCGCGCAGAGGCAGCTGAGTTCAGTCAGATCCCTAATTAATCTTCATCCTCAGGCGGCGGCACGATGGTGACAGGCCGATGGGCGTGGTGCAGCACGTAGTCGCTGACAGATCCCAGGAAGGCCCTGCGCAGCTTCCCGATTCCGCGCGAGCCCATCACGATGAGGGCGACATCCTCCTCATCAGCGATTTGCACGATGGCCTGCGTTGCAGCGTTGAAGAAGTACAAGGATGAGGCTCGTGTTCGACTTTTTTAAATTGGCAGAAGAAGTAGAGTAGTAAATATATATAGAGCGTTTTTTCATGCATGTGGTACCTGAAAGAGTTAACCTTCAAAATATCCTGACTTAACACCCTCGTGCTGGCGCCCCTGGTGCTGGCACCTCTGGTGCTGGCGCCCCTGGTGCAAAAGCCCCTGGTGCAAAATCTCCTGGTGCTAAAGCCCCTGGTTCTAAAGCCCCTGATGCTAAAGCCCCTGGTGCTGAATCTCCTGATGCTAAAGCCCCTGGTTCTAAAGCCCCTGGTGCTAAAGCCCTTGGTGCTAAAGCCTCTGGTTCTAAAGCCCCTTGGTGCTAAAGCCCCTGGTGCTAAATCTCCTAATGCTGGCGCCCTTATCATGGTACGGGCGCCAGCTGAAGCCCCATAGCACTCACACACGCTCACACAGGGTGCACAGCGATCGTGACTTTCTAATCGTCAGACATGTACAATCTCTGTGCCATGGGGGTTGGACCTCATGGCTGGGAATGAATGGGTGCTGCTGGTGAGAGTCGGACGCGAGGCCAGTCAGACGCATATGTCAGCTACTCGCCGATATGTATCGATAAAACGCATAACTAAAGGCCACAAACCTGCCCGGTGCCGTGGGCAATACGCTCCAAGAAGCGGATGTGCGCGATGCCCAGCGACTGGCAGAGCTCGCGCACGTGACCGGCCAGCTGCTTGGCCTCGGCCACCTTCTCCTCCACGGCCTTGGCGTACACCTCCCCGGCTGCCACCCCCGCCATGCCGAAACCGATGGCCACCTCCGGCGGCTCGCTGACGTTGGCGAAGATCACCTGGTCGGTGTCGCGTTTGATGTGCTCGGCGTAGAACCGGAGGCCGCGCTCGCTGTGCTGGCTGCGGTCGATGCCGATGAGCACCTTCCGGCCTTGGTGCTGCTGCTGCTCACCGCTGGTGCTGGTTGCCATGCGGAATCTGAGGGATTCGATTTCGGTGTCAAATGAATATCTCCCACACAATCTGAGACACGAGAGGCGCCACAATCTGAAATGACAAGAGGCGCCACAATCTAAGATAACAAAAGGCGCCACAATCTGAGAAACAAAGAGGCGCCACAATCTGAGACACGAGAGGCGCCACAATCTGAGACACGAGAGGCGCCACAATCTGAGACACGAGAGGCGCCACAATCTGAGACACGAGAGGCGCCACAATCTAAGATAACAAAAGGCACCACAATGTAAGTCACGAGAGGTTCCAAAATCTGAGATAACAAGAGGCGCCACAATCTAAGACACAAGGGCGCCATATCATACAAAACAAGCGCCAAGCGAACGCATATCCAGCATCAAAGCAGAATCAAATTAATAAAAAACTACAGAAATCTGGCTATAAAAAGACTCACCAGTCTCAAATTCTAGAATAGAATTTACAGTTCTGCAAGATAAAAAACTTTGTTAAAACGCCTGGCTGCTCCCGGGTCTGTGGGAAAACTGTGGCAGACAGAGACAAAGCCAAAATAAGGGCGAGTTGATCAAGCCGGGGCTCAAATTTTAAAGCCTCTTTGCTGACAGGTTCTGATAGGGTCTGGGAAGGAGAGAGGAAGAGGAGCTGGAAGGTTTGAGAAAAGAAGGGATCGAAAGATAAGCAAAGAGCTGCCAGACCTCGCTTCTCTGAGCTGTGGAGAATGGGGAAGGTAGCTTATATAGTTGAGATTGATTAAAAAATGAAGGTCGATGTCAATGCATGAGTCTGTGTGTATTTGGCCACTATTGCCTATGGAATATATGCTAATATATGCTTAATATAGGGGATTGCGCCCCATCCTGCCATTGGTTGAACATGCAGCTCCCTATGCATGCGAAAATCCCGCCTGCAGATCCTTCGACCGCGTACACCATCTCAAACAGGAAGGTGGGGATCTGGGAGGAGGCAAGTAAGGGAGAAGAAAATATATTATTAGTAAGAGGCGAGGTCTGAGGGTGGAGGGTTGGTGCTTCTGGAGGGGGCGGGGGGGGGGGTAATATCGATCGATTTTCGTCAGAGAAAGACATAGAGAGAGAGAGAGAGAGAGAGAGAGAGAGAGAGAGAGAGCGGAACTGCAAGTTAAACCGGGTGTACACTAATCCCTTCTGGCTGAGGGATAGGGATTAGTAAAGAGAGAGAGAGGAACAGAAAAAATCCAGAAGCCTTTAGTTAGTCAAAGACTGTACATAGCTATGGGCAGTGCACACTCACACACCCCCATGTCCTGCTGCTGCCGTACACTCAGTGAGCAAATTTATGAAGCAAAGATTCCAGAAATATAGCTTGTATGCGCGTGAGGGATAGAGGGAAAGGGAGAGAAGGCAAAAGCCGGGGGAGTCAAGGAGGTCACAAACGAAAAACTGGAGTAGGAAGGCAAAAGGTCGTAGAAGACCGACAAATAATCTTGATCGACCATTAAAACTCTGAATTAAACGTTTTGAGTTTAGCATTTGGCGCTAAAATCTAGCCTTCTGTGGCGCTGAATTGGCACTAAAATCTAGCCTGTGGAGCTGAATTGGCGCTAAAATCTAGCCTGTGGAGCTGAATTGGCGCTAAAATCTAGCCTGTGGAGCTGAATTGGCGCTAAAATCTAGCCTTCTGTGGCGCTGAATTGGCGCTAAAATCTAGCCTTCTGTGGCGCTGAATTGGCGCTAAAATCTAGCCTTCTGTGGCGCTGAATTGGCGCTAAAATCTAGCCTGTAGAGCTGAATTGGCGCTAAAATCTAGCCTGTGGAGCTGAATTGGCGCTAAAATCTAGCCTTCTCTGGAGCTGAATTGGCGCTAAAATCTAGCCTGTGGAGCTGAATCGGCGCTAAAATCTAGCCTGTGGAGCTGAATTGGCGCTAAAATCTAGCTTTCTGTGGCGCTAAATTGGCGCTAAAATCTAGCCTGTAGAGCTGAATTGGCGCTAAAATCTAGCCTGTGGAGCTGAATTGGCGCTAAAATCTAGCCTTCTCTGGAGCTGAATTGGCGCTAAAATCTAGCCTGTGGAGCTGAATCGGCGCTAAAATCTAGCCTGTGGAGCTAAATTGGCGCTAAAATCTAGCTTTCTGTGGCGCTAAATTGGCGCTAAAATCTAGCCTGTAGAGCTGAATTGGCGCTAAAATCTAGCCTGTGGAGCTGAATTGGCGCTAAAATCTAGCCTTCTCTGGAGCTGAATTGGCGCTAAAATCTAGCCTGTGGAGCTGAATCGGCGCTAAAATCTAGCCTGTGGAGCTAAATTGGCGCTAAAATCTAGCTTTCTGTGGCGCTGAATTGGTGCTAAAATCTAGCCTGTGGAGCTGAATTGGCGCTAAAATCTAGCCTTCTCTGGAGCTGAATTGGCGCTAAAATCTAGCAAAATGGAGCTGAATCGGCGCTAAAATCTAGCTTTCTGTGGCGCTGAATTAGCGCTAAAATCTAGCCTGTGGAGCTGAATTGGCGCTAAAATCTAGCCTTCTCTGGAGCTGAATTGGCGCTAAAATCTAGACTGAGGAGCTGAATTGGCGCTAAAATCTAGCCTTCTGTGGCGCTGGATTTGCGCTAAAATCTAGCCTGTGGAGCTGAATTGGCGCTAAAATCTAGCCTTCTGTGGCGCTGAATTGGCGCTAAAATCTAGCAAAATGGAGCTGAATCGGCGCTAAAATCTAGCCTGTGGAGCTGAATCGGCGCTAAAATCTAGCCTTCTGTGGAGCTGAATTGGCACATTAGAAAGAAAACCCATGCAGCGAAAAGCACTCCAGTTTCTGACTCCGGGTGTCCTTGAATGGCTGACTTGTACAGCCCAGGACCGCCAACTGCTAGGAGGAGGGGTTGTAGCCATGGGGAGAGGGGGAAGGAAGACATAGCAAAACTGGGAGTGGCCTTCCAAAGCCTTCGTCGTTTCCATCCCCACCCCATACCCCCCCCCAGTGGCTGAAGGCAATATTAGAGCATTTTAGAATATTTTTGGCCCAAGTCCTTTAGTCAAGACAGCCTTCGAAAATCGTATACCACAGCTGCAGCAGTATAGCAGGCACCTTCAGGGACTCACAGGTATGCGAATTTTTCTTTAAAAGGTGTTACTAAAAGTAAATCGGATCTCTAACTATCTATCTAATAACTGTTTTCCAGCCTCCGAAAAATGTCCTCCATCGCTCAGCAGAAGAAAATTGTCGAGCAGCTCCGAGTTGAGGCCGGCATGGCCCGCAAGCCGGTGTCCGAGTGTGTCCGGGACATGGT
This sequence comes from Macrostomum lignano, assembly GCA_002269645.1. Taxonomy (NCBI): domain Eukaryota; kingdom Metazoa; phylum Platyhelminthes; family Macrostomidae; genus Macrostomum; species Macrostomum lignano. The sequence goes on from NIVC01000594.1 coordinate 498,530, forward strand.
TCAGTTTATGGAAAGCAACAAGGACAAGGATTTCATCGTGTCCGGTTTCGCGTCCAAGAAGGACAATCCATTCCAGGAAAAGGGAGGCTGCATGTTGCTCTGAGGCTGCCTAAATACAGTGTGTAGCATTGAGGACCAAAAAAGTAATCTGATTGATTGATTTTACAAACTAAATTTGGCCTTTTTTGACACGAACGACTCCTCTTCTTCGATACTAATATTAATGTTATTCTTCTATTAATTCTTAATTAGTTAGCGATTTGTATGCGGCGGGTTTGTCAATCTGCTCTCATTTAAAATTAGTCTATAATTTGTCTAAAGCTACTCGGAGATATCAATTAATTATTAGCTGTGTGATATTATACTTCTTTTTTATTTGACACGCTTACTATCTCCGAAATAACTTTGCTATTATTATAAATTCCTTTCGTTTCTTGAGCCTTTGGATCTTTTTTGATATTTAAACAGTTTGTCAACTTATAAATACCAATTTTACAGAGCTGAAATAATGCCGGAATTAATGCAAAGCCACTCGTCACAAGAGTGCACTGATTTCCAGCAAAATTGTCAACAAATAACCCAGTATAACAAACAACAAGCCTATGCAGCTTAATCTAAGTCGATTTTGTAACTTTGTTTTAATCATACACCTGCGTTTCAATGTTTACTCAGTCATAAATTGTTTAACACAATATACCTGTAATTCAACAACAATATACACACGTACAGAAAATTTAGCAAATACTTGATTAATCATTTGCTGCTAAAAATGTGCATTTTGCGTTTCTTTGCGAACACGATACTAACGATTCGACCCCGGAGCTTACAATCCAATTTTGGAGCTTGCAGTTCTCTCCTGGAGCTTGCAGTCCAATTCTGGAGCTTTCAGTTCTCTGCTGGAGCTTTCAGTTTTCTGCTGGAGCTTGCAGTTCTCTGCTGGAGCTTGCAGTTCTCTCCTGGAGCTTGCAGTTCTCTCCTGGAGCTTGCAATCCAATCAAAAAGCTAACAGTCCTCTCCTGGAGCTTGCAGTGCAATCATAAAGCTTCCAGTTCTCTCCTGGAGTTTGCAGTCCAATCCTAGAGCTTGCAGTCCAATCATAAAGCTTACAGTCCTCTCCTGAGCTTACAGTGCAATCATGGAGCTTCCAGTTCTCTCCTGAAGCTTCCAGTTCTCTCCTGGAGCTTACAGTTCTCTCCTGGAGCTTGCAATCCAATCAAAAAGCTTACAGTCCTCTCCTGGAGCTTGCAGTGCAATCATAAAGCTTGCAGTTCTCTCCTGGAGCTTGCAATCCAATCAAAAAGCTTACAGTCCTCTCCTGGAGCTTGCAGTGCAATCATAAAGCTTACAGTTCTCTCCTGGAGCTTGCAGTCCAATTCTGGAGCTTTCAGTTCTCTGCTGGAGCTTTCAGTTTTCTGCTGGAGCTTGCAGTTCTCTGCTGGAGCTTGCAGTTCTCTCCTGGAGCTTGCAGTTCTCTCCTGGAGCTTGCAATCCAATCAAAAAGCTTACAGTCCTCTCCTGGAGCTTGCAGTGCAATCATAAAGCTTCCAGTTCTCTCCTGGAGCTTGCAGTCCAATCCTAGAGCTTGCAGTCCAATCATAAAGCTTACAGTCCTCTCCTGAGCTTACAGTGCAATCATGGAGCTTCCAGTTCTCTCCTGAAGCTTCCAGTTCTCTCCTGGAGCTTACAGTTCTCTCCTGGAGCTTGCAATCCAATCAAAAAGCTTACAGTCCTCTCCTGGAGCTTGCAGTGCAATCATAAAGCTTACAGTTCTCTCCTGGAGCTTGCAATCCAATCAAAAAGCTTACAGTCCTCTCCTGGAGCTTGCAGTCCTCTCCTGGAGCTTACAGTCCTCTCCTGGAGCTTACAGTCCAATCCTGGAGCTTACAGTCTAACCCTGGAGCTTGCAGTCGAATCATAAAGCTTACAGTCCTCTCCTGGAGCTTGCAGTCCAATACTGGAGCTTACAGTCCAATCCTGGAGCTTACAGTCCAATCCTGGAGCTTACAGTCCAATCCTGGAGCTTACAGTCCAATCCTGGAGCTTACAGTCCAATCCTGGAGCTTACAGTCTAATCCTGGAGCTTACAGTCCAATCCTGGAGCTTACAGTCCAATCCTGGAGCTTACAGTCCAATCCTGGAGTTTACAGTCCAATCCTGGAGCTTAAAGTCCAATCAGTAACTATCCATTAAGCAGTCTATCGGAGCTTTGAAGACAGCTCCCAACTTACAGGATTCATTTGAATGTTAAATCAATTATGGGGCTTACAGTCACCTTATAAAGCTTTAAGTTTATTCTGGAGCTTATAGGTATTTACTAGCTGTCTTTTACATCTTACACAGCCACACAATTGAAAGAAATGAAGCACTATACCTCTATTTATTTCAGTTAATCATCACGTCAGTTGATAAAAAATTATAATGTGTATCTTTTAGCGAAACAATTTATTTTCTTTGAATAATACCGTAACTGAAAGAAAAAATATTAAATATAGTTAAATTATCAGACAAATAAAAAACTAGGGCACTTCAACTTTGGCAGCTATTGAGAAATAATATGCCATGATATAAATTAACCGAAAATCGTATTGAATTAAAAGCGATTGCGACATGAATCACCTTGCAAAGACAGTTTTGCACTGTGCGTCCAGATTGTTAATACTCATAAAAACGTTTGAAGTTCGTCATTTCATGTGTCATATATAATAATTAATAAATATATCTAAATATACTAAATCTTCTTCCTATATACTAAAAATGAGTTGTCTGTGGGTATGCGATAGATTTCAGAAAAATTGGCTCAACCGATTTTCTTCAAATCCTATATACTAAAAATGAGTTGTCTGTGGGTATGCGATAGATTTCAGAAAAATTGGCTCAACCGATTTTCTTCAAACTTGCACCATTCGATCAGAAATTTTCCTGGGACGGTACATGCATCTTGGCTAAGAAATTGCTCAATGTTAAAGGGATTAAATATTCGAAAAACATGCTTTTTTGCAAAGGTCAAGCAGCTCTTTCGACCTGAAATGCATTGTAAGAATGCTAGAGAAAAAACTGACTGACTGAATTCCGATTGTGATAAAGATTGCATCACAACAAGTTGAAAACAGTACCGAAGAAATGCACACACAACTTGATTTAAATTGCGTAACCATATTGCTAACTTAAATTGAGACTGATACTGGCTGACTGAGAAATTGATTATGTCATAACTTTTTACTCCAATTGACTTGCTGAAAGAATTGAATTATAAGGGCCACAATTCATGTTCTCCAATTGAAAAGAGATAGCCCTGATGCGAACAGACTGGAATGCTAATGTAGCGACCTGGGTTCGAAGCTTAGTAGTGCAAAAAGATTTTTTTTATTAAAACACCTTAAAAACACAACAAAACTGCTAAACATCAAAGAAGCGCAATGTCAAACATAGAAGAGCCAACATATCGAACATAAAAGAGTTACCATGTCAAACATAAAAGAGCTACCATGTCGCCATATAGGAAAAAGTTGTAAAACCGCGGACGGTGTCCGGCGCACTTTTGAAATTTTTCTAAAGCGCAGCGCGCGCATAGGCGCAGCGCCTGCGCGCGCTGCCCTTTCTTACTGGCTGCTGCTCTAGCAAATACATATACATGGAAATGGGTATAATACCTCTGTTGAAGGGGCTTATACACTCGTAATTTATTAAGCTTAGAGATGTTCCGAAAATTCAATTTCAATTTTCCAAAATTTGAAATTTTTTAGAGCAAATTTCAATTTCGAAATAAAATTTAGAAGTGAAAATTTTGGTAGTGTCTAAAAAGTCGCTAAAAATAAACTACTTTCTACTACATATACATGTATTACTTTTTGCTTAAGCAGTAAATTGAAAGTAAAAAAGTGAGTGTTGATCATACTAAACTTTGTTTTTCTGAATTATGATTTCGGGAAATTTCAATTTTGATTTTGGAAAGTTAGCGAATTTTGATTTCGACGAAACTGCAGATCTTTCGGAACATCTCTAATAATCCTAAAGCGCGGTAAAATAGTTTGACTCTTTTCTAAAGCGCGCATCCGCGGGTTTTTAACATTTATTCCAATAGGGCCATGTCGAACATTAAAGAGCCACCATGTCGAACATTAAAGAGCCACCATGCCAAACATAAAAGAGCCACCATGTCAAACATAAAGAGCCACCATGTCAAACATTTAGGAGCCACCATGTTAAACATATATGTGACTTTATGTCAAATATTAAAGAGCCACCATGTGAAACATTAAAGAGCCACCATGTCAAACATTTAAGAGCCACCATGTCAAACCTAAAAGAGCCACCATGTCTAACAGTAAAGAGCCAGCATGTCGAACATTAAAGGGCCACCATGTAGAACATTAAAGAGCCACCATGTCAAACAATTAAAAGCCAGCATGTCAAACATAAAAGAACCACTTTGTTGAACACTAAAGAGCCACCATGTCAAACATAAAAGAGACAACATGTCAGACATTAAAAAGCCACTGTATCAAACATAAAAGAGTTACCATGTAGAACATTAAAGAGCCACCATGTCGAAAATTAAAGAGCCACTATGTAGAATATTAAAGAGCCACCATGAAGAACATTAAAGAGCCACCATGTCAAACATTTAGAAGCCACCATGTCAAAGATTTAAGAGCCACCATGTCAAACATTTAAGAGCCACCATGTCAAACATAAAAGAGCCACCATGTTAAACATTAAAAAGCCACCATGTCAAACATAGAAGAGCCACCATGTCAGATATTAAAAAGAGCCACCATGTCGAACATTAAAGAGCCACCATGTCAAACATATATGTGACTTTATGTCAAACATTAAAGAGCCACCATTTCAAACATTAAAGAGCCACCATGTCGAACATTAAAGAGCCACCATGTCAAACATTAAAGAGCCACCATGTAAAACATTAAAGAGCCACCATGTCTAACAGTAAAGAGCCACCATGTCGTACATTAAGGAGCCACCATATTGAACATTAAAGAGCCAGCATGTCGAACATAAAGAGCCACCAAGTCAAACATAGGAGACACAATTTCAAACGTAAAAAGAAGCGTCATGCCAATCACAAAGGAGCCATTATAAAGCTAAGGAAATTGTTGCACTTGCTACTTATTGTCCGGTGGATGCTTGCTATTTAGTATAGGATCAATACTTGCTATCAATTGGTTGCTTGCTATCTGGGGTGCTTGCTATCTGGGGGTGCTTGCTATCTGGGGGTGCTTGCTATCTGGGGGTGCTTGCTATCTGGGGGTGCTTGCTATCTGGTGGTGCTTGCTATCTGGAGGTGCTTGCTATCTGGTGGTGCTTGCTATCTGGAGGTGCTTGCTATCTAGGGGGATGCTTGCTGTCTTAGGATGTTTTCTTTTTGCATTGCACTTCATCTGAGCAGTTTTTCTATTGACTATGTGAAGGCTTTGTTTGGCCATCTTATTGATACTTGTAGAGAACAGAGATTCTATCTAGATGTCCCCCATCGGGGGGCGAAGATTGCTAGTTTTAACTAAAATCTGTCAAATGAAACAGCCCGATGAAAACGGTACTGGACCAAGAAGCGTCCCACAGCTACTTGCGTCGCCCCAGAATCGTTGCAGATAACACAGGAAAGAAGTTGACTCCTGACGACTCTACAACGACAAGATGTCACCGTAAAAGTTGCCAAAAAGTCGCTAAAGAGCCGCCTAAGAGTCCATTTGAGACGTTTCATTGTCCGCGACTCTGTAAAGACTCTGGGGCGTGCTGGAGTCGCTGTAGAACCACAGAGTTGCGTCCAAAGCGCACCTGTGTCACTTTATGAATTTCGCATTTATAACAACTCTATTTAGTCTACTTGAGTAGTCCAGTAGTACAACTTAACAACCGACTTAACAACCGCCTCTCCGTCGCATTAGAGTCGTTAGAATCGTAAAAAGTCACAAGAGTGAGTCGCCTATAGTCAGTTGTTCACAATGATTCTTTAGCGATTCTTGTCACGATAACGTTTTCAATGGGCTGTTTCCTACAGATCTAACGAAATCAATAACCAGTCTCTATACAGCTACTTAAGAGTAGCATATACGGGTTGTTCAAACTCTGTCAATCAGTTGAAACGCCAAACGTGACAACCTGTTTGGCAATGCCGCACATGTTGAGGCCCTGGGCGATCTGCAGGTAGCCTGACATGCCCCAGTCGGAGCCCCAGGAGTTACGCACCAGATAGAATGGCACAATATCGCTAGTTAGATCGTAGCCAACAATCTGAACGGCGTGATTCAACTGGGTGTCGCAGTTGTGCACGATGGTGCCGTCTACGTAGTATTGCCACATGTGACCGTCCACTGCCACGGCAGCGGTGCCGCGGCGCCACAGATGGTCAGGGAGGGCGTCCTCGTTCGATACCATGCTGACAAGAAGCCGGTGACACGAGTGATAGGGCTGGTAAAACTGGGTCTACCGTAAAACGACAATTGACATTCTACTGTAAGTGACAATTGACTACCAGTTGAGATTTGACTGTCAGTGAAAAATAACGGAGGACATACATGTAGATTACATTTAGATGGTGGCTAATGTTAATGCCATAGGATGCTATATATTCATATAATCTTAAGTCTTGGTAGGTTTAGTTCAGTTAGAGGCAGGGGCTTGTGTGCACCCTGGCACACTTTAAGCGACATTGTCGTCACACAACCGGCAAGAGGCATTACTGCCCATTCCGCCGACTCCCCTGAGCAGGCGCACAAGCGCGCGGATAGGTACGCAGTCACACGCACAGGCACACACACAGGAGTGTACAGCGGCCCTAAACTTTATTTATCGTTAGGGGCATGTACACTTCACTGTGCCTTGGGGGTTGGCTCTCAAGGCTGTTAATTGCACGAGCCGAGCCAAGCCGAGATTCCAATTCAGCCCCAAATTAATGCGACTGCACTTGGAATCGAGCCTGGGCCGCTGGCACACCAGAGCGCTGCGCCAGACCACTGGGCTACGGCCCCCGCAAGTCTTGGCAATATGTGGCTAAGGGTCACTGACAGTCAAGTATCCTCGGCAGTAAAATTCTTACAATCAATATGATATTTATCGTATAATCCCATTAAAGCTTGACAATAAATTATATAAACAAAAAAGCTGTCGATCGCAACTCACTTCCGACACAGCACATTAGTAGTGCCAACCTGATAGCCACCAGTAACCTGTCGGCAGGGCTCGTTTTTGCCAACATACGGATAGAGACTGTCTTGAACGATTCTTTTGCCACCTCCCTGCTGATGAAAGCAAAATAGAAATGTCAGATTAAGCGTCTGAATGTTTATAGATGAATCAGCTGTTTTCGAGTTTTTGTTTAGTAATTGAAAGAGCTTGATTGTGTCATTCAATTTTAAACTTGTTTAATAAAAAATCACAACAATGCAGTCGTAATGGATCTTGTACAAGATTCAGTTTAGACTACTGAGAGAAGTAGACGAATAAAAATGCGTATCGTAAAATCTCGCACATAACTAGAAATGATTCACTGACGAAGGCAAACAAGTCAAAAGTCAGGTCTCAGTCTGCCTGCACGAGGTTCGACCCCCCCCCCCGCTTTTAGTGTGTCACTGTTCGCTTTCACAAACTCGAAATTTCATATTTCATCGAATTGGGCAAAAGCTCGAAACTTTACACCAATAAAATTGACTAAATCAGAAAACTCCTCGTCCTGGACGATGTGAAACTTCGAGCTTGTGAAATTAAAGTTTATACAAAGTTTATATCGCTACTCACTGAGTAGTATGAAGCGGTGTGACAGATATCGCCGCCGCCGCAGCCGGCGGAACCAGACGTACAATCTGTCACCTGTTGCACGCTTAAATCGGTTAGCGGGCCGTAAGCTCCGGCGGCAAATTCGCTCTCGGCCACTTCAGTAACTGCGAATGCCCAGCAGGCACCGCAGGCGCCCTGATTCTTCACTTTGGTCACGTCTTTAGAGTCGCGCCTGAGTACCATTTATTTGAGAAATACACGAAGAAGGACACGTACAATAATTACTATTTAATTTGTTATTCATAGTAATCGGATTTTAATTAAAACTACATAACCTATAAAAATCCCACATCGCTAATCGGGATTTTCGATATTAACTGGATAGCGAAAAATTCTGCCTTAAATTCAAAGATTTGAATGTTTACGAATCAAAAAGGATCGCGGTGATCGTGAAGTAAGCGGACTTTTTAATGGCCTACACTTTGCAAGCACTTCAGGGGTTATTCGATTTGAAATTGTTGGCCCAACACGGTCGATAAAATTGGGGTTGGTAAAGAGCAGACAGATTGAATTAGCGGGCTTGCTTTCGATTAACAAACGCTTAGCCCCAGTAGTCCCTTCCCACCATTCTAAGCCCCCCTCGACCAGCCCCCCCCCCCCCACAGAGCTGTAGCTATTAGCTGTTTTTTTACTACACTCATATTCTGCCCGGCGCGTGTGGTGGGGGTGGGCGTGGCTGGGCGTGTGAGATTATCGATTTTTCTGGGTCACCGCTAAAATCAACAAACGTTTGGGTTTATCGCTGATTCTTCTAGCCAATAACCAAGGCCCTTACCAAAATTTAAAAAATGTTTGTTTAGTAGGACCAATAAGGCTGTACTCGTAACTATAAAGCTGTACTATGATTGGCTGTTACAATTAGTCAACAAGAATTGCTCGCCGCTTTTAGGCTCTGTAACGTAACTTTGTAATTCCAAAATTGAGAAAATAACCTAAAATATAGGATTTAATAAACTTACCAATCAATGCGATTCGGACGGGCTTCAAATGAGAGCACATCGGGCGAAACAAAATCGGATCTCTTTTTACGCAATCCGTCGATCTTGGGCTCCGTTCCCTCGTTATTGACCTTTGTAGCACTGGCATTCACAATCAGAGACGATAGGTAGCGCTCTAAATAATACAATAAAGAAATGACGCAGACTACTGATTTTATATATAACTCATAACAAACATTTCTAATGCATTTGACAATATTGGATGCACATGAAATAAAAATAAAAATTTTACAAGCTCATTATAAATATCAAAGTGATTTGGAAGAGTTATAATTGACAATTACATTTAGTCGAAATGACGAAATTCTATAGATTATTACTTCACTCAATGATATTGAATTGCGTTACAGTTAATATTCCTGCAACAGAATTTATAGGAGCAATCGATACTTTTAAGCTATAAGAAATTTATTCTCAGTGCAGAGATTTGCTGGCAAGAAGGCAATCACATAGCAGGTTTGAACTGTGCTTTTTTATAATCAGAAGAAATATATTGATCGCGAGTCAGTCAATAAATTCATCAGCAGGTACGTAGCAGCAAGCTTGATGCTTAAATCTAATTACCGCGAAATTCAGTTGGGCTTAGATGCATAAACTTGGTAATGCCATATCTAGCGGCGCCTTTGATGCCGCCACTGGGCTCTTTGCCCAATAGGCGAGCCTCTATGAGAGTAGCCACTGTTTGCAAATTTTCCTGTTTTAGTAATAAAAAGTGCCATCTAGTCAGTCATAAATTAAAGATCCAGATAAGGTAAAAACAGATAAAAAGGGTCCATTTAAAAGAAGTTACAAGACAATTAAATTTAATTACCCAAAATATCTGCTGGCGTTTAGATAGGCCACTAGCTAGGCCATCGGCGGCGTCAATCTTCGCGCCCAAATCGATGTACTTTTTGAATAAACACGCCGCCACGCCGTGCGACAAGCAGCGCCTACCCAGGCCTAATTTAGTGCACCAACCAATTAACTGATACAGATGATCGTTTAAAGGCAGGCTAGCGTTGCAAATACCGGCATGAAACTGACGACTATTTTCCTCTGTGAGATGCTCATTATCAATTCCGAAGAGTCTTCTGTGCCTGCTGGCAGTGACTCCAGAATGACACAAAAATACGATAATTAGTGCGAGTAATAGATTTCTTTGCTGCCAGGCCATGAATAGTTGGCTGAAAAAGATTTAACAGTATTCGATATTTTTCGATACTTCGCAAAACAAAAATCCGTTAGAAAAAAGAAACTTTAAAAACTTAACTATTTAATTTTGACACTACTGGCTACTGCCCCTCCATCTAGTCTTGAATAGAACAAGTTTATCATCAGGTATAAGTGCACCCACACCAGTCGCTTAACCGAAATAAATCAAACCGAATCAGCCGAACCAAGCCCAAACCCAAGCCATAGAAAAAATCGATTCATTTGCTATTCTTATTAAAATAGAGACGTTGGTGATGGGGGCGGGTCGCAGCTGTGCAGGCGCTTAAGTGGGATTGGCTGAACTATCGATTTAAATAATTTTGTTTTTTAACTTGGAAGGGTGGGAGGGGCTGAGGGGTGATTTGAGGTGTTAAGTAACCACGACCATAGACACTTAAGCGAAGACAGGGTGCACTGAATGTATATAAGCTGTTATTTCCCTTCCTAAATCATTTTCTTTACCCCCCCCGCAGTTTGACTAGAAGAGAGACTTAACGCCTTAACAGCCTAAAGCTTCTGGCTCAAGCTCAGTTCTTTTCTTCACTGAAAACAAACAAAAAACAAAGTCCAAAAAGGATGAACGGCCAACAGCCTTACTTTCCGACGCAGCTAGGAAACGTTGGATTTGCGGACTTGGCAGCGTATCAATATCTGCCGGCTGCCTACCTCGCCCATCTGCCACAGCCGACTCTGCTGCCTGCAACACTACCAACGTCACAGGTGCCGCCGTCACAGTCAGCGCCAACACCAATCTATACGGGCAACGACTTTGGCAGCAATCAAATCACTTCAATCGCTCCAACGACGCAGACAAAAAATGAAACTCGTCTTCCAACATCAGAGGATGAAAATTCTGCCGGAGCCGCTGCCGCCACAAATTCTAACTGGTCGGTCGACGAACTGGTTAATCAGCTACTTGCGTCGGTTGATCCTGGGGCTTGGTCATCATGGGGTCTCAATCCCGAGAACAGTCTAAGCGGCGCTGGTGACGGCTTTAGTAGCGCTACTACGGAGATTCAAACCTCTAGTGAAAACAGCGCCACGAGCTTTGATAGCGGCCACAATGGAACAAACCGTGCTCGCAGACCGAAGCCAACACCTAATAGAAGCGAAAAAGAAGCTGTTTGGACTGGCACTATGCCAGTTCGCGTTTACAAGAATGCTAGATTCTCGCAAAAGGTATTTGTCGGCGGCCTACCGTTGATGGCTAAACCTGGCGAATTACAGAAGGCCTTCAGCGCCCTCGGTAGCACTCGAGTTATTTTGCCGAAAACAAAGAGTCCAACGGGAAGCAACCAGATCTACGGCTATTGCCACATCGTTCTTAAGGATGGCAAGTATGTCAAGAGGCTTCTGAGCCGGTGCCAGAAGAACGTCGACAATCCTGACGATTCTATCATGATGATAGTGCAGAGCTACGAATACTTCTATGAGCTGCAGCTCAGCAACGTCAAGAAGAACGTTCAGATCATACCTTGGTGCATCAATGATTCTCACTACACCCACCAGATGAACAGCGGCGGTGAAAAGCACGTTGTCTTTGTCGGCGCGCTGCACGGCATCATGACGGCGGAGTTCCTTGGGCGCGTGATGTCCGACCTATTTGGAAACATTGAGTTCGTCACGTTGGACACAGACCGTTGCGATTATCCGATCGGCAGCGCTAGAGTGGGCTTCACCAGCCGCGAGTCCTACATGAAAGCGCTGAAGACGAACTTTGTTAAGATCAAGACCAGCCGTTTCACCAAGGTTGTGCAAATCGAGCCCTACTTGGAGGACTGCGCCTGCTCCATGTGCGCTCAACGCATCGGTGTCAACTTCTGCAAGTCTGAGATGTGCTTCCGCTACTATTGCGCTCAGTGCTGGGAGCGCGTACACGACGGCCTGGACAGCCATAGCATGCTGGAGCACCAGAAGCTGAACAAGAAACGTCAGGAAGAGTAGAGAGCAAAGACGTAAGCAGCGAAGTTTGAAGGGGCTGAAACTTGCTAAGGGTTCACTAATTATCAACCTTGATTCAAACGCTGTTGCTGAAAAACTCGAAAGCTTTTTCTGAAATAGTTCCGGCATCTTTTTAACTATTTAAAAATGTTTTTAGACGAATGCGGTTATTTATATAGCACATTCTATACTCTATAGTAGCAACTACTACAGGCTCAGTAGGAAAATTTATTGTCATTTTTAAAGTTTTCTTATTAGCCTTCTTAACCAAAAGCACCCTTTATAAAGATGTTAGCACTCCGAAAAATAGTTTTATGCCAAATTAAAGTAAAAATCCCAACTAAAATATTTTATCCTCATTCTCATGTTTTCTGCTTAAGCCTATTATTTGCAGTTATGGTTTAACGACAAGCAAGCAGGTTTTATCCTATTAAACATTGTGCGCCAACATTTGTTAAACGTATTGCTTTTCACGTGCTTATTCTATGCTAAATTAACCATTTTTTTATAATTTATTAATCTGTTACGCACCAGATGTGCTTTTTTCAGTACCAAACCATCTTTATTATTTTTTTCTTACTCGCCCTAGATTCGACTGCCTAAACATTGCTGTTATCCGTTTGTTGCTAATAATTTTAATCGGTAGAATATTGTTTTTTTCTGCATATTTTAGTTTTACCAACGCAAAATTGTCATTTGTCTAAAGTTTTTATTAATATTTGCTAAATGTTTTACCGGAAGCCAAAAATAGTCTGTTTTTACTAGATTTTCCACCCCTGTTTAGCAAAGCTTCAATGATTTTTTGATGTTTCTGCCAGAATTTATTGATAATTCTAAATTAATATAAACTAACAACAAAATCGCCTAAGCTTCAAGTTTCGTTTCTAATCAGAAGCAAAATTGTCTGTTACTCAGTTTCTGTTTCGAAGATAAAATAAAAAAACGAAACACCTTGGGTTAATCATTTTTTATTCAAAAACCAATTGATTTGGTTGATAGCGAGAAACCTCATTCAATATTATTGAACAATCAAGTGAAACAGAAATGAACAATCAACCAGATTAAATAAGCGCAGGTAGGTAGCGAAGTTTTACAATTTGGGTAGCCGTGATTAGATTTCTTGGGCAGACTGCGACCAGAAGAAATGCAGAAGTTGAGCACAACAACTCAATCATTAAAAGCACTTTTAAATGGGACCGGAAAATGTTTCAAAAGCCAGTTGCTTTCAGAAAATGCAATAGAAAGGTTTTTCATTTTAAAACACTACGAGACAATTACTAGACAGATTTTACCGATTTCAATTTAATCCATGTAATTACGTCACAACTGCTTTTTATCTCCGTTGTGCATTTCATCCCAGCGAAGGCTGAGGTGCCGGATTTTTAAGAATAGGCGGAGAGACAATTAAGACCAGCGTAATTGGGGTGGTGGGTTTGGGTGTACATTGGCTGTGTACATTCGCGATAAGGTATAATAAACAATTAACGGACTAGATCTCTCTGCTCTGCAAGGGTTGAGAATAACGCTAGCGGAGTCAGGGGCTTAGCCAGGATTTTCGATTAGGTCTTTGAAGGGCTGGACATTCATTTAAACAAACGTAAATAATGATGGATTTTCAATAAAAAACTGGATTTCTATCGCATTTTCCAACCTTCAATCCAAAATTAGAAGTTTTTAAGCATTCTCTATTTTAGTTACTATAAGAAGTGAGGCTGCTCAATTAGCAGCGAACCTGCTGTTATCCAAGCAGGTGGACAGACTAAACAGTCGCAATCGATTTTCAACATTCTGATCGGTCTCGTCTTCGCTGTAAGTTGACGAACTGGACGAACTGGCGTCAGCTAGCATTGAACGGATGTGGCGCTGGCCGGAACAGGTGGCCAGAACCGGACAGGTGGGACTGAGCGACACCGTGTTGCAAGCGTCGGCGTGCGCCTGCCATTCGGCGCAATAGTTGATCTCGCAATTGGTCGGCGCTGGCGGAGTCTTCAAATCGAATACCCGAACTCGGCCAGTGTAGCAGGGGCTGAGCAGGTAGCGGCCGCCCGGATCCAGATCGAACTGCAGCCGCTGATTGGTGGCCACAACCCGGCGCATTGTGGCCAGGATCACTCCGGGACGCCGGACATCCCAGCAGTGAATCTCGGGATCTTTGCGGCCGCCGCTGTATAGCAGATTGCCGCACGGCGAGAACTGCAGCTGGGTGACGCCGCCGAGCTGCGTGTGCGAGCGACACCAGAGCGGTTGGTGTTTGAGCATCGCATTGTGTCTTTCCGAATCCCGAATCCCTTTTCCCTATTTTTCTGCCCAGATCCCCAAATTTGTTTAATTCTCTTGCTAGGATATCTATACTTAAACTCGTTTCATTTTTCTAGCCCTAGATCCAGATTCCAGATCCTCAAATTCAAATATCAAATTTCCCATTCCAAATCCTCAAATCCCATTTCCCATTCCAGATCCTCAAATCCCATTTCTCATTCCAGATCCTCAAATCCCATTTCCCATTCCAGATCCTCAAATCCCATTTCTCATTCCAGATCCTCAAATCCCATTTCCCATTCCACATCCTCAAATCCAATTTCCCGATTCTTCAGTCCAGATCCCGAAATCCTAAAATCCTCAATTTTCTGATCCCTACCCCAGAGACCATAGAAATCCCCATTGGATTCGATCCCCGCACTGACCTGGCCCCGCATGCAGGCCAGCATAGAGCCGGGCTCGGCAAACAGGCACACGGTGCGGTTGTAGCTGCCGCAGGCGTACACCCCAGGCCTGGCAGGGGTGCAGGCCAGAGCGGCGATGATGCCGCCTTGGCTTGGCTTCACACCGATCCGAGGCCGCCGCTCCGACTGCTTGCCCGGGCGGTGGATGTCGAACACGCGCAAATGTCGCTCGAAGCCGCAGTAGAGCCGGCTACCGTCGGGGCTGAACGCCAGGCTGTAGGGCGCCTGGAGTGGATCAGTTTTTAGGGAGAATAGTATCTGCTATGAGAGCTCATACGCTATGACTCCTATGAGATCTCACCATACGCGGTGGGAACTCACTCAAATGCCATGAGATCTCACCATACGCGGTGGGAACTCACTCAAATGCCATGAGATCTCACCATACGCGGTGGGAACTCACTCAAATGCCATGAGATCTCACCATACGCGGTGGGAACTCACTCAAATGCCATGAGATGTCACCATACGCCGTGGGAACTCACTCAAATGCCATGAGATCTCACCATACGCGGTGGGAACTCATTCAAATGCCATGAGATCTCACCATACGCGGTGGGAACTCATTAAAATGCTATGAGATCTTATCATACGCTATGGTATCTTCTTCAATTTCATTACATTAGATCTTACCTGATGTCATGAGATCTCAGCCTGTGCCGAGATCTCAACCATAAAACAATATATTGGTTTGAGTCCGACACGAATACCGTAAGATCCTTAGAAAAAGAAATGGAATCACCCATGCCATGAGAACCCATCATAAGCTATGAGATCTTATTCCATGCCACAGAACCAGGGACCCAATTCCAGAGAGATCTCTCACTCTATGCAGAATCTCACCTGCAGCTCGTCCAGATGATTATAAGGCGCATACTGCGCCCTCTGCTGGCCAGTGAAGGCGTCCCACAGTCGGACAGGATTGTCTCTGGAGCAAGCGGCGAAACAGCAGGTGTCCGGATCGGCCGAATTCATGCTGGGATACCTGCGATTGTTGGGCGCATTGGCGGATAAAGGGGGCTCGATGGTGTTGTAAGCAGTCAAAGTTTTCAGAGGCAATTTTCTGGGAAAGCGATTCTCTGAGGGGGCGATTCTCTGAGGGGGAGGGGGCGATTCTCTGAGGGGGGGCGATTCTCTGGGGGGGGGCGATTCTCTGAGGGGGGGCGATTTTCTGAGGGGGGGGAGGCGATTCTCTGAGGGGGAGGGGGCGATTCTCTGAGGGGGGGGGGGCGATTCTCTGGGGGGGCGATTCTCTGAGGGGGGGGGGCGATTCTCTGAGGGGGAGGGGGCGATTCTCTGAGGGGGGGCGATTCTCTGGGGGGGGGGCGATTCTCTGGGGGGGGGCGATTATCTGAGGGGGGATTCTCTGAGGGGGGGGCGATTCTCTGAGGGGGGATTCTCTGAGGGGGGGGGGCGATTCTCTGGGGGGGCGCGATTCTCTGAGGGGGGGGGGCGATTCTCTGGGGGGGGGGCGATTCTCTCAGGGGGGGCGATTCTCTGGGGGGGCGATTCTCTGGGGGGGCGATTCTCTGAGGGGGGCGATTCTCTGGGGGGGCGATTCTCTGGGGGGGGCGATTCTCTGAGGGGGAGGGGGCGATTCTCTGAGGGGGGGGGGCGATTCTCTAAGAGACGATTCTTGAGAGGTGATTCTCTGAAGGGGGGGGGCGATTCTTTGCAAGGCGATTCTCTGAGAGGGCGAGAATCTGAGGGGAGGGCGATTCTTGAGAGGTGATTTTCTGAAGGTGGGGGCGATTCTTCGAAAAATATTCAAGATTCAATTTATTGAGAAGCGATTC
The DNA here is from genome assembly GCA_002269645.1 of Macrostomum lignano. Classification (NCBI taxonomy): domain Eukaryota; kingdom Metazoa; phylum Platyhelminthes; family Macrostomidae; genus Macrostomum; species Macrostomum lignano. Next base: position 514,976 of record NIVC01000594.1, read on the forward strand.
TTCTAGAGGCGATTCTTAAACGAGTATTTCAGGGGTAATTCTTCCATTGCAGATTTGTCAAACCTACCAGCACATATCGTAGATCAGATCAGACTCGGGCATGTTCACCACAGGCTGCCAGCCACCTTCAGCAGCTTCGGATTCGTTCAATCGCGGCATATTAAACAGTCGAAGCTGATTGTCTGCCGAATTTGTCAACAGGCAGAGCCCATCGGGAGAGAATTTACAGCCACGAAAGTAGTTGCTATCGCGAACCAGAGTGAATGCTGACAGCTCGGCTGGGGGCCGCGAGCTGCTGGGTTTAACGAGTTGTACAGAGCGCGGAGCTCGTCCGCTGCTGATACACCGACTGTGGCAGCGTCATCCGCCCCTGCAGTCCTCTGGGCGGCGTCATCCGCCCCTGCAGTCCTCTGGGCGGCGTCATCCGCCCTGCAGTCATCTGGGCGGCGTCATCCGCCCCTGCAGTCCTCTGGGCGGCGTCATCCGCCCCTGCAGTCCTCTGGGCGGCGTCATCCGCCCCTGCAGTCCTCTGGGCGGCGTCATCCGCCCCTGCAGTCCTCTGGGCGGCGTCATCCGCCCCTGCAGTCCTCTGGGTGGCGTCATCCGCCCCTGCAGTCCTCTGGCGGCGTCATCCGCCCCTGCAGTCCTCTGGGTGGCGTCATCCGCCCCTGCAGTCCTCTGGGTGGCGTCATCCGCCCCTGCAGTCCTCTGGGCGGCGTCATCGGCCCCCGAAGCCAGCTGTTCTTCAACCGCCGCGGCATCCAAAGACGCGAACGCCTCCAATGACACGGCAGCCGCAGCGGCTACTGTTGAATCAATTCTGGCGAGTTTCACCGACGGGGTTGACGGATCTTGGGCGTCGGCGGCGGCCCAGTCCCAGCTGAGCTCCCAGTCTCTGGGGAATTCAGTGTGTGCGAGAATTGAAACCATTTTAAAGGTTGGGATGGGAGATTCTTGGGGTCGGGATGGGAGATTCTTGGGGTCGGGATGGGAGATTCTTGGGGTCGGGATGGGAGATTCTTGGGGTCGGGATGGGAGATTCTTGGGGTCGGGATGGGAGATTCTTGGGGTCGGGATGGGAGATTCTTGGGGTTGGGATGGGAGATTCTTGGGGTCGGGATGGGAGATTCTTGGGGTCGGGATGGGAGATTCTTGGGGTTGGGATGGGAGATTCTTGGGGTTGGGATGGGAGATTCTTGGGGTCGGGATGGGAGATTCTTGGGGTTGGGATGGGAGATTCTTGGGGTTGGGATGGGAGATTCTTGGGTCGGGATGGGAGATTCTTGGGGTTAGGATGGGAGATTCTTGGGGTTGGGATGGGAGATTCTTGAGGTTGGGGATGGGAGATTCTTGGGGTTGGGATGGGAGATTCTTGGGGTTAGGATGGGAGATTCTTGGGGTTAGGATGGGAGATTCTTGGGTGTGGTGGGAGATTCTTGAGGTGGGATTGGAGATTCTTGAGGTGGGATTGGAGATTCTTGGGGTTGGGATGGGAGATTCTTGGGGTGTGGTGGGAGATTCTTGAGGTGAGATGGGAGATTCTTGGGGTGTGGTGGGAGATTCTTGAGGTGAGATGGGAGATTCTTGGGGTGTGGTGGGAGATTCTTGAGGTGAGATGGGAGATTCTTGAGGTGAGATGGGAGATTCTTGAGGTGAGATGGGAGATTCTTGAGGTGGGATTGGAGATTCTTGGGGTTGGGATGGGAGATTCTTGGGGTTGGGATGGGAGATTCTTGAGGTTGGGGATGGGAGATTCTTGGGGTTGGGATGGGAGATTCTTGGGGTTGGGATGGGAGATTCTTGAGGTGAGATGGGAGATTCTTGGGGTGTGGTGGGAGATTCTTGAGGTGAGATGGGAGATTCTTGAGGTGGGATTGGAGATTCTTGGGGTTGGGATGGGAGATTCTTGGGGTTGGGATGGGAGATTCTTGAGGTTGGGGATGGGAGATTCTTGGGTTGGGATGGGAGATTCTTGGGTTGGGATGGGAGATTCTTGAGGTTGGGGATGGAGATTCTTGGGGTGTGGTGGGAGATTCTTGGGGTGAGATGGGAGATTCCTGGGGTGTGGTGGGAGATTCTTGAGGTGGGGTTGGAGATTCTTGGGGTTGGGATGGGAGATTCTTGGGGTGTGGTGGGAGATTCTTGAGGTGGGGTTGGAGATTCTTGAGGTTGGGGATGGAGATTCTTGGAGTGTGGTGGGAGATTCTTGAGGTGAAGTGGCTTGATTCTCTGCGCTAGAAGCCATTAATGACAATGAGCCCTCAAACAATTCAGAGACCAGCTCACTTTTCACTAAGTTGGCTAGACTCCTGTCTACTTCTAATAGAAGCAATTGGAGCAGCAGCAGCACCTTCAGCACCGTATCAACGTTCATCAGCTGCATTTTGACCGACAGACCCGAGGGCCATCGGCGGAACTACTCGAATCTTCTCTTCCTCTAGTAGCAGCAATGCCGCCAATTCTCGCAACCTTCGGTACGGCCAGGTAATGCGAAACAAATATGGGCGATTTCGATCGCTCTTCATCAACCGGGATTTCCGCCGCCGCAGCCCCCTCCTGAGGCGGACTTTTATCGGCCTGCGAGTTGCAACAAACAATTGCTACTATGAGTAGGCGATGTGGCTAATAAAAAGGATTGTCTCATTTAAGCTTATCTGATGTTTGCAAGCGTTTTCAGCATATTTGTGATTAACCTAGCAATGCCCCCAGTCGGTGTCTAACCCTTAGCAATACCCCTCAGTCAGTGCCTAACCCTTAGCAATACCCAGTCAGTTTCTTACCCTTAGCAATACCCAGTCAGTGTCTAACCCTTAGCAATACCCTCAGTCAGTGCCTAACCCTTAGCAATACCCAGTCAGTTTCTAACCCTAGCAATGCCCCTTAGTCAGTGTCTAACCCTTAGCAATGCCCCTCAGTCAGTGTCTAAATCTTAGCAATGCCCCTCAGTCAGTGTCTAACCCTTAGGAATACCCTCAGTCAGTTTCTAACCCTAGCAATACCTCAGTCAGTTTCTAACCTAGCAATACCCTCAGTCA
>NIVC01000595.1:0-36020 GCA_002269645.1 Macrostomum lignano
CCGCCTTTCTGGAAGTCGACCGCGATCTACGGCTTCGACGGGCTGACGGCGGCGCTGGATCCACCGCGCTGGTCCTCCTTGTTGACGATTCGACATCCGGTGCGCGGCCAGTGTTGGTGACAGTCGCCGCGCGTACTGAGCGTGGCCGGCCGGCCGGGGTGCAACTCAGCCGCGACCACCATCCGGTGCTTCCGCCGAGAGGGCCCGCATCTTGGCCGCCGGTGGTCGCGTTGTCGGCGGCCGAGTGAACGGCCGATTGGCTATCAGCCGAGCTTGGGTGACTTCTCGTTCAAAACGCAGCGGTAAACGGCCGCCCTCTGAACAGATGGTCACAGGTGAGGCGAAACTGATCAAATTAGTTATAGCTAGCTATGGCTACGGCTTCCTCGTCCTGTATATTTGAATTTGAACACAAAATTCGCATTTTTTTAGTTGGCAATTAAAAAAGCTAAGTTGCCTACTATCAGTAGTGTAAGTATGTTTTTTCTTTACTGTATAATTGCAGTGAAGCTTCAGACTAAAACTATTTTTTTCATCTAACAAATGCCATTGCAGCCGATCCAAGTGTTTGTGTTCAAACCATCACGGATTCGATGGAGTTCGTCGTGATGGCCAGCGACGGGTCTGGGAAGTCATGTCCAATCAGGAAGTGGTGAGCTTTGTGCGCTCTCGTCTGGCTCGCGGAATGAATCCGGATGCGGTAAGCTCCAACTGCAATGCTAACCATAGACATCAGACCATAGACAATAAACTATTGACACTAGATCATAGACATCAGACCATAGACAATAAACTATTGACACTAGATCATAGACATCAGACCATAGACTATAAACTATTGACACTAGATCATAGACATCAGACCATAGACAATAAACTATTGACACTAGATCATAGACATCAGACCATAGACAATAACTATTGACACTAGATCATAGACATCAGACCATAGACAATAAACTATTGACACTAGATCATAGACATCAGACCATAGACAATAAACTATTGACACTAGATCATAGACATCAGACCATAGACAATAAACTATTGACACTAGATCATAGACATCAGACCATAGACAATAAACTATTGACACTAGATCATAGACATCAGACCATAGACAATAAACTATTGACACTAGATCATAGACATCAGACCATAGACTATAAACTATTGACACTAGATCATAGACATCAGACCATAGACAATAAACTATTGACACTAGATAATAGACATCAGACCATAGACTATAAACTATTGACACTAGATCATAGACATCGGATCATAGACAAACTATTGACACCATAGATAGATAATAGACATCAGACCATAGACACTAGACCACAGACTCCAGACCATAGACTACCGACCACCCTAAGAGTGAATAGGGTGACATTTATAGTTAAGATGCATTCTAATTACATTTTGCCCATTGCAACAAAAATCGTCAGGTGTGCGAGGCTCTCCTAGACCACTGCCTAGCGCCCGATCGTCACAACGGCCGCACAGGCAAGGACAACATAACGGCCATCATTGTTGGCTTGCTGCACGGCCGCGGCAGCAGCGGCCTGTTTGAGGCCTGCGCCAAGCCCTTCGCCGCAGTCGCTGACGCTGCCGTTGCAGCCATCGCCGCTGCTGCCACCGCCGCTGCTGCGGCCGGAGCCGTTGCCACCACTGCAGCCGTTACCACCGTTGCACCAAAATCAGCTCCTAAGGTCAAAGCCTAACCGTGGCTAACATGGCTGTGTGTGCGTAAGCGCCTGTGTTTCGCTAACTGGAATCATTTAGCCATTCCGAACTCGGGCAGTTCCGAATGACGACGCGCATGTTAAATAAGATCATTAGCACATCATTCTGTATCTATTGGCAACATCCTTGCGATAGTTTCTCTTGTGTGTGAAATAATATTTTAAACGACAGCTTCTTTTTATTTAAAAAGTAACCAACAGTGCTATACGCGATACCCAGACTATTGCGCATCATTCTTGGAAATAAGCTTCTTTTTTGAGTGTGCGGCTTGCAGCTACTACTAGGAGTAGTGCTCCTTCTAATACCTGTTATTTGTAATGCGAAATGCGCTGGTAATGCCTCTTGTTTTTAGTTTGCATTTTTTGTCTGTGTTTGAATTTTTTAGATTTTATCGAACTCATGCCTTCTTGCCCTTGGCAATGGCGCACAAAAGTTGCAATCTTTTCACTTAAAAATTACATTTTTCTAACAATATCTAACAATAAACAACAGTAGCGCCGCCACAGGGCCAGAAGTCTGGTCTAATTCAAATAAAAATTTGTTATAAAAATATCTTTTCTCAAACCTGCGCTTTTACTTTACAAAAGAAGCGAATGTTTAAACAAAATCTATAGCTTTCGCCGCTGCTAACAAACTACTTATTTTATTTACAAACAACTGAGCTCTTGCGATAAAAGTTTTTGCCGCATTTTCGGCGCACATTTTTTGTACCTGAAAAAAAACTGAATTCTCACGCGCTCGCAAGTCCTGTCGATGAACTAACTCTGCTACCTGTAATCTCCGAGCTGCTTCTTCACGTTCTTTCCGTCTGTTCCTTGTTGTTCTGTGTTGAAAATCTGAGGCGTGACAGCCGCCAATGTGTACTGTGTTTTTCAATTTCTATCATTTATTAATGCTATTAATTATTTTCTTAGTTATAAATACTATTATTACTGGCTGTGTAATTATCAGCTTAAGTTTGCGTCGCCGGTTCAGTAAATTCTAACGCAATATTTCTAGTTATAAACATTATCAAAAACTGCATTTTGTTGGCTTTCTTCATTTGCTATATAATTCGGGAGAAACACATTTGTGGAAACATATTTGTGGAAACACAAATAGCAGAACCTTTCGGAAGTCAAAACTTAGGGTATACAACTACTATACAATTATACAGCTGGCATCATATCTCTGGTGCTAAAGCCCCTGGTGCTGGGTGCCCTGTTGCTGGTATCTCTGGTGCTGGCGGCCCTGTTGCTGGCATCCTGGTGCTAAAGCCCCTGGTGCTGGCATCCTGGTGCTAAAGCCCCTGCTGCTGGCATCTCTGGTGCTAAAGCCCCTGCTGCTGGCATCTCTGGTGCAAAAGCCCCTGGTGCTGGGTGCCCTGTTGCTGGTATCCCTGGTGCTGGCGGCCCTGTTGCTGGCATCCTGATGCTAAAGCCCCTGCTGCTGGCATCCTGGTGTCCCAATTTGAGTGCCGATTCAAACTAATCTATCGTACATGTCAATATTGAAGTCAATATGAAGATTGAGTATTACGAAGTATGATACTCAATCACACTTTAAGCTGTTTCAACACGGCGTTCCAATCTGTGTGCTCCAGAGACTTCTCGAGTCGAAACGAACACTATAGTTTGAATCTCGAAATTCTTCAATTGCTGGTTTATGGCCAGACTGCAATTGTTGAGTTCTGCAACCGCTTTTAGCAGTAGAAGAAATCTATTTAAGTAGAAAACAGCTTCGAAAAATTTTAATTGGCTCATCTAATAATAAAAAACTGGGCAAAAAATTTTGTGAGCGACCACGCCAGGACACGAACCTGGAATCTTCTGATCCGCAGTCAGACGCGTTATCCATTGCGCCACGCGGCCTCGCAGCAGGACTGCCTCAGTCTGTCAAATAAAATTGAAAAATACTGAATCTGATTTCCAGATTTATTTGACCTGCTATCGTCAGCCAGAGCCGTCACAAAGTGGTTATGTGCGGCAGGTTTTCTATATTCAGATATCTTCGTATACCTGCTGAACCTGTCGCATTGTCGCTTGCCTTAATAACCTTTTCCATTCTCTCCATTGTAATACTAAATAGCTGACTGTGAGCATGATATGGGCCAGTCACACCTGATAATGATCAAGCCAGGGACACCTAATAATTATCAAGCCAGTCACACCTGATAATGATCAAGCCAGTCACACCTGATAACGATCAAGCCAGTCACACCTGATAATTATCAAGCCAGTCACACCTGATAATGATCAAGCCAGTCACACCTGATAATGATCAAGCCAGTCACACCTGATAACGATCAAGCCAGTCACACCTGATAATTATCAAGCCAGTCACACCTGATATTGATTGAGACAGTCAACAAGTAAGCCATTTTAACAATTGAAAATTAATTGTATGAAATATTTTAGTAGTATTACATGCAATTTTTTCAATATATTTTATGAGTTCAACGTGAATTAAAAATCTTTTTTCTATCATTAGTTAATCGTACCTTTGAGCCTATAATTAAATGAATATATAATACACAGATACAACCAGTTTTTGCAGCTTATATCAAAGCTTGTCAAAAGATGTTCACTCTTGATTACTCATTAAAGTAGTATCCTAGTTGCAGTTGTCAGCTGAGCACACTGAGCAGTCTCCATAGTTAGGCAAGGCGGTGAGGCTTGAGCAGCCGTCCTTGTCCAGGTAGCAGGCCCTGTAGTACTGAAAATGTTTTTGGCCAATCATTTTATATTACTGCCACAAGTAGTAAGAGGTCGCAACAGGCCATGTGTTTAAACGGATTTAGACAAAACTGCAATTCGACACTGGTAGAAGTCACGTCATACCGATTTCCTGCCGCCGATGGCAACTGAGAACCTGATGCAGTAGTCATAACCTGCCACACAGTTTACACTGGCTGCTCTACCATCTGGCGATGCAGCGTTGGATGCTGAGTGACATCGAAGTCCAGCTGCGGGGTCTGGGCGAATCGGGGTATGTTGTGAGCTGTGACTGGGTGCTGAAACTACCGTTCTGACTGTGACTGAGTGCTGTGGCTGTGACTGTGGCTGTGACAGTGACAGTGACTGTGAATGTGACTGTGACACCGTGACTGTGACTGTGACACTGTGACTGTGACACCGTGACTGTGACACCGTGACTGTGACACCGTGACTGTGACTGTGACACCGTGACTGTGACAATGCGCCTGTAATTGTTAATGTGACAGTGACAGTGACTGTGACTGTGACAGCAGTCTCCCATGATGCAAACAATGAAAGTGACTCTTTTCATTTCACACTAACCTACAAGTATCTCTCAGAACTCAAATCATAACGCCAGATTACAAAACTCACCGATTGCATTGAAAGCTAGCAATAGCAGAATAGCAGAGCAGGCAGTTTGTCTCAGCATTCTGTGGCTCTTCTGTCTAAACTTTTCTGTCCGCGGAGAATAGCAAATAAAGAATGCCAGTTTCGATGTCAGAACCTTAAATAGCTGGGGCGCTCAGCTTGAACCAACCAGTACGCCAGCACTGCATTGTGCGTGAGTACGGCATACAGACAGAACTTCCACATCTGATGTACAACTGCAGTCAGAGGTGCATATTGAACTCTGAGATTATTTATTTACAAAAAAATATTAATAGCTCAGAGCGACCACGCCAGGACTCGAACCTGGAATCTTCTGATCCGTAGTCAGACGCGTTATCCATTGCGCCACGCGGCCCTCGAAATTTGGTAGTCCTTGGGCATTCCTTTATCCTTTATCTGTTTGATCACATGCCAATCTCTTAATGGATACGATTTCAGTAGTAATGATAGAGCATGTTAAATCTTTTGAGGAAAAACTGAATTCCAGAAAAATTCGAATTATTCGAATTCCACCTATTCCAATGCCTCACTGACACCTATTCCAATGCCTCACTGACACCTATTCCAATGCCTCACTGACACCTATTCCAATGCCTCACTGACACCTATTCCAATGCCTCACTGACACCTATTCCAATGCAGCACTGACACTTATTCCAATGCCTCACTGACACCTATTCCAATGCCTCACTGACACCTATTCCAATGCAGCACTGACACCTATTCCAATGCAGCACTGACATCTATTCCAATGCAGCACTGACACCTATTCCAATGCAGCACTGACATCTATTCCAATGCAGCACTGACATCTATTCCAATGCAGCACTGACACCCATTCCAATGCAGCACTGACACCCACAGAATTTCTTGACAAATGACTATTCTGATATTTTTGTGGCCATATAAAAATACAAGTAAAATCGAAAAAATATATTTCAGAGCGACCACGCCAGGACTCGAACCTGGAATCTTCTGATCCGTAGTCAGACGCGTTATCCATTGCGCCACGCGGCCCTCGGCATTTGGCAGTCCTTGAGCACGGATTTCTAATTTTATTTTCAAAATCACAGCTGCTGCTAAGCATGTTTGATCACGCGGCCTGCATGTGAATTTGCGAGGCTTGGCTGGGAATGTTGAAATCGGAAACGGCTTTAAGAGGCTCTTGGTGAACACTCGTTTTTAAAGGCAACAACTGCATTTCACTTTTGTCCATTGATACTTGCTCTAATGTCCACCGATACCTAGTTAAATGTCCACCGGCCGACACCAACTTTAATGTCCACCGACACCTACTTTAATGTCCACCGACACCTACTTTAATGTCCACCGACTCCAACTTTAATGTCCACCGACACCTACTTTAATGTCCACCGACACCTACTTTAATGTCCACCGACTCCAACTTTAATGTCCACCGACACCAACTTTAATGTCCACCGACACCAACTTTAATGTCCACCGACACCTACTTTAATGTCCACCGACACCTACTTTAATGTCCACCGACACCTACTTTGATGTCCACCGACACCAACTTTAATGTCCACCGACACCTACTTTAATGTCCACCGACACCTACTTTAATGTCCACCGACACCTACTTTAATGTCCACCGACACCTACTTTAATGTCCACCGACACCTACTTTAATGTCCACCGACACCTACTTTAATGTCCACCGACACCTACTTTAATGTCCACCGACACCTACTTTAATGTCCACCGACACCAACTTTAATGTCCACCGACACCAACTTTAATGTCCACCGACACCTACTTTAATGTCCACCGACACCTACTTTGATGTCCACCGACACCTACTTTAATATCTAGTAACACCCACTTTAAAGTCCCACTGGCGAGAAAGGTCTTTGGCCTAACCCGCCCTATATTCAAACTATGACGCTTTTGACTTTCCCACAGCGAGAGCTCGAGTTCCTGCTAAGCGGCTGACTTCTACAATTCAATTTCTTTGCTTGGTGTTGGCCAGCGTTCGAGCCTGCGTGTTGCTTTTACTGATGCCAAAAAATATGCTTCGACACAACCTGCGCCTTGGACACAATACATGGACACAAAATCTGTGATGACAGTCCGGGATGCAAGAGATCGTGTGCTTAGATTTTGAGCAAACTGGAATTCAAGCAAACAATTTTGCACGATTGCAGTTTAGCGTATGGATATCTGGTGCCACGGCCAGTTCATTTGCCTATGGGGCAATATTCTTGCTTCTGGCTATCTATGAATTTCTTAATTTTACTTGCGCCAATTCTAGTACAGCATCCTGATAATCCAGCAGAATATTTTCGCTAAATGCGTGCCTTCTTTTCATGGTTTGCTGACTTTCTCTCTTCCTAACACTATTCACCAAAAGCAGCTGTCAATAGAGACGGGTAAAGGAGTCAGTCGAAATGACGATAAAGCTGAGTCGAAAGAAAACTGTTTTCAACCGAATAAAGAGCAGAAAAACAAACACACAAAAAGCGACTGCTTCAAAGGGAGATTTTTGAAGTCTCGCTATGCAGTGTCGCTTTGCGTCGATTCAGTGAGTGAGGAGCCAGTGGAACAGAACGGAGTATTTGAACAGAAAACAATACATCTTTGTCGTGAGTGGAGCCATTCAATGGTGAGTCTGTATTCTGGATTCTGAAGCAGAAGCCATCTTAACTACAGAGCTGAAAGCAGAAGCAATTCAGCAACCATTTCAATGACTGATTGTGCCGCGCAATGCAGCTCAATGCAGCGCAGCTCAGTCTGGAAGCGCCTCACGGATCAACAGTTTACCTCACGCAGCAAAACAATTCAAAGACTCGCTTTCTTCTGCGCGGCATCTGTCAAGCCATTGTCAAGCGTGCTGAAGCGGCAAGACAGCCAAATGCAGATGCAACCAATGAAGCAGATTAACACAGCACAGAAATTGTCAAAGGTATCACACCTCATTCAACAGAAATCTGCAGGCATTCACGCAAAATTGAAAGGCTGAAAAATTCTGCATAAATACGAGTCACTTCAGACACAAAATCTGCAGCGTTCGAAAAATCCTGGCCCTTCCGAGAGAAAAACTGCAATCGCTTCTTTGCAACATCAAAGCATTCGCCACAACCTAAAAGTAAAGTCTCCAATTGCCCTGAGAAATGACTGCGGCCCTTCAACTGTTGCTGCTGGCCGTCACCTGCGTTTTACCGTCTCCGCTGCCCGTCTCTGCCACGTCATCTTGGAGCTGGAAGCCGGTTTGAGGCGACCTCGCCGAGTACAGGGTGCTATCAACGTTCAAGGCTAAGAGCAAGTTCGTCTGTCTTAGCAAATCTCAGGCGGCGAAGGCTCATGTGGCGTCTTTCGACACTGCATCGGGCGACTGCGCCCTGCTGGAGTGCGACCGTGGCAGCAGGGACCACTGCAGGAGGTGCCGGCACGAAGGATATCCGAGCTTACCGATACTCTGGGTGAGTGACGCGTTTCTGTCAGTTTCCTTGTAGATCTGTGTGAGTGAGGCGTTTCTGTCAGTTTCGAGTAGTTCTGGGTGAGTGAGGCGTTTCTGTCAGTTTCCTTGTAGTTCTGGGTGAGTGAGGCGTTTCTGTCAGTTTCGAGTAGTTCTGGGTGAGTGAGGCGTTTCTGTCAGTTTCCTTGTAGTTCTGGGTGAGTGAGGCGTTTCTGTCAGTTTCCTTGTAGTTCTGGGTGAGTGAGGCGTTTCTGTCAGTTACCTTGTAGTTCTGTGTGAGTGAGGCGTTTCTGTCAGTTTCGAGTAGTTCTGGGTGAGTGAGGCGTTTCTGTCAGTTTCCTTGTAGTTCTGGGTGAGTGAGGCGTTTCTGTCAGTTTCCTTGTAGTTCTGGGTGAGTGAGGCGTTTCTGTCAGTTTCCTTGTAGTTCTGGGTGAGTGAGGCGTTTCTGTCAGTTTCCTTGCAGTTCTGGGTGAGTGAGGCGTTTCTGTCAGTTTCCTTGTAGTTCTGGGTGAGTGAGGCGTTTCTGTCAGTTTCATTGTAGTTCTGGGTGAGTGAGGCGTTTCTGTCAGTTTCCTTGTAGTTCTGTGTGAGTGAGGCGTTTGTGTCAGTTTCGTTGTAGTTCTGTGTGAGTGAGGTGTTTCTCTCAGTTGCCTTGTAGTTCTGTGTGAGTCAGGCGTTTCTGTCAGTTTCGTTGTAGTTCTGATTGAGTGAGGCGTTTCTGTTAGTTTCCTTGTAGTTCTGTGTGAGTGAGGTGTTTCTCTCAGTTGCCTTGTAGTTCTGTGTGAGTGAGGCGTTTCTGTCAGTTTCCTTGTAGTTCTGTGTGAGTGAGGCGTTTGTGTCAGTTGTTTCCTTGTAGTTCTGTGTGAGTGAGGCGTTTGTGTCAGTTGTTTCCTTGTAGTTCTGTGTGAGTGAGGCGTTTGTGTCAGTTGTTTCCTTGTAGTTCTGTGTGAGTGAGGTGTTTCTCTCAGTTGCCTTGTAGTTCTGTGTGAGTGAGGCGTTTCTGTCAGTTTCATTGTAGTTCTGTGTGAGTGAGGCGTTTCTGTCAGTTTCATTGTAGTTCTGTGTGAGTGAGGCGTTTCTGTCAGTTTCCTTGTAGTTCTGTGTGAGTGAGGCGTTTCTGTTAGTTTCCTTGTAGTTCTGGGTGAGTGAGGCGTTTCTGTCAGTTTCCTTGTAGTTCTGGGTGAGTGAGGCGTTTCTGACAGTTTCGTTGTAGTTCTGTGTGAGTGAGGCGTTTCTGTCAGTTTCATTGTAGTTCTGGGTGAGTGAGGCGTTTGTGTCCGTTTCCTTGTAGTTCTGTGTGAGTGAGGCGTTTGTGTCAGTTGTTTCCTTGTAGTTCTGTGTGAGTGAGGTGTTTCTCTCAGTTGCCTTGTAGTTCTGTGTGAGTGAGGCGTTTCTGTCAGTTTCCTTGTAGTTCTGTGTGAGTGAGGCGTTTCTGTCAGTTTCCTTGTAGTTCTGTGTGAGTGAGGCGTTTGTGTCAGTTTCCTTGTATTTCTGTGTGAGTGAGGCGTTTCTGTCAGTTTCCTTGTAGTTCTGTGTGAGTGAGGCGTTTGTGTCAGTTGTTTCCTTGTAGTTCTATGTGAGTGAGGTGTTTCTGTCAGTTTCCTTGTATTTCTGTGTGAGTGAGGGGTTTCTGTCAGTTGTTTCCTTGTAGTTCTGTGTGAGTGAGGTGTTTCTCTCAGTTGCCTTGTAGTTCTGTGTGAGTGAGGCGTTTCTGTCAGTTTCCTTGTAGTTCTGTGTGAGTGAGGCGTTTGTGTCAGTTGTTTCCTTGTAGTTCTGTGTGAGTGAGGCGTTTGTGTCAGTTTCCTTGTATTTCTGTGTGAGTGAGGCGTTTCTGTCAGTTTCCTTGTAGTTCTGTGTGAGTGAGGCGTTTGTGTCAGTTTCCTTGTAGTTCTGTGTGAGTGAGGCGTTTCTGTCAGTTTCCTTGTAGTTCTGTGTGAGTGAGGCGTTTCTGTCAGTTTCCTTGTAGTTCTGTGTGAGTGAGGCGTTTCTGTCAGTTTTCTTGTAGTTCTGTGTGAGTGAGGCGTTTGTGTCAGTTTCCTTGTAGTTCTGTGTGAGTGAGGCGTTTCTGTCAGTTTCCTTGTAGTTCTGTGCGATTGAGGCGTTTCTGTCAGTTTCCTTGTAGTTCTGTGTGAGTGAGGCGTTTATGTCAGTTTCGTTGTAGTTCTGGGTGAGTGAGGCGTTTGTCAGTTTCCTTGTAGTTCTGGGTGAGTGAGGCGTTGCTGTCAGTTTCCTTGTAGCTCTGTGTGAGTGAGGCGTTTCTGTCAGTTTCCTTGTAGTTCTGTGTGAGTGAGGCGTTTCTGTCAGTTTCGTTGTAGTTCTGTGTGAGTGAGGCGTTTCTGTCAGTTTCCTTGTAGCTCTGTGTGAGTGAGGCGTTTCTCTCAGTTTCCTTGTAGTTCTGTGCGATTGAGGCGTTTCTGTCAGTTTCCTTGTAGTTCTGTGTGAGTGAGGCGTTTCTGTCAGTTTCCTTGTAGTTCTGTGTGAGTGAGGCGTTTCTGTCAGTTTCCTTGTAGTTCTGTGTGAGTGAGGCGTTTCTGTTAGTTTCCTTGTAGTTCTGTGCGATTGAGGCGTTTCTGTCAGTTTCCTTGTAGTTCTGTGTGAGTGAGGCGTTTATGTCAGTTTCGTTGTAGTTCTGGGTGAGTGAGGCGTTTGTCAGTTTCCTTGTAGTTCTGTGTGAGTGAGGCGTTTCTGTCAGTTTCCTTGTAGTTCTGTGCGATTGAGGCGTTTCTGTCAGTTTCCTTGTAGTTCTGTGCGATTGAGGCGTTTCTGTCAGTTTCCTTGTAGTTCTGTGTGAGTGAGGCGTTTATGTCAGTTTCGTTGTAGTTCTGGGTGAGTGAGGCGTTGCTGTCAGTTTCCTTGTAGCTCTGTGTGAGTGAGGCGTTTCTGTCAGTTTCCTTGTAGTTCTGTGTGAGTGAGGCGTTTCTGTCAGTTTCCTTGTAGTTCTGTGTGAGTGAGGCGTTTCTGTCAGTTTCCTTGTAGTTCTGTGTGAGTGAGGCGTTTCTGTCAGTTTCCTTGTAGTTCTGTGTGAGTGAGGCGTTTGTGTCAGTTGTTTCCTTGTAGTTCTGTGTGAGTGAGGCGTTTGTGTCAGTTGTTTCCTTGTAGTTCTGTGTGAGTGAGGCGTTTGTGTCAGTTGTTTCCTTGTAGATCTGTGTGAGTGAGGCGTTTGTGTCAGTTGTTTCCTTGTAGTTCTGTGTGAGTGAGGTGTTTCTCTCAGTTGCCTTGTAGTTCTGTGTGAGTGAGGCGTTTCTGTCAGTTTCATTGTAGTTCTGGGTGAGTGAGGCGTTTCTGTCAGTTTCCTTGTAGTTCTGTGTGAGTGAGGCGTTTGTGTCAGTTGTTTCCTTGTAGTTCTGTGTGAGTGAGGCGTTTGTGTCAGTTGTTTCCTTGTAGCTCTGGTTGAGTGAGGCATTTCTGTTAGTTTCCTTGTACTCGTAGTTCTGTGTGAGTGAGGCGTTTCTGTCAGTTTCCTTGTAGCTCTGTGTGAGTGAGGCATTTCTGTTAGTTTCCTTGTACTCGTAGTTCTGTGTGAGTGAGGCGTTTCTGTTAGTTTCCTTGTAGTTCTGTGTGAGTGAGGCGTTTCTCTCAGTTTCCTTGTAGTTCTGTGCGATTGAGGCGTTTCTGTCAGTTTCCTTGTAGTTCTGTGTGAGTCAGGCGTTTCTGTCAGTTTCGTTGTAGTTCTGGGTGAGTGAGGCGTTTGTCAGTTTCCTTGTAGCTCTGGGTGAATGAGGCGTTTCTGTTAGTTTCCTTGTAGTTCTGTGTGAGTGAGGCGTTTCTCTCAGTTTCCTTGTAGTTCTGTGTGAGTGAGGCGTTTGTGTCAGTTGCCTTGTAGTTCTGGGTGAGTGAGGCGTTTCTGTCAGTTTCCTTGTAGTTCTGTGTGAGTGAGGCGTTTGTGTCAGTTGTTTCCTTGTAGTTCTGTGTGAGTGAGGCGTTTGTGTCAGTTGTTTCCTTGTAGTTCTGTGTGAGTGAGGCGTTTCTGTTAGTTTCCTTGTAGTTCTGTGCGATTGAGGCGTTTCTGTCAGTTTCCTTGTAGTTCTGTGTGAGTGAGGCGTTTATGTCAGTTTCGTTGTAGTTCTGGGTGAGTGAGGCGTTTGTCAGTTTCCTTGTAGTTCTGTGTGAGTGAGGCGTTTCTGTCAGTTTCCTTGTAGTTCTGTGCGATTGAGGCGTTTCTGTCAGTTTCCTTGTAGTTCTGTGCGATTGAGGCGTTTCTGTCAGTTTCCTTGTAGTTCTGTGTGAGTGAGGCGTTTATGTCAGTTTCGTTGTAGTTCTGGGTGAGTGAGGCGTTGCTGTCAGTTTCCTTGTAGCTCTGTGTGAGTGAGGCGTTTCTGTCAGTTTCCTTGTAGTTCTGTGTGAGTGAGGCGTTTCTGTCAGTTTCCTTGTAGTTCTGTGTGAGTGAGGCGTTTCTGTCAGTTTCCTTGTAGTTCTGTGTGAGTGAGGCGTTTCTGTCAGTTTCCTTGTAGTTCTGTGTGAGTGAGGCGTTTGTGTCAGTTGTTTCCTTGTAGTTCTGTGTGAGTGAGGCGTTTGTGTCAGTTGTTTCCTTGTAGTTCTGTGTGAGTGAGGCGTTTGTGTCAGTTGTTTCCTTGTAGATCTGTGTGAGTGAGGCGTTTGTGTCAGTTGTTTCCTTGTAGTTCTGTGTGAGTGAGGTGTTTCTCTCAGTTGCCTTGTAGTTCTGTGTGAGTGAGGCGTTTCTGTCAGTTTCATTGTAGTTCTGGGTGAGTGAGGCGTTTCTGTCAGTTTCCTTGTAGTTCTGTGTGAGTGAGGCGTTTGTGTCAGTTGTTTCCTTGTAGTTCTGTGTGAGTGAGGCGTTTGTGTCAGTTGTTTCCTTGTAGCTCTGGTTGAGTGAGGCATTTCTGTTAGTTTCCTTGTACTCGTAGTTCTGTGTGAGTGAGGCGTTTCTGTCAGTTTCCTTGTAGCTCTGTGTGAGTGAGGCATTTCTGTTAGTTTCCTTGTACTCGTAGTTCTGTGTGAGTGAGGCGTTTCTGTTAGTTTCCTTGTAGTTCTGTGTGAGTGAGGCGTTTCTCTCAGTTTCCTTGTAGTTCTGTGCGATTGAGGCGTTTCTGTCAGTTTCCTTGTAGTTCTGTGTGAGTCAGGCGTTTCTGTCAGTTTCGTTGTAGTTCTGGGTGAGTGAGGCGTTTGTCAGTTTCCTTGTAGCTCTGGGTGAATGAGGCGTTTCTGTTAGTTTCCTTGTAGTTCTGTGTGAGTGAGGCGTTTCTCTCAGTTTCCTTGTAGTTCTGTGTGAGTGAGGCGTTTGTGTCAGTTGCCTTGTAGTTCTGGGTGAGTGAGGCGTTTCTGTCAGTTTCCTTGTAGTTCTGTGTGAGTGAGGCGTTTGTGTCAGTTGTTTCCTTGTAGTTCTGTGTGAGTGAGGCGTTTGTGTCAGTTGTTTCCTTGTAGTTCTGTGTGAGTGAGGCGTTTGTGTCAGTTGTTTCCTTGTAGTTCTGTGTGAGTGAGGTGTTTCTCTCAGTTGCCTTGTAGTTCTGTGTGAGTGAGGCGTTTCTGTCAGTTTCATTGTAGTTCTGGGTGAGTGAGGCGTTTCTGTCAGTTTCCTTGTAGTTCTGTGTGAGTGAGGCGTTTCTGTTAGTTTCCTTGTAGTTCTGTGTGAGTGAGGCGTTTGTGTCAGTTGTTTCCTTGTAGCTCTGGTTGAGTGAGGCATTTCTGTTAGTTTCCTTGTACTCGTAGTTCTGTGTGAGTGAGGCGTTTCTGTCAGTTTCCTTGTAGCTCTGTGTGAGTGAGGCATTTCTGTTAGTTTCCTTGTACTCGTAGTTCTGTGTGAGTGAGGCGTTTCTGTTAGTTTCCTTGTAGTTCTGTGTGAGTGAGGCGTTTCTCTCAGTTTCCTTGTAGCTCTGTGTGAGTGAGGCGTTTCTCTCAGTTTCCTTGTAGTTCTGTGCGATTGAGGCGTTTCTGTCAGTTTCCTTGTAGTTCTGTGTGAGTCAGGCGTTTCTGTCAGTTTCGTTGTAGTTCTGGGTGAGTGAGGCGTTTGTCAGTTTCCTTGTAGTTCTGGTTGAGTGAGGCGTTTCTGTCAGTTTCCTTGTAGCTCTGGGTGAATGAGGCGTTTCTGTTAGTTTCCTTGTACTCGTAGTTCTGTGTGAGTGAGGCGTTTCTGTTAGTTTCCTTGTAGTTCTGTGTGAGTGAGGCGTTTGTGTCAGTTGTTTCCTTGTAGTTCTGTGTGAGTGAGGCGTTTCTCTCAGTTGCCTTGTAGTTCTGTGTGAGTGAGGCGTTTGTGTCAGTTGTTTCCTTGTAGTTCTGTGTGAGTGAGGTGTTTCTCTCAGTTGCCTTGTAGTTCTGTGTGAGTGAGGCGTTGCTGTCAGTTTCCTTGTAGCTCTGTGTGAGTGAGGCGTTTGTGTGAGTTTCCTTGTAGTTCTGTGTGAGTGAGGCGTTTCTGTTAGTTTCCTTGTAGTTCTGGGTGAGTGAGGCGTTTCTGTCAGTTTCCTTGTAGTTCTGGGTGAGTGAGGCCCCATCTAGCTTGTACTTTTCCCGCTTCTTATCTTTTTGTCTCTTTTTGCACTGTTTTTCTGCGCTCTCTCCCTTTTCTGGTACCTACTTACAGTACTTTGTGCGCTCACCGTCTCCCCACCCCTTAGTAAACTCCCAAACGGTGACGAAAGTCTTGTGACCCCTCTTTCCCCTCGATGACTCATCGATGACTCACCACCCCCTCTTGCGCAACCTTTTCTCATGCAATTGCTCTCCTCTCCAAATTTCTCATGCCACACCCACCCCACCTCCGGTTCTATTGTTCTCGTTTTTGATTCTTTTGTTCTCATTTTCGCACCCAATTAGCACCTTTTCTCCAATGTTTACTTTTCTATTGTTCTCGGTTCTCCCCAATTATCCCCGATTTCTATTTCCTTTGTCCTCGACCCCACCCCAATTGTTCTCAATGTTTGCTTGCGCAACATTTTCGCGACCTCCCGCTGCGCCAATTATGCTCCCACCCCACCTCTGGATTGCACAATTTTCCCATTTCTCATGTTGCTTTGCCATTCTCATGCTTCTCATCATGACTCATTCTGGCGTCATTCTGCCGGCAGCCAATCAGAGAGAGAGAGAGTCATGGAAACGACCTTGGAGCGGCGGCTGGGAAGGCTATATAAGGAAGCGTCATAAGGAAGGCTATATAAGAACCCTCAGACGCTTACTCTAAGGCTTTTGTCTTGTCCCTATTGTGGGCTTGCTGTCAGACCTCGATCTGACCCATTCGTCTATAGGACGAACCTCTGCCGGTCCGCGGTCTGTCACCGCCAAGTTATCTTCAGCTCCCCAAGTGAGCTCATCTGTCGGTCCGCGGTCTGTCACCGCCAATCATCTTCAGCATCGCCTGAACTACATCAGCGCCTCGTCGCTTCAGCGCATCGCCGCTTCACTGCCTGCCCGACTGCAGCCAATAGCCGCCCACGGTCACTCCATCGCTCTCTCTCTCTCCCTCTCTCTGTGCAGCCGCAGGTAAGTTCCTATTACTAATTTGTGCTCTGATTGCCTTGCTTATCCGGGGTTCGCCTATTTTCCATTGCTTAATTAGAGAGCTGAGCCAATCTTGATACCGTATATTTTGCTGTATTTTACTCAATAGTGAAGCCGCCTTATTGCCCGATTATTTTGCCTAAGGGCCTAATTATTAACTATTACTAACCTCCTCATTATTCACTCTTTCACCATCATTTCATTCATGGCTTGCTAAGCCTTTCTCCCTGAGTGGCAAAGCATAAGGAAGTTTGGGTAAGCTAATGGCCTCTCCCCGTGCAAAGCTCGCCTGTGAGTGCGTGCTGCGGGTCCGAGTGTGCGTGCAGTAGAGGGGATTAGCGAGTCTTGGCACAGAATGGCAGTAGGAAGGTTGCAACCCCATGCTGACGTGCCCCTTCGCCCTGAGCAATCGAAACTAGAGACAGTACATGTTCGCCTCACACTACTCTTAGTAATTGAAGCCGCAAGTCAGCCTCGCTCACAGCCACAAAGGATCCCCTGATGAGAAATCCTCCAGATTGAGCCCAGAGTTCCCGATCATGCCCCAAGCAGAGTCCCTGTACTCGGCTGCATGTGTCTCCCCTGTTAGCCTAAATCCCCTGGTAACCAATCCAGGCGGGGCTCTAGTCTCGAGAGGTCTGGTAATAAGATCCAGGTGCGCCAGGTCACATAGAGCGGTGGCAGCCATTCGGTCATGCTCTGACCGAGTGACCAACTATTGCACCTTGGCTACAGGTGGGGTCCATGTGGGTCCTTGGCCCTCTGGTCACGAGAGCGCTACCAAAGCTATCAATCATTGGGTGGGACAGTCTGGTGCTGGAGGTCCGTCAGGTCATTGCCCGGTCATAGGCAGCCTACGGTCATTGCCCCCTCTGGTCATGCGTTCGTCTCTCAACGGAGCGGACGGGCGACAAGGGCGGTTACATCAGCATCATGTTGATTTCGCTTATTAAACTCTTTTCGTGTATTTTTAAAGCAATAACATCCCTCAGCTTGCTATTAGTAACAACTATTGGAAATAGATAGCTCGTAGCTCGGATCCTGTCGAAGGATCGGAGTTCGAACTTGTCGGAGGCATGGGTTCATTGCCTGAATCTACGTCACGCTGATCTGATCTTGACAGTTCTTTGATTTCCCTGGAATCCCTGAGCCGTCTTCTCCCAGCTCAAAATGACCACCCCGCTCAATAAGAAGGAGCTCGGACATCGACTGCTCTCCTGCCGACGACCACTTCTACCGACTGCAACGGACCGGTGTGAAGTCTAGGTTAGCGTGCCGAAAAAAAGATGGCCTCTGTGTGGCTTTGTTTGCTCAGTATATTTATTAGTCAATGTTGGGTTAAGGGTGAAGCGATGCGTGATTGGTCGAGAATCGGTAAACAAGTTTAGGCGAGAGAAGTGAGTCATGAATAATGTGGGGCAGAGAGTGCAGCACACGGCCTACAACCGGATGGTTGAGCTCTGCTCCCCAGTGACGCGCCGCCGTCTCGGGTGTTTGCACCATTTGCATATTTATTTACATAATTAACATTATTCCATCATTACATCACTAAAACCTATTGCCTCACTGACACCTATTCCAATACCTCACTGACACCTATTCCAATGCCTCACTGACACCTATTCTAATGCCTCACTGACACCTATTCCAATGCCTCACTGACACCTATTCCAATGCCTCACTGACACCTATTCCAATGCCTCACTGACACCTATTCCAATGCCTCACTGACACCTATTCCAATGCCTCACTGACACCTATTCTAATGCCTCACTGACACCTATTCCAATGCCTCACTGACACCTATTCCAATGCCTCACTGACACCTATTCCAATGCCTCACTGACACCTATTCCAATGCAGCACTGACACCTATTCCAATGCCTCACGTACACCTATTCCAATGCCTCACTGACACTTATTCCAATGCCTCACTGACACCTATTCCAATGCCTTACTGACATATATTCCAATGCAGTACTGACACATATTCCAATGCCTTACTGACACCTATTCCAATGCCTCACTGACACCTATTCCAATGCCTCACTGACACCTATTCCAATGCCTCACGTACACCTATTCCAATGCCTCACTGACACCTATTCCAATGCCTCACTGACACCTATTCCAATGCCTTACTGACATATATTCCAATGCAGTACTGACACATATTCCAATGCCTCACTGAAGTCTATTATAATGACTCACTGACACCTTTTCCAATGCATTACTGACACTCACTAGATGTCTTGTCGAACCAATATTCAGATATTTTTCGCGGATATATTGAAAAATCGAAAAAAAATCGCAGAGCGACCACGCCAGGACTCGAACCTGGAATCTTCTGATCCGTAGTCAGACGCGTTATCCATTGCGCCACGCGGCCCTCGGCAGCAGAACTGCCTCAGTCTGTCAAATAAAATTGAAAATACTGAATCTGATTTCCAGATTTATTTGACCTGCTGTCGTCAGCCAGAGCCGTCACAAAGCGGTTATGTGCGGCAGGTTTTCTGTATTCAGGTATCTTCGTATACCTGCTGAACCTGTAGCATTGTCGCTTGCCTTAATAACCTTTTCCATTCTCTCCATTGCAATACAAACTAACTGACTGTGATAATGCTCAACCCAGTCACACCTGATAATGCTCAACCCAGTCACACCTGATAATGCTCAACCCAGTCACACCTGATAATGCTCAACCCAGTCACACCTGATAATGATCAAGCCAGTCACACCTGATAATGCTCAACCCAGTCACACCTGATAATGCTCAACCCAGTCACACCTGATAATGCTCAACCCAGTCACACCTGATAATGCTCAACCCAGTCACACCTGATAATGCTCAACCCAGTCACACCTGATAATGATCAAGCCAGTCACACCTGATAATGCTCAACCCAGTCACACCTGATAATGATCAAGCCAGTCACACCTGATAATGCTCAACCCAGTCACACCTGATAATGCTCAACCCAGTCACACCTGATAATGCTCAACCCAGTCACACCTGATAATGCTCAACCCAGTCACACCTGATAATGCTCAACCCAGTCACACCTGATAATGCTCAACCCAGTCACACCTGATAATGCTCAACCCAGTCACACCTGATAATGCTCAACCCAGTCACACCTGATAATGCTCAACCCAGTCACACCTGATAATGCTCAACCCAGTCACACCTGATAAAGATCAACCCAGACACACCTGATAATGATCAAGCCAGTCACACCTGATACTGATCAAGCCATTCACACCTGATAATGATCAAGCCAGTCACACCTGAAAATGCTCAAGCCAGTCACACCTCATAATGATCAAGCCAATCACACCTGATAATGATCAAGCCAGTAACACCTGATAACGATCAAGCCAGTCACACCTGATAATGTTCAAGCCATTCACACCTGATAATGATCAAGCCAGTCACACCTGATAATGATCAAGCCAGTCACACCTGAAAATGCTCAAGCCAGTCACACCTGATAATGATCAAGCCAGTCACACCTGATAATGATCAAGCCAGTTACACCTGCTAATGATCAAGCCAGTCACACCTGATAATGATCAAGCCAGGGACACCTGATAATGATCAAGCCAGTTACACCTGATAATGATCAAGCCAGTCACACCTGATAATGCTCAAGCCAGTCACACCTGATAATGATCAAGCCAGTCACACCTGATAATGATCAAGCCAGTTACACCTGCTAATGATCAAGCCAGTCACACCTGATAATGATCAAGCCAGGGACACCTGATAATGATCAAGCCAGTTACACCTGATAATGATCAAGCCAGTCACACCTGATAATGATCAAGCCAGGGACACCTGATAATGCTCAACCCAGTCACACCTGATAATGCTCAACCCAGTCACACCTGATAAAGATCAAGCCAGTCACACCTGATAATGCTCAACCCAGTCACACCTGATAATGCTCAACCCAGTCACACCTGATAATGCTCAACCCAGTCACACCTGATAATGCTCAACCCAGTCACACCTGATAATGCTCAACCCAGTCACACCTGATAATGCTCAACCCAGTCACACCTGATAAAGATCAACCCACACCTGATAATGCTCAACCCATTCACACCTGATAATGCTCAACCCAGTCACACCTGATAATGCTCAAACCAGTCACACCTGATAATGCTCAACCCAGTCACACCTGATAATGCTCAACCCAGTCACACCTGATAATGCTCAACCCAGTCACACCTGATAATGCTCAAACCAGTCACACCTGATAATGCTCAACCCAGTCACACCTGATAATGCTCAACCCAGTCACACCTGATAATGCTCAACCCAGTCACACCTGATAATGCTCAACCCAGTCACACCTGATAAAGATCAACCCAGACACACCTGATACTGATCAAGCCATTCACACCTGATAATGATCAAGCCAGTCACACCTGAAAATGCTCAAGCCAGTCACACCTGATAATGATCCAGCCAGTCACACCTGATAATGATCAAGCCAGTCACACCTGATGATGATCAAGCCAGTCACACCGGAAAATGCTCAACCCAGTCACACCTGATAATGATCAAGCTAGTCACACCTGATAATGATCAAGCCAGTCACACCTGAAAATGCTCAAGCCAGTCATACCTGATAATGATCCAGCCAGTCACACCTGAAAATGCTCAAGCCAGTCACACCTGATAATGATCCAGCCAGTCACACCTGAAAATGCTCGAGCCAGTCACACCTGATAATGATCAAGCCAGTCACACCTGATAATGATCCAGCCAGTCACACCCGATAATGATCAAGCTAGTCACACCTGATAATGATCAAGCCAGTCACACCTGATAATGATCCAGCCAGTCACACCTGATAATGATCAAGCCAGTCACACCTGAAAATGCTCAAGCCAGTCACACCTGATAATGATCCAGCCAGTCACACCAGATAATGACCCAGCCAGTCACACCCGATAATGATCAAGCCAGTCACACCTGATAATGATCAAGCCAGTCCCACCTGATAATGATCAAGCCAGTCACACCTGATAATGATCAAGCCAGTCACACCTGATAATGTTCAAGCCAGTCACACCTGATAATGTTCAAGCCAGTCACACCTGATAATGATCAAGCCAGGGACACCTGATAATGCTCAACCCAGTCACACCTGATAATGCTCAACCCAGTCACACCTGATAAAGATCAACCCAGACACACCTGATAATGATCAAGCCAGTCACACCTGATACTGATCAAGCCATTCACACCTGATAATGATCAAGCCAGTCACACCTGAAAATGCTCAAGCCAGTCACACCTGATAATGATCCAGCCAGTCACACCTGATAATGATCAAGCCAGTCACACCTGATGATGATCAAGCCAGTCACACCTGAAAATGCTCAACCCAGTCACACCTGATAATGATCAAGCTAGTCACACCTGATAATGATCAAGCCAGTAACACCTGAAAATGCTCAAGCCAGTCACACCTGATAATGATCCAGCCAGTCACACCTGAAAATGCTCAAGCCAGTCACACCTGATAATGATCCAGCCAGTCACACCTGAAAATGCTCGAGCCAGTCACACCTGATAATGATCAAGCCAGTCACACCTGATAATGATCCAGTCAGTCACACCCGATAATGATCAAGCTAGTCACACCTGATAATGATCAAGCCAGTCACACCTGATAATGATCAAGCCAGTCACACCTGATAATGATCAAGCCAGTCACACCTGAAAATGCTCAAGCCAGTCACACCTGATAATGATCCAGCCAGTCACACCAGATAATGATCCAGCCAGTCACACCCGATAATGATCAAGCCAGTCACACCTGATAATGATCAAGCCAGGGACACCTGATAATGATCAAGCCAGTCACACCTGATAATGATCAAGCCAGTCACACCTGATAATGTTCAAGCCAGTCACACCTGATAATGTTCAAGCCAGTCACACCTGATAATGATCAAGCCAGGGACACCTGATAATGCTCAACCCAGTCACACCTGATAATGCTCAACCCAGTCACACCTGATAACGATCAAGCCAGTCACACCTGATAATGTTCAAGCCATTCACACCTGATAATGATCAAGCCAGTCACACCTGATAATGATCAAGCCAGTCACACCTGAAAATGCTCAAGCCAGTCACACCTGATAATGATCAAGCCAGTCACACCTGATAATGCTCAAGCCAGTCACACCTGATAATGATCAAGCCAGTCACACCTGATAATGATCAAGCCAGTCCCACCTGATAATGATCAAGCCAGTTACACCTGCTAATGATCAAGCCAGTCACACCTGATAATGATCAAGCCAGGGACACCTGATAATGATCAAGCCAGTTACACCTGATAATGATCAAGCCAGTCACACCTGATAATGATCAAGCCAGGGACACCTGATAATGCTCAACCCAGTCACACCTGATAATGCTCAACCCAGTCACACCTGATAAAGATCAAGCCAGTCACACCTGATAATGCTCAACCCAGTCACACCTGATAATGCTCAACCCAGTCACACCTGATAATGCTCAACCCAGTCACACCTGATAATGCTCAACCCAGTCACACCTGATAATGCTCAACCCAGTCACACCTGATAATGCTCAACCCAGTCACACCTGATAAAGATCAACCCACACCTGATAATGCTCAACCCATTCACACCTGATAATGCTCAACCCAGTCACACCTGATAATGCTCAAACCAGTCACACCTGATAATGCTCAACCCAGTCACACCTGATAATGCTCAACCCAGTCACACCTGATAAAGATCAACCCAGACACACCTGATACTGATCAAGCCATTCACACCTGATAATGATCAAGCCAGTCACACCTGAAAATGCTCAAGCCAGTCACACCTGATAATGATCCAGCCAGTCACACCTGATAATGATCAAGCCAGTCACACCTGATGATGATCAAGCCAGTCACACCGGAAAATGCTCAACCCAGTCACACCTGATAATGATCAAGCTAGTCACACCTGATAATGATCAAGCCAGTCACACCTGAAAATGCTCAAGCCAGTCATACCTGATAATGATCCAGCCAGTCACACCTGAAAATGCTCAAGCCAGTCACACCTGATAATGATCCAGCCAGTCACACCTGAAAATGCTCGAGCCAGTCACACCTGATAATGATCCAGCCAGTCACACCTGATAATGATCCAGCCAGTCACACCCGATAATGATCAAGCTAGTCACACCTGATAATGATCAAGCCAGTCACACCTGATAATGATCAAGCCAGTCACACCTGATAATGATCAAGCCAGTCACACCTGAAAATGCTCAAGCCAGTCACACCTGATAATGATCCAGCCAGTCACACCAGATAATGACCCAGCCAGTCACACCCGATAATGATCAAGCCAGTCACACCTGATAATGATCAAGCCAGTCCCACCTGATAATGATCAAGCCAGTCACACCTGATAATGATCAAGCCAGTCACACCTGATAATGTTCAAGCCAGTCACACCTGATAATGTTCAAGCCAGTCACACCTGATAATGATCAAGCCAGGGACACCTGATAATGCTCAACCCAGTCACACCTGAAAATGCTCGAGCCAGTCACACCTGATAATGATCCAGCCAGTCACACCTGATAATGATCCAGCCAGTCACACCCGATAATGATCAAGCTAGTCACACCTGATAATGATCAAGCCAGTCACACCTGATAATGATCAAGTCAGTCACACCTGATAATGATCCAGCCAGTCACACCTGAAAATGCTCAAGCCAGTCACACCTGATAATGATCCAGCCAGTCACACCAGATAATGACCCAGCCAGTCACACCCGATAATGATCAAGCCAGTCACACCTGATAATGATCAAGCCAGTCCCACCTGATAATGATCAAGCCAGTCACACCTGATAATGATCAAGCCAGTCACACCTGATAATGTTCAAGCCAGTCACACCTGATAATGTTCAAGCCAGTCACACCTGATAATGATCAAGCCAGGGACACCTGATAATGCTCAACCCAGTCACACCTGATAATGCTCAACCCAGTCACACCTGATAAAGATCATCCCAGACACACCTGATAATGATCAAGCCAGTCACACCTGATACTGATCAAGCCATTCACACCTGATAATGATCAAGCCAGTCACACCTGAAAATGCTCAAGCCAGTCACACCTGATAATGATCCAGCCAGTCACACCTGATAATGATCAAGCCAGTCACACCTGATGATGATCAAGCCAGTCACACCTGAAAATGCTCAACCCAGTCACACCTGATAATGATCAAGCTAGTCACACCTGATAATGATCAAGCCAGTAACACCTGAAAATGCTCAAGCCAGTCACACCTGATAATGATCCAGCCAGTCACACCTGAAAATGCTCAAGCCAGTCACACCTGATAATGATCCAGCCAGTCACACCTGAAAATGCTCGAGCCAGTCACACCTGATAATGATCAAGCCAGTCACACCTGATAATGATCCAGCCAGTCACACCCGATAATGATCAAGCTAGTCACACCTGATAATGATCAAGCCAGTCACACCTGATAATGATCAAGCCAGTCACACCTGATAATGATCAAGCCAGTCACACCTGAAAATGCTCAAGCCAGTCACACCTGATAATGATCCAGCCAGTCACACCAGATAATGATCCAGCCAGTCACACCCGATAATGATCAAGCCAGTCACACCTGATAATGATCAAGCCAGGGACACCTGATAATGATCAAGCCAGTCACACCTGATAATGATCAAGCCAGTCACACCTGATAATGTTCAAGCCAGTTACACCTGATAATGTTCAAGCCAGTCACACCTGATAATGATCAAGCCAGGGACACCTGATAATGCTCAACCCAGTCACACCTGATAATGCTCAACCCAGTCACACCTGATAAAGATCAAGCCAGTCACACCGGAAAATGCTCAACCCAGTCACACCTGATAATGCTCAACCCAGTCACACCTGATAATGCTCAACCCAGTCACACCTGATAATGTTCAACCCAGTCACACCTGATAATGCTCAACCCAGTCACACCTGATAAAGATCAACCCAGTCACACCTGATAAAGATCAACCCACACCTGATAATGCTCAACCCATTCACACCTGATAATGATTAACCCAGTCACACCTGATAATGCTCAACCCAGTCACACCTGATAAAGATCAACCCACACCTGATAATGCTCAACCCATTCACACCTGATAATGCTCAACCCAGTCACACCTGATAATGCTCAACCCAGTCACACCTGATAATGCTCAACCCAGTCACACCTGATAATGCTCAACCCAGTCACACCTGATAATGCTCAACCCAGTCACACCTGATAATGATTAAGACAGTCAACAAGTAAGCCATTTTAACAATTGAAAATTAATTTTATGAAATATTTTAGTAGTACATGCAATTTTTTCAATATATTTTAATATCATTATGAGTTCAACGTGAATTAAAAATCTTTTTTCTATCATTAGTTAATCTTACCTTTCAGCCTACAATTAAATTAATATATAATACACAGATACAACCAGTTTTTGCAGCTTATATCAAAGCTTATCAAAAGATGTTCAGTCTTGATTACTCATTAAAGTAGTAATCCTTAGTTGCAGTTGTCAGCTGAGCACACTGAGCAGTCTCCATAGTTAGGCAAGGAGGTGAGGCTTAAGCAGCCGTCCTTGTCCAGGTAGCAGGCCCTGTAGTACTGAAAATGTTTTTGGCCAATCATTTTATATTACTGCCACAAGTAGTAAGAGGTCGCAACAGGCCACGTGTTTAAACGGATTTAGACAAAACTGCAATTCGACACTGGTAGAATTCACGTCATACCGATTTCCTGCCGCCGATGGCAACTGAGAACCTGATGCAGTAGTCATAACCTGCCACACAGTTTACACTGGCTGCTCTGCCGTCTGGCGATGGAGCGTTGGATGCTGAGTGACATCGAAGTCCAGCTGCGGGGTCTGGGCGAATCGGGGTATGTTGTGAGCTGTGACTGGGTGCTGACACTACCGTTCTGACTGTGACTGAGTGCTGTGGCTGTGACTGTGACTGTGACTGTGACTGTGACTGTGACACCGTGACTGTGAATGTAACACTGTGACCGTGACTGTGACACTGTGACTGTGACTATGAAACTGTGACTGTGACTGTGACTGGGACACCGTGACTGTGACTGGGACTGGGACTGTGACTGTGACTATGGCTGTGACAGCAGTCTCCCATGATGCAAACAATGAAAGTGACTCTTTTCATTTCACACTAACCTACAAGTATCTCTCAGAACTCAAATCATAACGCCAGATTACAAAACTCACCGATTGCATTGAAAGCTAGCAATAGCAGAATAGCAGAGCAGGCAGTTTGTCTCAGCATTCTGTGGCTCTTCTGTCTAAACTTTTCTGTCCGCGGAGAATAGCAAATAAAGAATGCCAGTTTCGATGTCAGAACCTTAAATAGCTGGGGCGCTCAGCTTGAACCAACCAGTACGCCAGCACTGCATTGTGCGTGAGTACGGCATACAGACAGAACTTCCACATCTGATGTACAACTGCAGTCAGAGGTGCATATTGAACTCTGAGATTATTTATTTACAAAAAAATATTAATTGCTCAGAGCGACCACGCCAGGACTCGAACCTGGAATCTTCTGATCCGTAGTCAGACGCGTTATCCATTGCGCCACGCGGCCCTCGAAATTTGGTAGTCCTTGAGCATTCCTTTATCCTTTATCTGTTTGATCACATGCCAATCTCTTAATGGATACGATTTCAGTAGTAATTATAGAGCATGTTAAATCTTTTGAGGAAAAACTGAATTCCAGAGAAATTCGAATTATTCGAATTCCACCTATTCCAATGCCTCACTGACACCTATTCCAATGCCTCACTGACACCTATTCCATGCCTCACTGACACCTATTCCAATGCCTCACTGACACCTATTCCAATGCCTCACTGACACCTATTCCAATGCCTCACTGACACCTATTCCAATGCCTCACTGACATCTATTCCAATGCAGCACTGACACCTATTCCAATGCCTCACTGACACCTATTCCAATACCTCACTGACACCTATTCCAATGCCTCACTGACACCAATCCCATGCCTTACTGACATCTATTCCAATGCCTCACTGACACCTATTCCAATGCCTCACTGAAACCTATTCCAATGCCTCACTGACACCTATTCCAATGCCTCACTGACACCTATTCCAATGCCTCACTGACACCTATTCCAATGCCTCACGTACACCTATTCCAATGCCTCACTGACACCTATTCCAATGCCTCACTGACACGTGACACCTATTGCAATGCAGCACGGAGACCCACCGGATTTCTTGCCAAACGACTATTTTGTTTTTGTGGCCATATAAAAATACAAGTAAAATCGAAAAATATATTTCAGAGCGACCACGCCAGGACTCGAACCTGGAATCTTCTGATCCGTAGTCAGACGCGTTATCCATTGCGCCACGCGGCCCTCGGCATTTGGCAGTCCTTGAGCACGGATTTCTAATTTTATTTACAAAAGCGGAGCTACTGCCAAGCATGTTTGATCACGCGGCCTGCATGTGACTTTGCGAGGCTTGGCTGGGAATGTTGAAATCGGAAACGGCTTTAAGAGGCTCTTGGTGAACACTCGTTTTTAAAGGCAACAACTGCATTTCAGTTTTGTCTAATGTCTCTAATGTCCACCGATAACTACTTTAATGTTCTTAACTTAAATGTAAGGAAAAAAATTTAAAACGACCACGCCAGGACTCGAACCTGGAATCTTCTGATCCGTAGTCAGACGCGTTATCCATTGCGCCACGCGGCCCTCGGTACTACACGAATTTTTACCTGGTACATAAATATCAAGAAACCCATTGTTTAACCTGCTGTCTGCTTTCTGTTAGGGAGGCAAATATTTCTTGTTCTACTACTGCTAAGTCAGTAGCGTGTGGAAGTTCGTGGTTTCTATTTTGAAACGCATAATAAAACGCATCTTAAGCATAATAATGTCAATGGTAAGGGTCGATGTGTAATATTTTAATTAAGGGGTTATTTATATAGTATTGATAATGTTTCAACTCGCTGTTCAAACGGCGAACGCTAACATAAAATACGCAGCACTTATTAACTTTTAAAGCCATAAAACTATACGAGCGTAAGGTTTATAATTATGTGATAAGGTAAGAAAAAAGTTAATGGAACAACAGACCAGGTGAGATACGAACCCAGGTTGGATGAGAAATCAAATAAGATAATTAATTAGGTAAGATACATTGTAAGAACCCAGGTAAGATGGGAAATCACTAATCAGATAAGACAAACTAATCAGGTAAGTTAGGAACCCAGGTAAAAAGAGAAATAAGATAAATAATTAGGCGAGATAAGAAATCAGGTAGCATAATTAGCAGGATGAGATAAGAAGCAATATACGATGGGCAATCAACCATAAAGCACTATTTAAAAGTTCCCCTCCGCAAATAACCAAATTCAGCGACTAAAAATGTTTGTGTGTTCCTCACAGTTTCAAAGAATCACGCCCAAGTTCTACTACCAATTATAGACGTTCTTGTTCAGAACGCAGTGCAAGCGGCAGAGAAGGCTGCAGCCGACGCCAGCAGCAGTCCGGCACTAATGAGGCCTACGGCAGATTTGGTCACCTTCTTCTTATAATCCGGCGTTGCAGTCGGTGGATCCCGCTTCAGCTGGTCGACGCCGTCACCGATGACGGCGTTGCAGTTGTCGGTGGCGCACACCTTGCAGTCCACGTAGTTGGGCAGCGCGGTCAGCCCGGCGCAGCCGTCTTGGTTGTAGCAGCCCTTGTAGTACTGCGCAATGGGAGTCATTAGATAGGCATTTGGTGGAGCTGAATCTCGCACATTGCACTGTCTATGCTTTGTATATCTGTACTCCCATGCACCTCATCAAGTGTTCCAGGCATGCCTCCAGACGCCAAGACACACCTCTAGACGGCACTCTACAGATCTTGAAACCTTCTGGATTCTCCTGCACCCACATCTAGGGAACTCACTGTCTTCCCTCTGGAGTTCTGATAGGCATAGCTGATGCAAACCCGAAGCCCGTCTGTGCATTCGCGACTGACACCAGATTCTGGCGATGGCGCGCTAGAAGCCATGATACACTTGAGACCCTGCGCCATGCCTGCGGGGGAAGAAAAGTTAGTTGCTTAGTTACTTAGTTAGTTAGTTAGTTAGTTAGTCAGTCAGTTAGTTAGTTAGTTAGTTAGTTAGTTAGTTAGTTAGTTAGTTAGTTAGTTAGTTAGTTAGTTAGTTAGTTAGTTAGTTAGTTAGTTAGTTAGTTAGTTAGTTAGTTAGTTAGTTAGTTAGTTAGTTAGTTAGTTAGTTAGTTAGTTAGTTAGTTAGTTAGTTAGTTAGTTAGTTAGTTAGTTAGTTAGTTAGTTAGTTAGTTAGTGAGTTAGTTAGTTAGTTAGTTAGTTAGTTAGTTAGTTAGTTAGTTGGGTAGTTTGTTAGGTAGTTAGTTCGCTAGTAAGGTAGTTCGCTAGTTAGTTAGGTAGTTAGTTGGCTAGTTAGAGGACCCTGACTGCGGACTTACCGATTGCATTGGCGGCCAGAAAGCCGATAAGGATCAATGTGATGTTTTGCATTGTCCAATTATCTCTATATAAGAGTGGAATTGAATCTGCAAGACAGCGACCGCTAGTTCAAGGCCTCAAGTACGGGGGGCTTACGATGTAAACTATTTTCGACCTGCTCATTGCTTTTTATAGCTCATTTTTTGTGCTCATGAACCTCGTCTACTGCAACAATTGTTTTTCATAGTATGCTACTCAAGCGTACTTGGAGATTTTTAGAAACGGCGCACTGTAAATTTAGAATTACAATATGTAGTTCTGAAAGAAACAGAAGTTCCACTTTGTTGCTTTAAGTTATGCTTACACAGGGCCGCTGTGTGCGTCTGATGTGTAAACTTCAACCTGCTACTTCGTAAAGTAATAATTCAAAAAATATTCACTACGATCAGTCTAAACTAGATGGGAACCATCTGTTGTTGGACCATCTAAAACACTTCTGACATTAAATCTGACACAATTTAACATTTGAGCTGGGATAATCTACCACCCGTCTGACATGATCTAACCCCCGTCTGACATGATCTAACCCCCATCTGACATGATCTAACCCCTATCTGAAATGATCTAACCTCTATCTGACATGATCTAACCCCTATCTGACATGATCTAATCCCGATCTGACATGATCTAACCCCTATCTGAAATGATCTAACCCCTATCTGACATGATCTAATCCCGATCTGACATGATCTAACCCCTATCTGACATAATCTAACCCCCGTCTGACATGATCTAATCCCGATCTGACATGATCTAATCCCCATCTGACATGATCTAACCCCCCGTCTGACATGATCTAACCCCCCGTCTGACATGATCTAACCCCTATCTGACATGATCTAATCCCGATCTGACATGAACTAACCCCCGTCTGACATGATTTTACCCCCCGTCTGACATGATCTAGCCCCCATCTGACATGATCTAACCCCATCTGACATGATCTAGCCCCCATCTGACATGATCTAGCCCCATCTGACATGATCTAGCCCCATCTGACATGATCTAACCCCGTCTGACATGATCTTACCCCCCGTCTGACATGATCTTACCCCCATCTGACATGATCTTACCCCCGTCTGACATGATCTAGCCCCAATCTGACATGATCTAGCCCCATCTGACATGATCTAGCCCCCATCTGACATGATCTAACCCCCATCTAACATGATCCAACCCCCATCTGACATGATCTAACCCCATCTGACATGATCTAAAACCCACTGAATTGATTCACCACCCGTCTGACATGATCAGACGCACATCGGACACAAGTCTGACCCCTAAATGTATTTATTTGTCACCGGTCACAAACAAGTACACAGATAACAGAAAACAACTCTTTTTAACACCCACTCCATCTGACATCCCAATTGACACATCTGTCACGCATGACACAGTATGGAAGCTTCTATCTACCTTAGATTTTTAAACTTTAAAATAAAATCTGGCTTTAGAATTTCCGATAGTCTACTTTAAGTAGCATGATTTACGTTTTAGAATAAAAAATACAGTTGAACAAACTGGATTCAGCTGGATTTTACTCAAGCTACCAGTGGAGTAAAGATTATATTTATAAACTAAGTTGGGAGTAGGAAGCTTTTGCTGCCTGCGCTAACCCAAGCCAGTGCGACTAAAGTTTTTTTGCTCACAACGGCAGATGTTTCAGCTATAAAATTCAAGTTACCAAGTCGGCAAAGCCCGCAACAGCTTGCTTTTAGGGCAACATTTCCCAAAACTAAAAAGCGCTCTGTCTTTAGTACAAAAGCAGAATGGAACAGAAACTTTTGTTACTCAAGGTGACAAATTTAGTATTGTGCAAATTTCGAAACTTCAAACTAGTTTCAATATCTGCCAGTTTCTGCCAAAACTAAGCTATGACGACCAGACTCTGCAACACGCTGCTTCTTGTAGCAGTGATAGCGTTGGCAATGTGTGCATTGCAGGCCGAGTCAGCGGCGGTCCTGAGAACCATGAATTGCTACGGCGCCGACAGGGCCAACTGCATTCGCTTCGCCATCGACCACATGAAAGACCCATTCGGCATGTGCAAGACCTGCAAGCCGGAGTTTGACAGGCAGTCCAACCTGATCCATGGCCTACAGTTGTACGTCAACTGCTGCACTCGAATGATCAGCCTGATCTCGTCCGCTGTGTTTTAATAATGCTGGCAACAGGGTGTAAAACTGAAGAATTCAACTTTAATTGACGAAGTCTTGCCTCTTAATTACATTTTTAATCAACCGCATTCATTCATTCAATTTGTTTCAGAGCTTGCCATGCAGAACAGTGAGTTAAATATGATTCAAGAGTACTGAGCAAACACCGATAGCTAAAATAGCTGAGCTAAGGCTGAAGCCTTTTGTCTTTTGTCTTTGTCTTTGGTCGAAAAGTAAATGTAGGAGCCTGAGGATTTATAATTTCGACTTCGGTTTTAATTGCTATATCGGCTCTCTACAGTATGTTTGCTTGGTACTTTTTGGTTCTGATTTAGCTAGCTGAGAAATATTCATAAATTTTTTTCAGTGATTCATTTCGTATATTTGATATCTTTCCTTGCACCATGCTATTGCACTAAATTAATGGACTTTTAACCACAGACATAGTAAGTGTTGGAAAGTTAAAACTTCTATGGCTAAAATGCGATCAATAAGTTAATCAATGTCCAATAAAATTTTATCTTTTAAAACAAAAAATGTAGTCTTAATACTTTGGTTTAAAGAAGCAATATAATTTTATAATGCTTTTTAGCACTTTTGCACGCGGTAACTGTGAATAATTTGATACTTTTAAAACAATTTTTAACAATCTGGTTTCAGCTGCACACAGTTAATTGTTTTAATGTACTTCTAATATTTAATCAAGTGGAAATTGTGAAATTGGTAAAAATATACAAAAGGATTGAAAACTCAATTGGTTTATTATAATCAGTTGTAGAAATCTATTTAGTTTATTACAGAAATTTATATTTTGCAAACTGTAGCGCCATCGACAAAGGAGTTGATTTTTTGTTTTATTAAAATCCCGACGTAATAAAATTCAGCTGAAAGCGAGCTGTAAGCTAGGGCATATTTTTAACAAGTGGGGCTTGTCATCGACTCTTTATGAAAGTTTAAAGTTAACCTGACAGTTCAGACCACCCGAATAACCATGCGGCCGCACGACTGAACCCTCGATGAGCCGTCTTTCAGACTGAACTGGATCATGTAGGTCGTCTGTGGGAAAAATGCAAAACGATGAAATTGTAATTTTTATTAAAAAGTAGTAAAAAGTATTTAAATGAGATAAAAGGACAGCAGCTAGGACTCACGGGTGGGAAGAACTGCTCAATCAGCAGCGGCATCCGGTAATTGTACACTTGGTTGCGCACGATCGGGCACTCGCTGCCGTCAACCAAGTTGTTGCAGGCGTTGCTCTCGAAGCTGTTGCTGGCCAGCGGCATGGGGCTGCTCATGCGCGAGACTTGCCAAAAACAGCGGCAGTCAGGGTGGAGCTGTCGCTAGCTGCAAAACAATGTTTTGATTATCAATTGATTATAGACTAACAGAAGCGCCATAAAAAGCTACTCATAGTAGGCTAGTGAGCGAGAACTCACTGGCTCGGAATCGCATGGACAAAGAGCGAGTCTCGCCGCGTCGCACCGTGCAGAGCCGCTGTCCTGCGCAGCCTTCGACATCGAAGTCCAGCGTCTTGGAGCCTGTAAAATCGAATTATAGCAAACTTCAATCAGCAAATTGTTAAAGAATTATTAACAGCTACATGTAGCTGTACTCACCGCCTGGGCAAGGCCTCCAGAAGGTGCCGGACACGCAGGTGAAGCTGGCCAGGGCCAGGCAAGCGATGAGAACACACTTCATCATGGTTGCTTTCTTAGCTTTACTTGTTGCTATACTCGAGCGTAGTGTTACAGAACTTTGGCAGTCCAGAATTGTGGGCTCGGGCCCCGGTCGGGTTTTTATGGACCATCACCTCTGAGTTCTTATCGCACCTGCGACCGGTGGCCAACCCCAGCCGACTCAGTTCAAGGTCAAGTGCAGATAAATCTAGTTAAATGCAGATCAAAACCTAAAAATCTGAGTGCAAGGGGGGGGGGTGAACTTGAAACTTGGGGGGACTGGGGGCAGAGGCTAGCTCTGCCACCAGTGCTTTTCCGTTTGAAATGCGCTAAAAACCAGCTTTCACAACAGGAGTCACATGCAAGTTCGAGTTCGTTGCTTATTTCAGCACCCAAGTTTGCTGGTTCTGTCGAACTCTCAGGCTGCAGAGGTGCGGGTTGGGTTTAA
Source organism: Macrostomum lignano (assembly GCA_002269645.1). NCBI lineage: Eukaryota > Metazoa > Platyhelminthes > Macrostomidae > Macrostomum > Macrostomum lignano. Next base: position 33,904 of record NIVC01000595.1, read on the forward strand.
TCTGGTCGTTATCTGATTAAATTGAACTTTGCTTTGAACTGGCTGGCTTCTGGGGCAGCTTCAACTTGCTTTTTAACTTGATAGTGTCAATAAGTCAACAGGAAATCCAATGTTACTTTGCAAACTCTTTTTCTCTAGTACGTGACGCATGAAAGCATCATGTCGCTCTGCTATTTGGTGGGGCCTAGATCAGAATTTTGAATTCCCACTAACTGGAACCTGTCAATTATATTCTAGTTTCAGCGATATTAACAGATTTTCCATTGAAATTATTGATAGATGAAAAATAGTCTTTAAATCAAAAGAAATCCAACGAACTATCAAGTACGCGGGAACTCAGACATTATCTGTTATTGTGCTCCTATGTGAATTTCTTTTATCTCATTTAAGTCGTCCTCTGTGCTCGCTTAAAGTAAATGACAAACAATATATCTGCGTGTAAGCTATTTAGCGCACACAGAGGAAATCTTTTAAATTAATCTTAAATTAATCTAGGCATTATGCTACACACTTTTAGTCTATGGCCAAAAGCATCACTCGAAGAACTGATAGACACTATATGCTAGGCCTAGTTAGTCTATGGCCAAAAAAAGCCTTAATATAGAAGAACTGAGAGACACTACGTACATGCTAAACTTATATACTCTATGGCCAGAAGCCTCACATGACTAACTGCTAGAAACTTTGTGCTAGATCTAGTTAGTCTATGGCCAGAAGCCTCACTTAAAGAACTGCTAGAAACTTTGTGCTAGATCTAGTTAGTCTATGGCCAGAAGCCCCACTTGAAGAACTGCTAGAAATTTTGTGCTAGATCTAGTTAGTCTATGGCCAGAAGCCTCACTTGAAGAACTGCTAGACACTTTTTGCTAGATCTAGTTAGTCTATGGCCAGAAGCTTCACTTGAAGAACTGCTAGACACTTTTTGCTAGATCTAGTTAGTCTATGGCCAGAAGCCTCACTTGAAGAACTACTAGAAATTTTGTGCTAGATCTAGTTAGTCTATGGCCAGAAGCCTCACTTGAAGAACTACTAGAAATTTTGTGCTAGATCTAGTTAGTCTATGGCCAGAAGCCTCACTTGAAGAACTGATAGACACTTATATGTCAAAATCGATCTATGCTAGCAGCATGAAATGTGAAGAATATATTTATCAGCTGTGTAACTTATTTTCAGAAGTTATATTTACAAGTTAGTTGACTCTACGAGCTTCAATTTACGTCATCGTGTGGACCAAGAAATTTTTGTATAGTTTTCAAAAAAGTTTCTTCTACATTCTTTAAATTCGGTTTAATCTAGATAAATTAACTGCACCTCACGAGGCAAACGCGTGCTGCACCGCAAGATTTAATACCCTATACAAGTGTACAGCCCAGTTCTGCCAAAGAGCATTGGAATAACACACTTCGAACTTTATATTTAAGTCAACATTTCAATGATCTAATAATCATTTGTTTTAACGTGTAGCGAAAAAAATCAGGATTAAAACTGTACATCGGCTGCCAGTGCGTTGTTGATGAACGGTAGAGATTTCTTAGAAACTTCCTAGAAATAGCAGAATATTTGTAACTAGCTCGTGTAATATATAAAAATTTTATAACATTCAGGTGGGTTGCGGAAGCGAGACGGAACTTTTTTGATTAGTTTTAGCAGCAAAGTTATTTTTGCAGAATCTTTAATTCACTTCAGTGCTGGCGTCCCTGGTGCTAAAGTCCCTGGTGCTAAAGTCCCTGGTGCTAAAGTCCCTGGTGCTAAAAGTCCCTGGTGCTAAAGTCCCTGGTGCTAAAGTCCCTGGTGCTAAAGTCCCTGGTGCTAAAGTCCTGGTGCTAAAGTCCCTGGTGCTAAAGTCCCTGGTGCTAAAGTCCCTGGTGCTAAAGTCCCTGGTGCTAAAGTCCCTGGTGCTAAAAGTCCCTGCTCTAAAGTCCCTGGTGCTAAAGTCCCTGGTGCTAAAGTCCCTGGTTAAAGTCCTGGTGCTAAAGTCCCTGGTGCTAAAGCCCATGGTGCTAAAGTCCCTGGTGCTAAAGTCCCTGGTGCTAAAGTCCCTGGTGCTAAAGTCCTGGTGCTAAAGTCCTGGTGCTAAAGTCCCTGGTGCTAAAGTCCCTGGTGCTAAAGTCCCTGGT
>NIVC01000596.1:0-215000 GCA_002269645.1 Macrostomum lignano
AAGATTCCAGGTTCGAGTCCTGGCGTGGTCGTTTTAAATTTTTTTCCTTACATTTAAGTTAAGAACATTAAAGTAGTTATCGTGGACATTAGAGACATTAGACAAAACTGAAATGCAGTTGTTGCCTTTAAAACGAGTGTTCACCAAGACCTCTTAAAGCCGTTTCCGATTTCAACATTCCAGCCAAGCCTCGCAAGTCACATGCAGGCCGCGTGATCAACATGCTTGGCAGTAGCTCCGCTTTTTAATAAAATTAGAAATCCGTGCTCAAGGACTCGCAAATGCCGAGGCCGCGTGGCGCAATGGATAACGCGTCTGACTACGGATCAGAAGATTCCAGGTTCGAGTCCTGGCGTGGTCGCTCTGAAATATATTTTCGATTTTACTTGTATTTTTATATGGCCACAAAAACAAAATAGTCGTTTGGCAAGAAATCCGGTGGGTCTCCGTGCTGCATTGCAATAGGTGTCACGTGTCAGTGAGGCATTGGAATAGGTGTCAGTGAGGCATTGGAATAGGTTACGTGAGGCATTGGAATAGGTGTCAGTGAGGCATTGGAATAGGTGTCAGTGAGGCATTGGAATAGGTGTCAGTGAGCATTGGAATAGGTTTCAGTGAGGCATTGGAATAGGTGTCAGTGAGGCATTGGAATAGATGTCAGTAAGGCATGGGATTGGTGTCAGTGAGGCATTGAATAGGTGTCAGTGAGGTATTGGAATAGGTGTCAGTGAGGCATTGGAATAGGTGTCAGTGCTGATTGGAATAGATGTCAGTGAGGCATTGGAATAGGTGTCAGTGAGGCATTGGAATAGGTGTCAGTGAGGCATTGGAATAGGTGTCAGTGAGGCATTGGAATAGGTGTCAGTGAGGCATGGAATAGGTGTCAGTGAGGCATTGGAAAGGTGTCAGTGAGGCATTGAATAGGTGGAATTCGAATAATTCGAATTTCTCTGGAATTCAGTTTTTCCTCAAAAGATTTAACATGCTCTATAATTACTACTGAAATCGTATCCATTAAGAGATTGGCATGTGATCAAAACAGATAAAGGATAAAGGAATGCTCAAGGACTACCAAATTTCGAGGGCCGCGTGGCGCAATGGATAACGCGTCTGACTACGGATCAGAAGATTCCAGGTTCGAGTCCTGGCGTGGTCGCTCTGAGCAATTAATATTTTTTTGTAAATAAATAATCTCAGAGTTCAATATGCACCTCTGACTGCAGTTGTACATCAGATGTGGAAGTTCTGTCTGTATGCCGTACTCACGCACAATGCAGTGCTGGCGTACTGGTTGGTTCAAGCTGAGCGCCCCAGCTATTTAAGGTTCTGACATCGAAACTGGCATTCTTTATTTGCTATTCTCCGCGGACAGAAAAGTTTAGACAGAAGAGCCACAGAATGCTGAGACAAACTGCCTGCTCTGCTATTCTGCTAATGCTAGCTTTCAATGCAATCGGTGAGTTTTGTAATCTGGCGTTATGATTTGAGTTCTGAGAGATACTTGTAGGTTAGTGTGAAATGAAAAGAGTCACTTTCATTGTTTGCATCATGGGAGACTGCTGTCACAGCCATAGTCACAGTCACAGTCCCAGTCCCAGTCACAGTCACGGTGTCCCAGTCACAGTCACAGTCACAGTTTCATAGTCACAGTCACAGTGTCACAGTCACGGTCACAGTGTTACATTCACAGTCACGGTGTCACAGTCACAGTCACAGTCACAGTCACAGTCACAGCCACAGCACTCAGTCACAGTCAGAACGGTAGTGTCAGCACCCAGTCACAGCTCACAACATACCCCGATTCGCCCAGACCCGCAGCTGGACTTCGATGTCACTCAGCATCCAACGCTCCATCGCCAGACGGCAGAGCAGCCAGTGTAAACTGTGTGGCAGGTTATGACTACTGCATCAGGTTCTCAGTTGCCATCGGCGGCAGGAAATCGGTATGACGTGAATTCTACCAGTGTCGAATTGCAGTTTTGTCTAAATCCGTTTAAACACATGGCCTGTTGCGACCTCTTACTACTTGTGGCAGTAATATAAAATGATTGGCCAAAAACATTTTCAGTACTACAGGGCCTGCTACCTGGACAAGGACGGCTGCTTAAGCCTCACCTCCTTGCCTAACTATGGAGACTGCTCAGTGTGCTCAGCTGACAACTGCAACTAAGGATTACTACTTTAATGAGTAATCAAGACTGAACATCTTTTGATAAGCTTTGATATAAGCTGCAAAAACTGGTTGTATCTGTGTATTATATATTAATTTAATTGTAGGCTGAAAGGTAAGATTAACTAATGATAGAAAAAAGATTTTTAATTCACGTTGAACTCATAATGATTTTAAAATATATTGAAAAAATTGCATGTACTACTAAAATATTTCATAAAATTAATTTTCAATTGTTAAAATGGCTTACTTGTTGACTGTCTTAATCATTATCAGGTGTGACTGGGTTGAGCATTATCAGGTGTGACTGGGTTGAGCATTATCAGGTGTGACTGGGTTGAGCATTATCAGGTGTGACTGGGTTGAGCATTATCAGGTGTGACTGGGTTGAGCATTATCAGGTGTGAATGGGTTGAGCATTATCAGGTGTGGGTTGATCTTTATCAGGTGTGACTGGTTGAGCATTATCAGGTGTGACTGGGTTATCATTATCAGGTGTGAATGGGTTGAGCATTATCAGGTGTGGGTTGATCTTTATCAGGTGTGACTGGGTTGATCTTTATCAGGTGTGACTGGGTTGAGCATTATCAGGTGTGACTGGGTTGAACATTATCAGGTGTGACTGGGTTGAGCATTATCAGGTGTGACTGGGTTGAGCATTATCAGGTGTGACTGGGTTGAGCATTTTCCGGTGTGACTGGCTTGATCTTTATCAGGTGTGACTGGGTTGAGCATTATCTGGTGTGACTGGCTGGATCATTATCAGGTGTGACTGGCTTGAGCATTTTCAGGTGTGACTGGCTTGATCATTATCAGGTGTGACTGGCTTGATCATTATCAGGTGTGACTGGCTTGATCATTATCAGGTGTGACTAGCTTGATCATTATCGGTGTGACTGGCTGATCATTATCAGGTGTGACTGGCTTGATCATTATCAGGTGTGACTGGCTCGAGCATTTTCAGGTGTGACTGGCTGGATCATTATCAGGTGTGACTGGCTTGAGCATTTTCAGGTGTGACTGGCTTGGATCATTATCAGGTGTGACTGGCTTGAGCATTTTCAGGTGTTACTGGCTTGATCATTATCAGGTGTGACTAGCTTGATCATTATCAGGTGTGACTGGGTTGAGCATTTCAGGTGTGACTGGCTTGATCATCATCAGGTGTGACTGGCTTGATCATTATCAGGTGTGACTGGCTGGATCATTATCAGGTGTGACTGGCTTGAGCATTTCAGGTGTGACTGGCTTGATCATTATCAGGTGTGAATGGCTTGATCAGTATCAGGTGTGACTGGCTTGATCATTATCAGGTGTGACTGGGTTGATCTTTATCAGGTGTGACTGGGTTGAGCATTATCAGGTGTGACTGGGTTGAGCATTATCAGGTGTCCCTGGCTTGATCATTATCAGGTGTGACTGGCTTGAACATTATCAGGTGTGACTGGCTTGAACATTATCAGGTGTGACTGGCTTGATCATTATCAGGTGGGACTGGCTTGATCATTATCAGGTGGGCTGGCTTGATCATTATCAGGTGTGACTGGCTTGATCATTATCGGTGTGACTGGCTGGGTCATTATCTGGTGTGACTGGCTGGATCATTATCAGGTGTGACTGGCTTGAGCATTTTCAGGTGTGACTGGCTGGATCATTATCAGGTGTGACTGGCTTGATCATTATCAGGTGTGACTGGCTTGATCATCATCAGGTGTGACTGGCTTGATCATTATCAGGTGTGACTGGCTGGATCATTATCAGGTGTGACTGGCTTGAGCATTTTCAGGTGTGACTGGCTTGATCATTATCAGGTGTGAATGGCTTGATCATATCAGGTGTGACTGGCTTGATCATTATCAGGTGTGTCTGGGTTGATCTTATCAGGTGTGACTGGCTTGAGCATTATCAGGTGTGACTGGGTTGAGCATTATCAGGTGTCTGGCTTGATCATTATCAGGTGTGACTGGCTTGAACATTATCAGGTGTGACTGGCTTGAACATTATCAGGTGTGACTGGCTTGATCATTATCAGGTGTGACTGGCTTGATCATTATCAGGTGGGACTGGCTTGATCATTATCAGGTGTGACTGGCTTGATCATTATCGGTGTGACTGGCTGGTCATTATCTGGTGTGACTGGCTGATCATTATCAGGTGTGACTGGCTTGAGCATTTCAGGTGTGACTGGCTTGATCATTATCAGGTGTGACTGGCTGGATCATTATCAGGTGTGACTGGCTTGATCATTATCAGGTGTGACTAGCTTGATCATTATCGGGTGTGACTGGCTGGATCATTATCAGGTGTGACTGGCTGGATCATTATCAGGTGTGACTGGCTCGAGCATTTTCAGGTGTGACTGGGTTGAGCATTATCAGGTGTCTGGCTTGATCATTATCAGGTGTGACTGGCTTGAACATTATCAGGTGTGACTGGCTTGAACATTATCAGGTGTGACTGGCTTGATCATTATCAGGTGTGACTGGCTTGATCATTATCAGGTGGACTGGCTTGATCATTAGGTGTGACTGGCTTGATCATTATCGGTGTGACTGGCTGGGTCATTATCTGGTGTGACTGGCTGGATCATTATCAGGTGTGACTGGCTTGAGCATTTTCAGGTGTGACTGGCTTGATCATTATCAGGTGTGACTGGCTTGATCATTATCAGGTGTGACTGGCTTGATCATTATCAGGTGTGACTGCTTGATCATTATCGGGTGTGACTGGCTGGATCATTATCAGGTGTGACTGGCTTGATCATTATCAGGTGCGACTGGCTCGAGCATTTTCAGGTGTGACTGGCTGATCATTATCAGGTGTGACTGGCTTGAGCATTTTCAGGTGTGACTGGCTGGATCATTATCAGGTATGACTGGCTTGAGCATTTTCAGGTGTGACTGGCTTGATCATTATCAGGTGTGACTAGCTTGATCATTATCAGGTGTGACTGGGTTGAGCATTTTCCGGTGTGACTGGCTTGATCATCATCAGGTGTGACTGGCTTGATCATTATCAGGTGTGACTGGCTGGATCATTATCAGGTGTGACTGGCTTGAGCATTTTCAGGTGTGACTGGCTTGATCATTATCAGGTGTGAATGGCTTGATCAGTATCAGGTGTGTCTGGGTTGATCTTTATCAGGTGTGACTGGTTGAGCATTATCAGGTGTGACTGGGTTGAGCATTATCAGGTGTGACTGGGTTGAGCATTATCAGGTGTGACTGGGTTGAGCATTATCAGGTGTGACTGGTTTGAGCATTATCAGGTGTGACTGGGTTGAGCATTATCAGGTGTGACTGGGTTGAGCATTATCAGGTGTGACTGGGTTGAGCATTATCAGGTGTGACTGGTTGAGCATTATCAGGTGTGACTGGGTTGAGCTTATCAGGTGTGACTGGGTTGAGCATTATCAGGTGTGACTGGGTTGAGCATTATCAGGTGTGACTGGTTGAGCATTATCAGGTGTGACTGGTTGAGCATTATCAGGTGTGACTGGGTTGAGCATTATCAGGTGTGACTGGTTGAGCATTATCAGGTGTGACTGGCTTGATCATTTATCAGGTGTGACTGGCTTGAGCATTATCAGGTGTGACTGGCTTGATCATTATCAGGTGTCCTGGCTTGATCATTATCAGGTGTGACTGGCTTGATCATTATCAGGTGTACTGGCTTGATCATTATCAGGTGTGACTGGCTTGATCATTATCAGGTGTAACTGGCTTGATCATTATCAGGTGTCTGGCTTGATCATTATCAGGTGTGACTGGCTTGATCATTAGCAGGTGTAACTGGCTTGATCATTATCAGGTGGGACTGGCTTGATCATTATCAGGTGTGACTGGCTTGATCATTATCAGGTGTGACTGGCTTGAGCATTATCAGGTGTGACTGGCTTGATCATTATCAGGTGTGACTGGCTTGATCATTATCAGGTGTGACTGGCTTGATCATTATCAGGTGTGACTGGCTTGATCATTATCAGGTGTGAATGGCTTGAACATTATCAGGTGTGACTGGCTTGATCGTTATCAGGTGTTACTGGCTTGATCATTATCAGGTGTGATTGCCTTGATCATTATCAGGTGTGACTGGCTTGAGCATTTTCAGGTTGACTGGCTTGATCATTATCAGGTGTGAATGGCTTGATCAGTATCAGGTGTGACTGGCTTGATCATTATCAGGTGTGTCTGGGTTGATCTTTATCAGGTGTGACTGGGTTGAGCATTATCAGGTGTGACTGGGTTGAGCATTATCAGGTGTGACTGGGTTGAGCATTATCAGGTGTGACTGGGTTGAGCATTATCAGGTGTGACTGGGTTGAGCATTATCAGGTGTGACTGGGTTGAGCATTATCAGGTGTGACTGGCTTGATCATTATCAGGTGTGACTGGGTTGAGCATTATCAGGTGTGACTGGCTTGATCATTATCAGGTGTGACTGGGTTGAGCATTATCAGGTGTGACTGGGTTGAGCATTATCAGGTGTGACTGGGTTGAGCATTATCAGGTGTGACTGGGTTGAGCATTATCAGGTGTGACTGGGTTGAGCATTATCAGGTGTGACTGGCTTGATCATTATCAGGTGTGACTGGTTGAGCATTATCAGGTGTGACTGGGTTGAGCATTATCAGGTGTGACTGGGTTGAGCATTATCAGGTGTGACAGCATTATCACAGTCAGTTAGTTTGTATTGCAATGGAGAGAATGGAAAAGGTTATTAAGGCAAGCGACAATGCTACAGGTTCAGCAGGTATACGAAGATACCTGAATACAGAAAACCTGCCGCACATAACCACTTTGTGACGGCTCTGGCTGACGACAGCAGGTCAAATAAATCTGGAAATCAGATTCAGTATTTTCAATTTTATTTGACAGACTGAGGCAGTTCTGCTGCCGAGGGCCGCGTGGCGCAATGGATAACGCGTCTGACTACGGATCAGAAGATTCCAGGTTCGAGTCCTGGCGTGGTCGCTCTGCGATTTTTTTTCGATTTTTCAATATATCCGCGAAAAATATCTGAATATTGGTTCGACAAGACATCTAGTGAGTGTCAGTAATGCATTGGAAAAGGTGTCAGTGAGTCATTATAATAGACTTCAGTGAGGCATTGGAATAGGTGTCAGTGAGGCATTGGAATATGTCAATGAGGCATTGGAATAGGTGTCAGTAAGGCATTGGAATATGTGTCAGTACTGCATTGGAATATATGTCAGTAAGGCATTGGAATAGGTGTCAGTGAGGCATTGGAATAGGTGTCAGTGAGGCATTGGAATAGGTGTACGTGAGGCATTGGAATAGGTGTCAGTGAGGCATTGGAATAGGTGTCAGTGAGGCATTGGAATAGGTGTCAGTAAGGCATTGGAATATGTGTCAGTACTGCATTGGAATATATGTCAGTAAGGCATTGGAATAGGTGTCAGTGAGGCATTGGAATAAGTGTCAGTGAGGCATTGGAATAGGTGTACGTGAGGCATTGGAATAGGTGTCAGTGCTGCATTGGAATAGGTGTCAGTGAGGCATTGGAATAGGTGTCAGTGAGGCATTGGAATAGGTGTCAGTGAGGCATTGGAATAGGTGTCAGTGAGGCATTAGAATAGGTGTCAGTGAGGCATTGGAATAGGTGTCAGTGAGGCATTGGAATAGGTGTCAGTGAGGCATTGGAATAGGTGTCAGTGAGGCATTGGAATAGGTGTCAGTGAGGCATTGGAATAGGTGTCAGTGAGGCATTAGAATAGGTGTCAGTGAGGCATTGGAATAGGTGTCAGTGAGGTATTGGAATAGGTGTCAGTGAGGCAATAGGTTTTAGTGATGTAATGATGGAATAATGTTAATTATGTAAATAAATATGCAAATGGTGCAAACACCCGAGACGGCGGCGCGTCACTGGGGAGCAGAGCTCAACCATCCGGTTGTAGGCCGTGTGCTGCACTCTCTGCCCCACATTATTCATGACTCACTTCTCTCGCCTAAACTTGTTTACCGATTCTCGACCAATCACGCATCGCTTCACCCTTAACCCAACATTGACTAATAAATATACTGAGCAAACAAAGCCACACAGAGGCCATCTTTTTTTCGGCACGCTAACCTAGACTTCACACCGGTCCGTTGCAGTCGGTAGAAGTGGTCGTCGGCAGGAGAGCAGTCGATGTCCGAGCTCCTTCTTATTGAGCGGGGTGGTCATTTTGAGCTGGGAGAAGACGGCTCAGGGATTCCAGGGAAATCAAAGAACTGTCAAGATCAGATCAGCGTGACGTAGATTCAGGCAATGAACCCATGCCTCCGACAAGTTCGAACTCCGATCCTTCGACAGGATCCGAGCTACGAGCTATCTATTTCCAATAGTTGTTACTAATAGCAAGCTGAGGGATGTTATTGCTTTAAAAATACACGAAAAGAGTTTAATAAGCGAAATCAACATGATGCTGATGTAACCGCCCTTGTCGCCCGTCCGCTCCGTTGAGAGACGAACGCATGACCAGAGGGGGCAATGACCGTAGGCTGCCTATGACCGGGCAATGACCTGACGGACCTCCAGCACCAGACTGTCCCACCCAATGATTGATAGCTTTGGTAGCGCTCTCGTGACCAGAGGGCCAAGGACCCACATGGACCCCACCTGTAGCCAAGGTGCAATAGTTGGTCACTCGGTCAGAGCATGACCGAATGGCTGCCACCGCTCTATGTGACCTGGCGCACCTGGATCTTATTACCAGACCTCTCGAGACTAGAGCCCCGCCTGGATTGGTTACCAGGGGATTTAGGCTAACAGGGGAGACACATGCAGCCGAGTACAGGGACTCTGCTTGGGGCATGATCGGGAACTCTGGGCTCAATCTGGAGGATTTCTCATCAGGGGATCCTTTGTGGCTGTGAGCGAGGCTGACTTGCGGCTTCAATTACTAAGAGTAGTGTGAGGCGAACATGTACTGTCTCTAGTTTCGATTGCTCAGGGCGAAGGGGCACGTCAGCATGGGGTTGCAACCTTCCTACTGCCATTCTGTGCCAAGACTCGCTAATCCCCTCTACTGCACGCACACTCGGACCCGCAGCACGCACTCACAGGCGAGCTTTGCACGGGGAGAGGCCATTAGCTTACCCAAACTTCCTTATGCTTTGCCACTCAGGGAGAAAGGCTTAGCAAGCCATGAATGAAATGATGGTGAAAGAGTGAATAATGAGGAGGTTAGTAATAGTTAATAATTAGGCCCTTAGGCAAAATAATCGGGCAATAAGGCGGCTTCACTATTGAGTAAAATACAGCAAAATATACGGTATCAAGATTGGCTCAGCTCTCTAATTAAGCAATGGAAAATAGGCGAACCCCGGATAAGCAAGGCAATCAGAGCACAAATTAGTAATAGGAACTTACCTGCGGCTGCACAGAGAGAGGGAGAGAGAGAGCGATGGAGTGACCGTGGGCGGCTATTGGCTGCAGTCGGGCAGGCAGTGAAGCGGCGATGCGCTGAAGCGACGAGGCGCTGATGTAGTTCAGGCGATGCTGAAGATGATTGGCGGTGACAGACCGCGGACCGACAGATGAGCTCACTTGGGGAGCTGAAGATAACTTGGCGGTGACAGACCGCGGACCGGCAGAGGTTCGTCCTATAGACGAATGGGTCAGATCGAGGTCTGACAGCAAGCCCACAATAGGGACAAGACAAAAGCCTTAGAGTAAGCGTCTGAGGGTTCTTATATAGCCTTCCTTATGACGCTTCCTTATATAGCCTTCCCAGCCGCCGCTCCAAGGTCGTTTCCATGACTCTCTCTCTCTCTGATTGGCTGCCGGCAGAATGACGTCAGAATGAGTCATGATGAGAAGCATGAGAATGGCAAAGCAACATGAGAAATGGGAAAATTGTGCAATCCAGAGGTGGGGTGGGAGCATAATTGGCGCAGCGGGAGGTCGCGAAAATGTTGCGCAAGCAAACATTGAGAACAATTGGGGTGGGGTCGAGGACAAAGGAAATAGAAATCGGGGATAATTGGGGAGAACCGAGAACAATAGAAAAGTAAACATTGGAGAAAAGGTGCTAATTGGGTGCGAAAATGAGAACAAAAGAATCAAAAACGAGAACAATAGAACCGGAGGTGGGGTGGGTGTGGCATGAGAAATTTGGAGAGGAGAGCAATTGCATGAGAAAAGGTTGCGCAAGAGGGGGTGGTGAGTCATCGATGAGTCATCGAGGGGAAAGAGGGGTCACAAGACTTTCGTCACCGTTTGGGAGTTTACTAAGGGGTGGGGAGACGGTGAGCGCACAAAGTACTGTAAGTAGGTACCAGAAAAGGGAGAGAGCGCAGAAAAACAGTGCAAAAAGAGACAAAAAGATAAGAAGCGGGAAAAGTACAAGCTAGATGGGGCCTCACTCACCCAGAACTACAAGGAAACTGACAGAAACGCCTCACTCACCCAGAACTACAAGGAAACTAACAGAAACGCCTCACTCACACAGAACTACAAGGAAACTCACACAAACGCCTCACTCACACAGAGCTACAAGGAAACTGACAGCAACGCCTCACTCACACAGAACTACAAGGCAACTGAGAGAAACACCTCACTCACACAGAACTACAAGGAAACAACTGACACAAACGCATCACTCACACAGAACTACAAGGCAACTGAGAGAAACGCCTCACTCACACAGAACTACAAGGAAACAACTGACACAAACGCCTCACTCACACAGAACTACAAGGAAACTAACAGAAACGCCTCACTCACACAGAACTACGAGTACAAGGAAACTAACAGAAACGCCTCATTCACCCAGAGCTACAAGGAAACTGACAGAAACGCCTCACTCAACCAGAACTACAAGGAAACTGACAAACGCCTCACTCACCAGAACTACAACGAAACTGACAGAAACGCCTGACTCACACAGAACTACAAGGAAACTGACAGAAACGCCTCAATCGCACAGAACTACAAGGAAACTGAGAGAAACGCCTCACTCACACAGAGCTACAAGGAAACTGAGAGAAACGCCTCACTCACACAGAACTACAAGGAAACTAACAGAAACGCCTCACTCACACAGAACTACGAGTACAAGGAAACTAACAGAAATGCCTCACTCACACAGAGCTACAAGGAAACTGACAGAAACGCCTCACTCACACAGAACTACGAGTACAAGGAAACTAACAGAAATGCCTCACTCAACCAGAGCTACAAGGAAACAACTGACACAAACGCCTCACTCACACAGAACTACAAGGAAACTAACAGAAACGCCTCACTCACACAGAACTACAAGGAAACTGACAGAAACGCCTCACTCACCCAGAACTACAATGAAACTGACAGAAACGCCTCACTCACACAGAACTACAAGGCAACTGAGAGAAACACCTCACTCACACAGAACTACAAGGAAACAACTGACACAAACGCCTCACTCACACAGAACTACAAGGAAACAACTGACACAAACGCCTCACTCACACAGAACTACAAGGAAACAACTGACACAAACGCCTCACTCACACAGAACTACAAGGAAACTGACAGAAACGCCTCACTCACCCAGAACTACAAGGCAACTGACACAAACGCCTCACTCACACAGAACTACAAGGAAACTGAGAGAAACGCCTCACTCACACAGAACTACAAGGAAACTAACAGAAACGCCTCATTCACCCAGAGCTACAAGGAAACTGACAAACGCCTCACTCACCCAGAACTACAACGAAACTGACAGAAACGCCTGACTCACACAGAACTACAAGGAAACTGACAGAAACGCCTCAATCGCACAGAACTACAAGGAAACTGAGAGAAACGCCTCACTCACACAGAACTACAAGGAAACTAACAGAAACGCCTCACTCACACAGAACTACGAGTACAAGGAAACTAACAGAAATGCCTCACTCACACAGAGCTACAAGGAAACTGACAGAAACGCCTCACTCACACAGAACTACGAGTACAAGGAAACTAACAGAAATGCCTCACTCAACCAGAGCTACAAGGAAACAACTGACACAAACGCCTCACTCACACAGAACTACAAGGAAACTAACAGAAACGCCTCACTCACACAGAACTACAAGGAAACTGACAGAAACGCCTCACTCACCCAGAACTACAATGAAACTGACAGAAACGCCTCACTCACACAGAACTACAAGGCAACTGAGAGAAACACCTCACTCACACAGAACTACAAGGAAACAACTGACACAAACGCCTCACTCACACAGATCTACAAGGAAACAACTGACACAAACGCCTCACTCACACAGAACTACAAGGAAACAACTGACACAAACGCCTCACTCACACAGAACTACAAGGAAACAACTGACACAAACGCCTCACTCACACAGAACTACAAGGAAACTGACAGAAACGCCTCACTCACACAGAACTACAAGGAAACTGACAGAAACGCCTCACTCACACAGAACTACAAGGAAACTGACAGAAACGCCTCACTCACACAGAACTACAAGGAAACTGACAGAAACGCCTCACTCACACAGAGCTACAAGGAAACTGACAGCAACGCCTCACTCACCCAGAACTACAACGAAACTGACATAAACGCCTCACTCACACAGAACTACAAGGAAACTGACAGAAACGCCTCAATCGCACAGAACTACAAGGAAACTGACAGAAACGCCTCAATCGCACAGAACTACAAGGAAACTGACAGAAACGCCTCACTCACACAGAACTACAAGGAAACTGACAAACGCCTCACTCACCCAGAACTACAACGAAACTGACATAAACGCCTCACTCACACAGAACTACAAGGAAACTGACAGAAACGCCTCAATCGCACAGAACTACAAGGAAACTGACAGAAACGCCTCACTCACACAGAACTACAAGGAAACTGACAGAAACGCCTCACTCACACAGAACTACAAGGAAACTGACAGAAACGCCTCACTCACACAGAACTACAAGGAAACTGACAAAAAAACGCCTCAATCGCACAGAACTACAAGGAAACTGAGAGAAACGCCTCACTCACACAGAGCTACAAGGAAACTGACAGAAACGCCTCACTCACACAGAACTACAACGAAACTGACAGAAACGCCTCACTCACCCAGAACTACAAGGAAACTGACAGAAACGCCTCACTCACACAGAGCTACAAGGAAACTGACAGCAACGCCTCACTCACCCAGAACTACAAGGAAACTGACAAACGCCTCACTCACCAGAACTACAACGAAACTGACATAAACGCCTCACTCACACAGAACTACAAGGAAACTGACAGAAACGCCTCAATCGCACAGAACTACAAGGAAACTGACAGAAACGCCTCACTCACACAGAACTACAAGGAAACTGACACAAACGCCTCACTCACACAGAACTACAAGAAAACTGACAGAAACGCCTCACTCACACAGAACTACAAGGAAACTGACACAAACGCCTCACTCACACAGAACTACAAGGAAACTGACAGAAACGCCTCACTCACACAGAAATACAAGGAAACTGACACAAACGCCTCACTCACACAGAACTACAAGGAAACAACTGACACAAACGCCTCACTCACACAGAACTACAAGGAAACTGACAGAAACGCCTCACTCACACAGAACTACAAGGCAACTGAGAGAAACACCTCACTCACACAGAACTACAAGGAAACAACTGACAGAAACCCTCACTCACACAGAAATACAAGGAAACTGACAGAAACACCTCACTCACATAGAACTACAAGGAAACAACTGACACAAACGCCTCACTCACACAGAACTACAAGGAAACTGACAGAAACGCCTCACTCACACAGAACTACAAGGAAACTGACACAAACGCCTCACTCACACAGAACTACAAGGAAACTGACAGAAACGCCTCACTCACACAGAACTACAAGGAAACTGACAGAAACGCCTCACTCACACAGAACTACAAGGCAACTGAGAGAAACACCTCACTCACACAGAACTACAAGGAAACAACTGACACAAACGCCTCACTCACACAGAACTACAAGGAAACGGACACAAACGCCTCACTCACCCAGAACTACAATGAAACTGACAGAAACGCCTCACTCACACAGAACTACAACGAAACTGTCAGAAACGCCTCACTCACCCAGAACTACAAGGAAACTGACAGAAACGCCTCACTCACCAGAACTACAAGGAAACTAACAGAAACGCCTCACTCACACAGAACTACAAGGAAACTGACAGAAACGCCTCACTCACACAGAACTACAATGAAACTGACAGAAACGCCTCACTCACACAGAACTACAATGAAACTGACAGAAACGCCTCACTCACACAGAACTACAAGGCAACTGAGAGAAACACCTCACTCACACAGAACTACAAGGAAACAACTGACACAAACGCCTCACTCACACAGAACTACAAGGAAACAACTGACACAAACGCCTCACTCACACAGAACTACAAGGAAACAACTGACACAAACGCCTCACTCACACAGAACTACAAGGAAACTGACAGAAACGCCTCACTCACACAGAACTACAAGGCAACTGAGAGAAACACCTCACTCACACAGAACTACAAGGAAACTAACAGAAACGCCTCACTCAATCAGAACTACAACGAAACTGACAGAAACGCCTGACTCACACAGAACTACAAGGCAACTGAGAGAAACACCTCACTCACACAGAACTACAACGAAACTGACACAAACGCCTCACTCACACAGAACTACAAGGAAACTGACAGAAACGCCTCACTCACCCAGAACTACAATGAAACTGACAGAAACGCCTCACTCACCAGAACTACAAGGAAACTGACAGAAACGCCTCACTCACCCAGAACTGCAAGGAAACTGACAGAAACGCCTCACTCACCCAGAACTACAAGGAAACTGACAGAAACGCCTCACTCACCCAGAACTACAAGGAAACTGACAGAAACGCCTCACTCACCCAGAACTACAAGGAAACTGACAGAAACGCCTCACTCACCCAGAACTACTCGAAACTGACAGAAACGCCTCACTCACACAGAACTACAAGGAAACTGACAGAAACGCCTCACTCACCCAGAACTACAAGGAAACTGACAGAAACGCCTCACTCACCCAGAACTACAAGGAAACTGACAGAAACGCCTCACTCACCCAGAACTACTCGAAACTGACAGAAACGCCTCACTCACCCAGAACTACAAGGAAACTGACAGAAACGCCTCACTCACCCAGAACTACTCGAAACTGACAGAAACGCCTCACTCACACAGATCTACAAGGAAACTGACAGAAACGCGTCACTCACCCAGAGTATCGGTAAGCTCGGATATCCTTCGTGCCGGCACCTCCTGCAGTGGTCCCTGCTGCCACGGTCGCACTCCAGCAGGGCGCAGTCGCCCGATGCAGTGTCGAAAGACGCCACATGAGCCTTCGCCGCCTGAGATTTGCTAAGACAGACGAACTTGCTCTTAGCCTTGAACGTTGATAGCACCCTGTACTCGGCGAGGTCGCCTCAAACCGGCTTCCAGCTCCAAGATGACGTGGCAGAGACGGGCAGCGGAGACGGTAAAACGCAGGTGACGGCCAGCAGCAACAGTTGAAGGGCCGCAGTCATTTCTCAGGGCAATTGGAGACTTTACTTTTAGGTTGTGGCGAATGCTTTGATGTTGCAAAGAAGCGATTGCAGTTTTTCTCTCGGAAGGGCCAGGATTTTTCGAACGCTGCAGATTTTGTGTCTGAAGTGACTCGTATTTATGCAGAATTTTTCAGCCTTTCAATTTTGCGTGAATGCCTGCAGATTTCTGTTGAATGAGGTGTGATACCTTTGACAATTTCTGTGCTGTGTTAATCTGCTTCATTGGTTGCATCTGCATTTGGCTGTCTTGCCGCTTCAGCACGCTTGACAATGGCTTGACAGATGCCGCGCAGAAGAAAGCGAGTCTTTGAATTGTTTTGCTGCGTGAGGTAAACTGTTGATCCGTGAGGCGCTTCCAGACTGAGCTGCGCTGCATTGAGCTGCATTGCGCGGCACAATCAGTCATTGAAATGGTTGCTGAATTGCTTCTGCTTTCAGCTCTGTAGTTAAGATGGCTTCTGCTTCAGAATCCAGAATACAGACTCACCATTGAATGGCTCCACTCACGACAAAGATGTATTGTTTTCTGTTCAAATACTCCGTTCTGTTCCACTGGCTCCTCACTCACTGAATCGACGCAAAGCGACACTGCATAGCGAGACTTCAAAAATCTCCCTTTGAAGCAGTCGCTTTTTGTGTGTTTGTTTTTCTGCTCTTTATTCGGTTGAAAACAGTTTTCTTTCGACTCAGCTTTATCGTCATTTCGACTGACTCCTTTACCCGTCTCTATTGACAGCTGCTTTTGGTGAATAGTGTTAGGAAGAGAGAAAGTCAGCAAACCATGAAAAGAAGGCACGCATTTAGCGAAAATATTCTGCTGGATTATCAGGATGCTGTACTAGAATTGGCGCAAGTAAAATTAAGAAATTCATAGATAGCCAGAAGCAAGAATATTGCCCCATAGGCAAATGAACTGGCCGTGGCACCAGATATCCATACGCTAAACTGCAATCGTGCAAAATTGTTTGCTTGAATTCCAGTTTGCTCAAAATCTAAGCACACGATCTCTTGCATCCCGGACTGTCATCACAGATTTTGTGTCCATGTATTGTGTCCAAGGCGCAGGTTGTGTCGAAGCATATTTTTTGGCATCAGTAAAAGCAACACGCAGGCTCGAACGCTGGCCAACACCAAGCAAAGAAATTGAATTGTAGAAGTCAGCCGCTTAGCAGGAACTCGAGCTCTCGCTGTGGGAAAGTCAAAAGCGTCATAGTTTGAATATAGGGCGGGTTAGGCCAAAGACCTTTCTCGCCAGTGGGACTTTAAAGTGGGTGTTACTAGATATTAAAGTAGGTGTCGGTGGACATCAAAGTAGGTGTCGGTGGACATTAAAGTAGGTGTCGGTGGACATTAAAGTTGGTGTCGGTGGACATTAAAGTTGGTGTCGGTGGACATTAAAGTAGGTGTCGGTGGACATTAAAGTAGGTGTCGGTGGACATTAAAGTAGGTGTCGGTGGACATTAAAGTAGGTGTCGGTGGACATTAAAGTAGGTGTCGGTGGACATTAAAGTAGGTGTCGGTGGACATTAAAGTAGGTGTCGGTGGACATTAAAGTAGGTGTCGGTGGACATTAAAGTTGGTGTCGGTGGACATCAAAGTAGGTGTCGGTGGACATTAAAGTAGGTGTCGGTGGACATTAAAGTAGGTGTCGGTGGACATTAAAGTTGGTGTCGGTGGACATTAAAGTTGGTGTCGGTGGACATTAAAGTTGGAGTCGGTGGACATTAAAGTAGGTGTCGGTGGACATTAAAGTAGGTGTCGGTGGACATTAAAGTTGGAGTCGGTGGACATTAAAGTAGGTGTCGGTGGACATTAAAGTAGGTGTCGGTGGACATTAAAGTTGGTGTCGGCCGGTGGACATTTAACTAGGTATCGGTGGACATTAGAGCAAGTATCAATGGACAAAAGTGAAATGCAGTTGTTGCCTTTAAAAACGAGTGTTCACCAAGAGCCTCTTAAAGCCGTTTCCGATTTCAACATTCCCAGCCAAGCCTCGCAAAGTCACATGCAGGCCGCGTGATCAAACATGCTTAGCAGCAGCTGTGATTTTGAAAATAAAATTAGAAATCCGTGCTCAAGGACTGCCAAATGCCGAGGGCCGCGTGGCGCAATGGATAACGCGTCTGACTACGGATCAGAAGATTCCAGGTTCGAGTCCTGGCGTGGTCGCTCTGAAATATATTTTTTCGATTTTACTTGTATTTTTATATGGCCACAAAAATATCAGAATAGTCATTTGTCAAGAAATTCTGTGGGTGTCAGTGCTGCATTGGAATGGGTGTCAGTGCTGCATTGGAATAGATGTCAGTGCTGCATTGGAATAGATGTCAGTGCTGCATTGGAATAGGTGTCAGTGCTGCATTGGAATAGATGTCAGTGCTGCATTGGAATAGGTGTCAGTGCTGCATTGGAATAGGTGTCAGTGAGGCATGGAATAGGTGTCAGTGAGGCATTGGAATAGGTGTCAGTGCTGCATTGGAATAGGTGTCAGTGAGGCATGGAATAGGTGTCAGTGAGGCATTGGAATAGGTGTCAGTGCTGCATTGGAATAGGTGTCAGTGAGGCATTGGAATAGGTGTCAGTGAGGCATTGGAATAGGTGTCAGTGAGGCATTGGAATAGGTGTCAGTGAGGCATTGGAATAGGTGTCAGTGAGGCATTGGAATAGGTGTCAGTGAGGCATTGGAATAGGTGTCAGTGAGGCATTGGAATAGGTGTCAGTGAGGCATTGGAATAGGTGTCAGTGAGGCATTGGAATAGGTGTCAGTGAGGCATTGGAATAGGTGTCAGTGAGGCATTGGAATAGGTGTCAGTGAGGCATTGGAATAGGTGTCAGTGAGGCATTGGAATAGGTGTCAGTGAGGCATTGGAATAGGTGTCAGTGAGGCATTGGAATAGGTGTCAGTGAGGCATTGGAATAGGTGTCAGTGAGGCATTGGAATAGGTGTCAGTGAGGCATTGGAATAGGTGTCAGTGAGGCATTGGAATAGGTGGAATTCGAATAATTCGAATTTTTCTGGAATTCAGTTTTTCCTCAAAAGATTTAACATGCTCTATAATTACTACTGAAATCGTATCCATTAAGAGATTGGCATGTGATCAAACAGATAAAGGATAAAGGAATGCCCAAGGACTACCAAATTTCGAGGGCCGCGTGGCGCAATGGATAACGCGTCTGACTACGGATCAGAAGATTCCAGGTTCGAGTCCTGGCGTGGTCGCTCTGAGCTATTAATATTTTTTTGTAAATAAATAATCTCAGAGTTCAATATGCACCTCTGACTGCAGTTGTACATCAGATGTGGAAGTTCTGTCTGTATGCCGTACTCACGCACAATGCAGTGCTGGCGTACTGGTTGGTTCAAGCTGAGCGCCCCAGCTATTTAAGGTTCTCACAGCGAAACTGGCATTCTTTATTCGCTATTCTCCGCGGACAGAAAAGTTTAGACAGAAGAGCCACAGAATGCTGAGACAAACTGCCTGCTCTGCTATTCTGCTAATGCTAGCTTTCAATGCAATCGGTGAGTTTTGTAATCTGGCGTTATGATTTGAGTTCTGAGAGATACTTGTAGGTTAGTGTGAAATGAAAAGAGTCACTTTCATTGTTTGCATCATGGGAGACTGCTGTCACAGTCACAGTCACTGTCACTGTCACATTAACAATTACAGGCGCATTGTCACAGTCACGGTGTCACAGTCACAGTCACGGTGTCACAGTCACGGTGTCACAGTCACGGTGTCACAGTCACAGTGTCACAGTCACAGTCACGGTGTCACAGTCACATTCACAGTCACTGTCACTGTCACAGCCACAGTCACAGCCACAGCACTCAGTCACAGTCAGAACGGTAGTTTCAGCACCCAGTCACAGCTCACAACATACCCCGATTCGCCCAGACCCCGCAGCTGGACTTCGATGTCACTCAGCATCCAACGCTGCATCGCCAGATGGTAGAGCAGCCAGTGTAAACTGTGTGGCAGGTTATGACTACTGCATCAGGTTCTCAGTTGCCATCGGCGGCAGGAAATCGGTATGACGTGACTTCTACCAGTGTCGAATTGCAGTTTTGTCTAAATCCGTTTAAACACATGGCCTGTTGCGACCTCTTACTACTTGTGGCAGTAATATAAAATGATTGGCCAAAAACATTTTCAGTACTACAGGGCCTGCTACCTGGACAAGGACGGCTGCTCAAGCCTCACCGCCTTGCCTAACTATGGAGACTGCTCAGTGTGCTCAGCTGACAACTGCAACTAGGATACTACTTTAATGAGTAATCAAGAGTGAACATCTTTTGACAAGCTTTGATATAAGCTGCAAAAACTGGTTGTATCTGTGTATTATATATTCATTTAATTATAGGCTCAAAGGTACGATTAACTAATGATAGAAAAAAGATTTTTAATTCACGTTGAACTCATAAAATATATTGAAAAAATTGCATGTAATACTACTAAAATATTTCATAAAATTAATTTTCAATTGTTAAAATGGCTTACTTGTTGACTGTCTCAATCAATATCAGGTGTGACTGGCTTGATAATTATCAGGTGTGACTGGCTTGATCGTTATCAGGTGTGACTGGCTTGATCATTATCAGGTGTGACTGGCTTGATCATTATCAGGTGTGACTGGCTTGATAATTATCAGGTGTGACTGGCTTGATCGTTATCAGGTGTGACTGGCTTGATCATTATCAGGTGTGACTGGCTTGATAATTATTAGGTGTCCCTGGCTTGATCATTATCAGGTGTGACTGGCCCATATCATGCTCACAGTCAGCTATTTAGTATTACAATGGAGAGAATGGAAAAGGTTATTAAGGCAAGCGACAATGCGACAGGTTCAGCAGGTATACGAAGATATCTGAATATAGAAAACCTGCCGCACATAACCACTTTGTGACGGCTCTGGCTGACGATAGCAGGTCAAATAAATCTGGAAATCAGATTCAGTATTTTTCAATTTTATTTGACAGACTGAGGCAGTCCTGCTGCCGAGGGCCGCGTGGCGCAATGGATAACGCGTCTGACTACGGATCAGAAGATTCCAGGTTCGAGTCCTGGTGTGGTCGCTCACAAAATTTTTTGCCCAGTTTTTTATTATTAGATGAGCCAATTAAAATTTTTCGAAGCTGTTTTCTACTTAAATAGATTTCTTCTACTGCTAAAAGCGGTTGCAGAACTCAACAATTGCAGTCTGGCCATAAACCAGCAATTGAAGAATTTCGAGATTCAAACTATAGTGTTCGTTTCGACTCGAGAAGTCTCTGGAGCACACAGATTGGAACGCCGTGTTGAAACAGCTTAAAGTGTGATTGAGTATCATACTTCGTAATACTCAATCTTCATATTGACTTCAATATTGACATGTACGATAGATTAGTTTGAATCGGCACTCAAATTGGGACACCAGGATGCCAGCAGCAGGGGCTTTAGCATCAGGATGCCAGCAACAGGGCCGCCAGCACCAGGGATACCAGCAACAGGGCACCCAGCACCAGGGGCTTTTGCACCAGAGATGCCAGCAGCAGGGGCTTTAGCACCAGAGATGCCAGCAGCAGGGGCTTTAGCACCAGGATGCCAGCACCAGGGGCTTTAGCACCAGGATGCCAGCAACAGGGCCGCCAGCACCAGAGATACCAGCAACAGGGCACCCAGCACCAGGGGCTTTAGCACCAGAGATATGATGCCAGCTGTATAATTGTATAGTAGTTGTATACCCTAAGTTTTGACTTCCGAAAGGTTCTGCTATTTGTGTTTCCACAAATATGTTTCCACAAATGTGTTTCTCCCGAATTATATAGCAAATGAAGAAAGCCAACAAAATGCAGTTTTTGATAATGTTTATAACTAGAAATATTGCGTTAGAATTTACTGAACCGGCGACGCAAACTTAAGCTGATAATTACACAGCCCAGTAATAATAGTATTTATAACTAAGAAAATAATTAATAGCATTAATAAATGATAGAAATTGAAAAACACAGTACACATTGGCGGCTGTCACGCCTCAGATTTTCAACACAGAACAACAAGGAACAGACGGAAAGAACGTGAAGAAGCAGCTCGGAGATTACAGGTAGCAGAGTTAGTTCATCGACAGGACTTGCGAGCGCGTGAGAATTCAGTTTTTTTTTCAGGTACAAAAAATGTGCGCCGAAAATGCGGCAAAAACTTTTATCGCAAGAGCTCAGTTGTTTGTAAATAAAATAAGTAGTTTGTTAGCAGCGGCGAAAGCTATAGATTTTGTTTAAACATTCGCTTCTTTTGTAAAGTAAAAGCGCAGGTTTGAGAAAAGATATTTTTATAACAAATTTTTATTTGAATTAGACCAGACTTCTGGCCCTGTGGCGGCGCTACTGTTGTTTATTGTTAGATATTGTTAGAAAAATGTAATTTTTAAGTGAAAAGATTGCAACTTTTGTGCGCCATTGCCAAGGGCAAGAAGGCATGAGTTCGATAAAACCTAAAAAATTCAGACACAGACAAAAAATGCAAACTAAAAACAAGAGGCATTACCAGCGCATTTCGCATTACAAATAACAGGTATTAGAAAGAGCACTACTCCTAGTAGTAGCTGCAAGCCACACACTCAAAAAAGAAGCTTATTTCCAAGAATGATGCGCAATAGTCAGTGTGTATCGCGTATAGCACTGTTGGTTACTTTTTAAATAAAAAGAAGCTGTCGTTTAAAATATTATTTCACACACAAGAGAAACTATCGCAAGGATGTTGCCAATAGATACAGAATGATGTGCTAATGATCTTATTTAACATGCGCGTCGTCATTCGGAACTGCCCGAGTTCGGAATAGCTAGATGATTCCAGTTAGCGAAACACAGGCGCTTACGCATACACAGCCATGTTAGCCACGGTTAGGCTTTGACCTTAGGAGCTGATTTTGGTGCAACGGTGGTAACGGCTGCAGTGGTGGCAACGGCTCCGGCCGCAGCAGCGGCGGTGGCAGCAGCGGCGATGGCTGCAACGGCAGCATCAGCGACTGCGGCGACGGGCTTGGCGCAGGCCTCAAACAGGCCGCTGCTGCCGCGGCCGTGCAGCAAGCCAACAATGATGGCCGTTATGTTGTCCTTGCCTGTGCGGCCGTTGTGACGATCGGGCGCTAGGCAGTGGTCTAGGAGAGCCTCGCACACCTGACGATTTTTGTTGCAATGGGCAAAATGCAATTAGAATGCATCTTAACTATAAATGTCACCTATTCACTCTTAGGGTGGTTGGTTGTCTATGGTCTGGAGTCTGTGGTCTACTAGTAGTGTCTATGGTCTGATGTCTATTATCTATCTATGGTGTCAATAGTTTGTCTATGGTCCGATGTCTATGATCTAGTGTCAATAGTTTATTGTCTATGGTCCGATGTCTATGATCTAGTGTCAATAGTTTATTGTCTATGGTCTGATGTCTATGATCTAGTGTCAATAGTTTATTGTCTATGGTCTGATGTCTATGATCTAGTGTCAATAGTTTATTGTCTATGGTCCGATGTCTATGATCTAGTGTCAATAGTTTATTGTCTATGGTCCGATGTCTATGATCTAGTGTCAATAGTTTATTGTCTATGGTCTGATGTCTATGATCTAGTGTCAATAGTTTATTGTCTATGGTCCGATGTCTATGATCTAGTGTCAATAGTTTATTGTCTATGGTCTGATGTCTATGATCTAGTGTCAATAGTTTATTGTCTATGGTCTGATGTCTATGGTTAGCATTGCAGCGCAGCAGTTGGAGCTTACCGCATCCGGATTCATTCCGCGAGCCAGACGAGAGCGCACAAAGCTCACCACTTCCTGATTGGACATGACTTCCCAGACTCCGTCGCTGGCCATGACGACGAACTCCATCGAATTCGTGATGGTTTGAACACAAACGCTTGGATCGGCTGCAATGGCATTTGTTAGATGAAAAAAATAATTTTAGTCTGAAGCTTCACTGCAATTATACAGTAAAAAAAGAAATATATACTTACACTACTGATAGTAGGCAACTTTGCTTTTTTAATTGCCAACTAAAAAAATGCGAATTTTGTGTTCAAATTCAAATATACAGGACGAGGAAGCCGTAGCATAGCTAGCTATAACTAATTTGATCAGTTTCGCTCACCTGTGACCATCTGTTCAGAGGGCGGCCGTTTACCGCTGCGTTTGAACGAGAAGTCACCCAAAGCCCGGCTGATAGCCAATCGGCCGTTCACTCGGCCGCCGACAACGCGACCACCGGCGGCCAAGATGCGGGCCCTCTCGGCGGAAGCACCCGGATGGTGGTCGCGGCTGAGTTGCACCGGCCGGCCGGCCACGCTCAGTACGGCGCGACTGTCACCGACACTGGCGCACCGGATGGTCGAATCGTCAACGAGGAGGACCAGCGCGGTGGATCCAGCGCCGCCGTCAGCCCGTCGAAGCCGGAGATCGCGGTCGACTTCCAGAAAGGCGGCCCGAATTGGTTCGACGGCGTCCGGGGACGATGACTCTGACAGCGGCGCGGCGGCGCCGGCGGCAGCCAGTCGGCGGTGAAGATGCTCAGCAGCGTACCTGGCCACCTTCGCACCGCCGTGGCCGTCGAAGACGCCGGCGTAGGTGACGGCCGGCTGGGCTGCGGCTGGCCGGGGAGCCGCTGGCGGCGCCGGCGACGACAGCCGCGTGTGGACGGCGTGCGCGTCCTCCATCCGCGGCCGCCAGCCCTGCATTGCGGACGAGCCGATCAGCAGGTTGGCGGTCTGTTTCAACGACGTCTCCTTGGCGGTGACAGGCTCGGATAGAGACTGGCCCATGGTGATTCTGGTCAGGAGCGGTCAGTCAGCTGGTGGGAAGCTGGGCAGCTTAAGCTATGAGGCAGCCGAGGGTTTTTAGAGTCGGCGGTGGGAGTGGGGTTGCTGCGGCGCAGAACTGGTTTTTTTAGCCTGGAGCAGAGCATTGATGGATGATGGAAAATGCCTTGGCCAAGGCCGCTCTCCCTTCTTTTAGTACTTCACGCCAAAGCAGGGGGAGGGACGAGAAACGAAGGAGAAGGGAGAGAGAAAAGGTGGCTATGAGAGCAGGACGCAAAATGTAGCTGCCCCAACCTCCGCTGCCCCTGGGTTGGCTGAACTGCCCCGTGCACTGTTTGGGTTATGACTGGTCTGGGAATTTTCCAGAGCTCCTAGACATTAGTCTAGCTCTGGCCTCCGCGCACTGAAATTTTCCACTCTGAGCCCACACTTCAGTTTGCCTGTACACAACCTGCACACCCCCACATGGCGGGGTTTTCCACTATGCGTGACGAGATTTTCCACCAAGGCCGTGCGCGTAGCTTTATTGTAAACTGGACTAAGGCTGAATCTGTATTACAAGCAAAATAATATAGCCCTGTTTACGCCGATGCTCGTACAAAAATACGAACTCGGTGCACAGAGAGAAACAGAAATGTGACCCAGTTGAGTTCAAGTCAGCAGTTGTAATTGTCTCTTTTTTCGGTTGAACTGAACTGGCTAAACTCGACATTTTTTGGCTCGAAGATTTTCCACGCCGCTCAAGGTTATATGCTAATGTACATTGGCGAATTGCTGTCAGTGTACATCTATTGAGGGGGTGTGAAGGGTGCACGTAATGGAAATTCTTAATTGTAGCTAGCCTACCTTTCCAACCGATGCACTTTTATAGTTCTAGAATTGGACCTGCACTAACAAGCTGCATTCATTCTACATAATTCATTGATTTACTGGGAGCTGCAGCCTCTAGTCATAGCTATTGTAATGGCGTCAATGAAACAATGCATCCAAGGGAGTGGAGTGTGCCTGTGCCATCTGTAGTTTTCTGTCACGCGAACGCGTTTAAATCCCTGATGTGACCGGGAGCGGATTTAAAGGGGGGGGGCGGTCTTCGGACTAAAAATAGGTCCTTACCGCCCTCAGTTTGCTCAGTATGGCGCCCCTCTCGTCTATAGTCTGGCGCCCCTCTCGTCTATAGTCTGGCGCCCCTCTCATCTATAGTCTGGCGCCCCTCTCGTCTATAGTCTGGCACCCCTCTCGTCTATAGTCTGGCGCCCCTCTCGTCTATATTACGGCGCCCCTCTCATCTATATTATGGCGCCCCTCTCGTCTATAGTCTGGCGCCCCTCTCGTCTATAGTCTGGCGCCCCTCTCGTCTATATTACGGCGCCCCTCTCATCTATAGTATGGCGCCCCTCTCGTCTATATTATGGCGCCCCTCTCGTCTACATTATGGCGCCCCTCTCGTCTATATTATGGCGCCCCTCTCGTCTATAGTATGGCGCCCCTCTCGTCTATAGTATGGCGCCCCTCTCGTCTACATTATGGCGCCCCTCTCGTCTATAGTATGGCGCCCCTCTCGTCTATAGTATGGCGCCCCTCTCGTCTACATTATGGCGCCCCTCTCGTCTACATTATGGCGCCCCTCTCGTCTATAGTATGGCGCCCCTCTCGTCTACATTATGGCGCCCCTCTCGTCTACATTATGGCGCCCCTCTCGTCTATAGTATGGCGCCCCTCTCGTCTACATTATGGCGCCCCTCTCGTCTACATTATGGCGCCCCTCTCGTCTATAGTATGGCGCCCCTCTCGTCTACATTATGGCGCCCCTCTCGTCTATAGTATGGCGCCCCTCTCGTCTACATTATGGCGCCCCTCTCGTCTATAGTATGGTTAAACTCCGCCCACCTCATTTTATATTTCCAAATTCGCCTCTGGATGTGACCATGGGTACAAGTACAGCACATGATTGCAATCGCGAATTCGTTGGAAAAAATGTGCATCATAGCCATGAATTTCTGTTGTGTTGTGAGGAGGACGCGTCATTTTTGTGGGCGCCATTGCCATCTCTGGGGCGCCGAGACTGCCGTGCAGGAGGCGCAAAATCCGGATGAGTGAAAAGGATAGATCATTTTCAGTAATTCTATCTAATTCTCTCAGGATTTTCCCGGGATTATTATGTTCCCTCTTCACGGGTTTTAACGGACACCACCGCTGAGTCTGTGCTCAAAGCGATTTCAACTGTTGTGCAGCTCAAACTGCACCACTGAGTCCAGTGGTTCACAAACTTTTCTATCTCAAGGACCAGATAGAAAACCTTGCGCATGACTGCCGGACAGAGGAGGGGAGAGACGAGAGGGGATAGAGAGGAGAGAAGAGAGACAGAAGAAACAGATTCAAACAGATTTACGAGTACTCAAAACCAAAATTGAAGTTGATCGATGATAAAAACAGCAGGAAGATTTCTGACGAAATTTGTTCATTTAAGACACGACTTTTGAAAGAAAAATTCTGTATCTGCGTCTATAGCCGTGTCCTTGAATTCTAAAATTGTCTACAGAAACCTACATGCAGACCTGTGTACTCTGACGAGCTCTCTCGTACCTGTTGTGTATTACAGTGCACTCAACATCGGCGACGAGCGAGAGTCACCAAACGCCCCTCAACATCGGCGACGAGCGAGAGTCACCAAACGCCCCTCAACATCGGCGACGAGCGAGAGTCACCAAACGCCCCTCAACATCGGCAACGAGCGAGAGTCGCCAAACGCCCCTCAACATCGGCAACGAGCGAGAGTCGCCAAACGCTTCTCAACATCGGCAACGAGCGAGAGTCGCCAAACGCTTCTCAACATCGGCAACGAGCGAGAGTCGCCAAACGCTTCTCAACATCGGCAACGAGCGAGAGTCGCCAAACGCGGCACTCCATGATCGACATGTACATGTTCTGACAAGTATGGCACCGTGAAGGCTGGTTTATATAAGCGGCATGCGAACGCAGCAGGGGCACCCTACCTGCGAATGCAGATACAGTCAGTACGCACTGGCCCGCCCAGAAATATGCTGTTTTCTGTGCCATAAAATTTGTCTCCTGTTTTGTTTTGTATGAATAAAATGCCTTCAATTTAATGATACTTCCACTGCCCACACATAAATATTTAGTCACACTCGGGTTTAGAAGTTTCATATCTTGACCAACCATTCATACTGCTCGCTGTGAGGTTGAGTGCTTTTGCTTTTGCTTTTCCATAACTCAAAAGCTTAGATTCTCTATATGCGGCGGAAAAAGCTTTTGTTTTTTCCTTTTCTCTTATCTCTCTTTAGTTGTCTTCGGCCTCGTGACGACTGGTTGTAAACAGAACATTGTCTGTGCGCTGAGTAGTGGACTGGATTCAGAGCCTGCTTCGGGGTCTCAGCTCAACTGCGTCCAGCTTCATCTCACAAACATAGAATACAAAACGGTGCTTTGCAAGTGTATAATATGTGTTAGCTGGACAAATAGCAACCCACGAAGACCAATGGGGCATTTAAGTTGCAATTTCAGAGTAAAAGCATATAAGCTTTTAGAGTATTTTCCATGCCTCAAGCTCGTGTGGTTGTTTTATAGCCCCGCGGTGTGTCAGCCTCTAAGCTTAGGCCAACCTTTAGACTTCTTAGAATTCTCTATAATTTTCTCTAATTCCATAGTTAACAACACGAGAATGGACTAATATAGTATTTTAAGCGAGCAGGCTTTTTATCTGTGCAACAACAATCTGACCCTCCATGTTGACGTTACGAAGTTCTCTACGCATACTTATGTGGCATGCTTTTAGCTCGTAAATTATGCTTACGGATGCGACAACTGCGACAACATGGACAACTGCAGCAGAAGGACGGTACCAGGGCGTCGCCTTGAAATTTATGGTGGGGGGGGGTAAAGCCAATTAAAGTATTCTACATGTACATGACTAAATTCCTACATGTACATTATTTTCAGAATCGGTGTTGTCAGCGCTAGTTTTGGCGCCGCAGGCACTCATTTTAGTGCCGCAGGCATTCATTTTAGCGCCACAGGCACTCATTTTAGCGCCACAGGCACTCATTTTAGCGCTGCAGGCACTCATGTTAGCGCCGCAGGCGCTATGTTTTGGCGCCCTGAAGCAAAATTATTGATTTCCATAACAGGTCACAAGGTGGGCTGGGGGGACAAAGTATTGGCTTTTACCTGGTGGGGATATGCCCCCCCCGGTGGCGACGCCCCAGGTACACTCGAGTTTCTAAGAAATCAGCTGGAGACCGGTAAGGAACGTACATGTACGAGTATTACATGTATTTGTCGTACTGTATCGCTAGTCGCTATAGCCTATAGTGAATTTTATTATGCGATAGAGAACGCAAAGCGCTGAATGGGGTTTGGCCATAGACGAACCCGTCCAGAAACATTCAATTCCTCTAGAGCAGACTAAATGCACTGGCGATATCACAACTACGTCCTTACTGGCCTCCAGCTTATTTCTAAAAAAATCAAGTGTCGTCCTTTCGTCCTTCATGTACTTCAGTTGTCCATGACTTAGTACATTGAATTAATTTTCATTGGAAAACTTCAACTTCAATTTGTTTTCTACCGTGGTCCGTGAACTAACGTTACGCAGTTATCACGTTTACATAACATTCCGTTGTTCCATATGCAGGTCAAGATTAGAATATATAGGGTCCTTGTATCAAAATACTATGGGCAATGGCATAAAGTCAAAGTAAATTTACTGTTTAAACTACATGTATACTTTTGCCGAAAATCTCCGCAGCTTTTTGTGCCACGTTTTCAACTGCAACAAAGTATGTCATCACAGCTGTCACCGCCATTTTGCATGTTCCCCAGACACATGTACGCGTGGGAAAGGAAGTCATGTAGGAGCGCTAAAAACGTGCCAGCCAACGTGATCGAGCTAGCTATCCATATCGGGAAATCCATCTGGCATTGGGGGGGGGGGGTTCGGGGCGTCTGCAGAGAGAGATCGAGATGAAGTGCACTAACAGTCCGTCCGAAAACCGGCCGGATTTCGGTCGAACGTTTGAACGCTGAGATTCTAGCCAGATTTCCCCGTGTCTGTGTGTGCCAGCTGGCATTTCAGTAGCGACAATTCATTTGAAGTTGTACAGCTAGCGTTTCACAGAGGTCTACCCGCGAATATTTGTTGATACATGTAGATGCGGCATTGCGGCTTTATATTATTCATATATAGTCTGTCTTTCTGTGAGAATAAATCAATGTTATTATGATATATCGATACCAGTTTCAGTGACAATTTCAACTGTTTATTTACTGATTCCGACTGCTATATTGCAACAACATGAATACATGTTACGAGCTACATGAATACAGCATCTATACATGCATGTACAACTTCTGTATGTGCAAATCAGTAATTACGAGCTATTTTTTAGAAGATAAAAGAGCTATTTACACGTAAATATAATTTCCGATCAGTTGCAGATCGCAAACAAAATTTGACAGCACCCAGCATTCCAACTTGTACAATATAACTATAATAACCAAAAAAATAATTATTTACTCTAAATTTACATGTACGAGTAAAAGCGGTTTAGGATGAGTCCAGTGAAATTTAAATTTTACAGTGTTCAAGTATACTCTAATTTAGCATTGATTTACTTATGTAATGCATGCTAAAATATTACTACTTTGTTTTAGTGGTAATAAATATTGTCTGTATTTTTTGCATCAGTTTAACTTTTTTCAAATGTATATTTTCGACTGGAATTCATAATTGCATGCGTGCGTCAGCAGGTCAAAACTAAAACTGCTGATGTAGCTTTGTGTTTAAATTATTTGAATAATGGATACCACTCGTTTTTTAAAAGTTAGCTCAGTGACATTCTCATACTTTTAAATCCATAATTTTAATATGTATTCCTAGCTTTGACTCATTTGGCCATTATCTTGTCTTGCATGAAGTTACAAATTACAATTACAATAATTAATATCATATCATATCATATTTTTTATAGTTCCTCGTCGGAAAGAATATTCATTTGAGGCTTTAAACTCAGCTAACAAGCTTAAAGTGGAAAAATTGATCTCCAAAGCAAAAAACTAGGGCCAGCTTAGCCCAGCTATGCAGCTGGAATGCTGGATCACAAATTCATTTATATAGTTGTAGGCTATAGAGTTTAGACTTACAATAAAAGACAGCGCTATTATAAGGTATCCTGCTAGCATGGTATCCATTAGCTATTATTGTGCTATTAGGAAATTAGTAGAACTTAATGCTAAGCAAGAAAGTAATAAAGGAAAGTAATAGTTATGCTACTAATATTTTCCTCCTTGCCTACTAAAATAATCTTTTTTAATTTAGGCCCTATAATTTATATAAGCTTATTTTATCTAACTTAAAAAAAGATTATTTTAGTAGGCAAGGAGGAAAATATTATTAGCACAACCATTACTTTCCTTTATTACTGCATTATAAAATTATGCTTATTGTATATAACAAAGTTTTTCTTTAATAAATGATAAATTCCTTATGAATTAATTATATTTATATGTATATTTTAAAGAACTTGCTTTAATTTTATAGGCTTATATTGTTTAACCCTCAAACAAAATTTTAGTACAATAGTAGGCCTAGGCCTGTCTATCCTATTCCAATAGATTTTTTTCATATATTTTTATAGAATTTTCTATTATTGTGGCCTAGCCTTTTGAAGGTTAATTGTTTATATCAAGAAATAATATTTAAATATATTTTCTAATAGGCCTAATTCTATGGGATTTGAAAATAATTTTTGTATGGCTAATTTTTATTATTATTATATTAGACTATCATTTGAAGATAAAGATTTATAATACCTAAATAGATTAGAATTAGAATATTGAAAAAGATTTTCTAATTAGGACTTCAACTTAACTAATGGAAATATTGCAATTAAAATAAAAGTTATTATACCCTAATTAATATACTATATTAAATTAATATATTAAATCAATGTTAGGCCTACTCCCTACTCCTACCTAAATCAATAAATCTTATATGAGCCTATACAAGAAAATTCCAGCTTATAGAGAACTTAAAATATGCTTAACATATAATATTTGATTACCATGATAGTTATACCATGGTAAATTTGTATATAATTGTGCAATATGGAATAGCTATAATGGTGCCACTATGTTAGAAATTTTTAGTGTATAGGCCTAATGTATGATTCAAAAATGGAATATTACTAATAATATATCTAATAATTTTTTATGGAATCCAACATTAGTGATTTTGTAGAGTTATTTAGTTTTGAAAAATGTTCCCATTTTTATTTATTAAATGCTTAGATTTCTTATTTTAAAGAAGCTTTTTTATTAAATTTTCAAATAGACATTTATAGTTATTATACTTTTTTGCAATTGAATTTGTCCAAACTGCAAAACCTTTCATCCACTAATGCTTTTTTAATGGGAGCTAAATTTAGATCATACCATAGACAACTGTGTTCACGCAAAACAGTTCATCCAGTTTGTAAAACATTTCGTCTAAACCCTTCGTCCAAACAGCTGGAAGCTTCTCAATGTGCTTGGTTTGAACGCAGGTGTCGACAATCATTTTGGCTGTCTTTCTCTTGATCCCAACGATATTGGCCAGTTGTTTCCAATCGCGGCCTTCTTCAACAGCCAAGGCTAATCGCCTGCGGTCTTCATTTGACACTGGATGGTAGGGGCCTCCATTCATCTTCGACTGTTTTGCCGGGTTCAGAATGGAAGATATGGGTTGCTGTAGCTGTAGTGGTAGCAAAAGCGAACTGTCAATTGGGTGTTAACTATGGTAGGAACAGTACACTTGGTCTCTAGTCTAGGGGACAAAATGTTTTACAAACTGGATGAACCTTTTCGCGTGAACACAGTTGTCTTTGGTATGATCTAAATTTAGCTCCTATTAAGAAAGCATTTGTGGACGAAAGGTTTTGCAGTTTGGACGAATTCAATTGCAAAAAAGTATATTATTTGATTATATTTAATTAAATCATATTTGATAAAGTTTAAATATAATAAAGTATATTTAACACTTAACTTTTTATTGTTTCAGTTCATTCAGCTATAAAATAGGTATTAGCATTAGCTAGGGTAATTGAGAGCATGTGGTGACCCCCTATTCCTTGGACTAAACAGCCCTATGCAGCCTTTAGATGTGCTATGCAAGAGCTGTGACTGAGCCATTGGTTAAATAATAATATTATTATTCAAGTTCATTTAAAGATAAGGTACAATATGACTTTATTAATTGTTCAATAAGAACCAAAGTGTGGATAATATATTTCTTAATCCTATACTTGTAATATCATGACAAGGCATTGAGCATAAGGTGCAGCAATGCATTTGCACCTGTCTATTGACCTGCTGCTCCTGTTCCTATTGCCATCATTGCTACTGGCAACTGTAGGCCATCAGAACACTTGGGCAGTTGAGCTTATACAGCCATCGCATGCCAGGCACGTGGCAGCCAGCCATGGCTGTCAGCTGCTCAGCCAGATGCGCCTGATGAATGCTCACTATGCTCTGCTGCGCTGCGGCTCTCAGAGTTTCGACAATCCTAAGAAAACTCATCGAATTCGTCGGCATGCCAGCGTACTGTGGGCCGAACAGCAGGTGGCCAAAGTTCGAGTGAAGCGATCCGCTGTGCCGCCGAGCTTCAATGATCCTCACTATCCGCAGCAGTGGTACCTCAAGTCCGGTGCCACTGGGGGCCACGATCTGAGCGTGGCGGCCGTCTGGAGTCAGGGACTCACTGGCCGTGGCAGCGTTGTCTCCATACTGGACGATGGCATTGAGCACACGCACCCGGATCTGAAGGATAACTATGATCCGCTGGCCAGCACCGATATTAATGGGGCCGATTCTGACCCTATGCCCAGGGCCACGTTTAATAATGAGAATAGGTGAGCTAATGTTTTTTATCCCATATCCCATGTTCTGTTGCTCTTTTGGGCTTTTGGGCTATGTTGTGGCATCTGGGATTACTGATGGGGCTGGGTGTGGCATCTGGGATTACTGATGGGGCTGGGTGTGGCATCTGGGATTACTGATGGGGCTGGGTGTGGGATATGGGATTACTGATGGGGCTGGGTGTGGGATATGGGATCGCTGATGGGGCGGGGTGTGGGATATGGGATCACTGATGGGGCTGGGTGTGGGATATGGGATTACTGATGGGGCTGGGTGTGGGATATGGGATCGCTGATGGGGCGGGGTGTGGGATATGGGATCACTGATGGGGCTGGGTGTGGGATATGGGATCGCTGATAGGGCTGGGTTTGGGATATGGGATCACTAATAGGGCTGGTTGTGGGAAATCAGATCGCTGATGAAACAGGTGAGTACAATTAGTCCTCTAATTCTGTTGGTCATATAATTTTACAAATAAGCGCCAAAGCTGTAGCAAAATATTTGTTAAAAAGTCCCGAGTGCTGTTCAATAGTTTGACAAAAATATTTCTCTATAATGCTTTCCCCACACAACCAATAACAAAAAAGGAGTTTTTTTCTTAAACATTTTTTCTGATCGACCAGCGACCGAAATCTGGACCAGGTTTTCATAATTTTTTGCAAACTTTCAATGCTCTCCAAGTCACGTACTGCATTGGGAATTTTCATCTGCTCCTGTCTTGTCTTAAGAAGAATCTCTGATTTCTTGCGGAAATTAATTTTTTTCCACTGCGCGGGCTGTGCACCCGTAATCTGATCGGATATTGGATATTTAATAATCGATAAGTCAATCCTAGCCAAAGTTAATCTTTTTTATGGAATATTTTAGATCAAAATTGCGCTTCTTTCATTCATAAAACCTGCCCGCTTGACTCTAGATTAATTGTCCTTCCCTAATGCCATGTGTCCCTTTCCCTAATGTCATGTGTCCCTTTCCCTAATGCCATGTGGCCCTTTCCCTAATGTCATGTGTCCCTTTCCCTAATGTCATGTGGCCCTTTCCCTAATGCCACGTGGCCCTTTCCCTAATGCCATGTGGCCCTTTCCCTAATGTCATGTGGCCCTTTCCCTAATGTCATGTGTCCCTTTCCCTAATGCCATGTGGCCCTTTCCCTAATGTCATGTGTCCCTTTCCCTAATGCCATGTGTCCCTTTCCCTAATGTCATGTGTCCCTTTCCCTAATGCCATGTGTCCCTTTCCCTAATGCCATGTGGCCCTTTCCCTAATGCCATGTGTCCCTTTCCCTAATGCCATGTGGCCCTTTCCCTAATGTCATGTGGCCCTTTCCCTAATGCCATGTGGCCCTTTCCTAATGCCATGTCATGTGGCCCTTTCCCTAATGTCATGTGTCCCTTTCCCTAATGCCATGTGGCCCTTTCCCTAATGCCATGTGGCCCTTTCCTAATGCCATGTCATGTGTCCCTTTCCCCAATGCCATGTGGCCCTTTCCCTAATGTCATGTTGCCCTTTCCCTAATGTCATGTGGCCCTTTTCCTAATGTCATGTGTCCCTTTCCCTAATGCCACGTGGCCCTTTCCCTAATGCCATGTGGCCCTTTCCCTAATGCCATGGGCCCCTTTCCTAATGCCATGTCATGTGTCCCTTTCCCTAATGCCATGTGGCCCTTTCTCTAATGCCATGTGGCCATTTCCCTAATGTCATGTGCCACTTTCCCTAATGCCATGTTGCCCTTTCCTAATACCATGTGCCCCTTTCGCTAATTCCATGTGGCCATTTCCCTAATGTCTTGTGGCCATTTCCCTATGTCATGTGGCCCTTTCCCTAATACCATGATCCCATGTGCCCCTTTCCCTAATGCCATGTGGCCCTTTCCCTAATGCCATGTGGCCCTTTCCTAATACCATGTGCCCCTTTCCCTAATACCATGTGCCCCTTTCCCTAATGCCATGTGGCCATTTGCCTAATGTCATGTGGCCCTTTTCCTAATGCCATGTGTCCCTTTCCTAATACCATGTGTCCCTTTCCTAATGCCGTCTACCTTTTCTGTAAGCTATGTCATTAACTAACTGTATATGATAACAGTCTAACACTAGCAATCAGCGCCCCCCGTTGGGGAGCTACATGTTGTAGCTTGTTTTTGCAATAACCTCATCAATTCCCCTTGTAAGCCTTGGCATCCCAGTTATTCCCCCTCCCGTTAGCCGTGACATCTCAGCTATTCCCTCTACAAGCCTTAAAATCTCAACAAATCTTTCGTCAACCTTGAAATCTCAGCAATTCCCACCTGACCCTTACCACAACGTTAACTGCTCGCAGGCACGGCACCAGATGCGCAGGCGAAGTGGCTGCCAAAGCCAACAATCACATTTGTTCCGTTGGAATCGCTTATAACGCTAAGATTGGCGGTAAGCTTGGGAGTTGTTTGTTTGGCTGGCGTCCCCCAAAAAGAAATCCTTTCTACGCCCCCTGTAAAACGCCCGCCGTTTGTTCTATTCAGGTGTTCGGATGCTGGACGGCCCCATCACTGACCACGCCGAGGCTTCCTCGTTGCATTTCAACCAGCATCACGTGGACATCTATTCGGCCTCTTGGGGCCCGGACGACGACGGTCGGACAGTGGACGGGCCCGGCCGGCTGGCTAAGGCCGCGTTTGAGGAAGGGGTTACTAAGGTAAATGAAACTAATATTAAATACTGATACCAGATTCTAGACTCGCCAAAAATCCATGTCCCTGATTCCCCAACCCCCAGACCCCCAACCTCCAGATCCCCAACCTCCTAGGTTCCCAACTTCCCAGTTCCCCAACCCCCAGATCCCCAACCCTCAGATCCCCAACCTCCAGATCCCCAACCTCCTAGGTTCCCAACCTCCCAGTTCCCCAACCCCCAGATCCCCAACCCCCAGATCCCCAACCCTCAGATCCCCAACCTCCAGATCCCCAACCTCCTAGGTTCCCAACCTCCCAGTTCCCCAACCCCAGATCCCCAACCCCCAAATCCCCAACTTCCCAGATCCCCAACCCCCAGATCCCCAACCTCCAGATCCCCAACCCCAGATCCCCAACCCCCAGATCCCCAACCCCCAGATCCCAAACCCCCAGATCCCAAACCCTCAGATCCCCAACCTCCAGATCCCCAGCCCCCAAATCCCCAACCCCCAGATCCCAAACCCCCAGATCCCCAACCCTCAGATCCCCAACCTCCAGATCCCCAGCCCCCAAATCCCTAACCCCCAGATCCCCAACCCCCAGATCCCCAACCCTCAGATCCCCAACCCCCAGATCCCCAACCCCAGATCCCCAACCCCCAGATCCCCAACCCCAGATCCCCAACCCCAGATCCCCAACCCCCAGATCCCCAACCCCCAGATCCCCAACTCCAGATCCCCAACCCCCAGATCCCCAACCCCAGATCCCCAACCTCCAGATCCCCAACCCCCAGATCCCCAACCCCAGATCCCCAACCCCAGATCCCCAACCCCAGATCCCCAACCCCAGATCCCCAACCCCAGATCCCCAACCCCAGATCCCCAACCCCAGATCCCCAACCCCAGATCCCCAACCCCCAGATCCCCAACCCCAGATCCCCAACCCCCAGATCCCAAACCCCCAGATCCCAAACCCCCAGATCCCCAACCCTCAGATCCCCAACCTCCCGGCATCTAAAATCCAGTTCAACCCCATCGATGCCACAGGGCCGCGGCGGCCTCGGCAACATATTCGTGTGGGCATCCGGCAATGGCGGCCAGAAATCCGACAGCTGCGGTTGCGACGGCTACACTAACAGCATTTACACCCTGAGCGTCAGCAGCGTTACTCAGCACAATTTGAAGCCTTGGTACCTGGAGGAGTGCGCCAGTACATTGGCGTCCACTTATAGCAGCGGCACCATTGGCGATGCGCAAGTTGTATCTACAGACCTCAATGGCCAGTGCACCAGCACGCACACTGGCACGTCAGCGTCCGCTCCTATTGCCGCCGCTATCCTGGCTCTGGTGCTTGAAGCCAATCGGAATGTCACTTGGCGCGACGCTCAGCACATCACCGTGCTTGGCGCCGATTCTAGCTTCTTGACAGACGCTGATTGGTTATCAAACCAGGCCGGGCTGAAGTCGTCTAGAAAGTACGGCTTCGGGATGATGTCGGCGGATCGCATGGTCATGCTGGCCAAGATGTGGGCGCGGCCGGTGCCGCCTCTGGTGCGGTGCCCCGGACAGGCAGTGATCGTGAATCGCAGCGTGCCGCCAAGCGGGCCGCTAACTGTGCCAGTGGTTAGCGACGGATGCGGCGGCACAGTTGGCATGCTGGAGTCTGTGCAACTGCACGTTGATATGACATTTACTAATAGGGGGCAGTTGCAGGTGAGTGCTGTTCATGTTTTACTATTGTTATCTAGTCCTGTTCATTATTTACCAATCCTGTCTAGCATTCACCAATCCTGTCCAGCATTCACCAATCCTGTCTAGCATTCACCAATCCTGTCCAGCATTCACCAATCCTGTCCAGCATTCACCAATCCTGTCTAGCATTCACCAATCCTGTATAGCATTCACCAATCCTGTCTAGCATTCACCAATCCTGTCCAGCATTCACCAATCCTGTCCAGCATTCACCAATCCTGTCTAGCATTCACCAATCCTGTCCAGCATTCACCAATCCTGTCCAGCATTCACCAATCCTGTCCAGCATTCACCAATCTTGTCTAGCATTCACCAATCCTTTCATTAGTCACCAAACCTTACTTCCCGTTCACGACCCCTTTCTATATTCACTAACCTCGTTCCAGATTCACACAACCCCGGTTCAGATTCGCCAACCCCGGTTCAGATTCACCAACCCCGTTTTATATTCACCAACCCCGCTACCTATTTACCAACCATGATCACCATCGCCACACTTTTTATTCACCGTTGCCGTAGGTGTCGCTAGTGTCGCCCGGCGGCACCCGCTCTTTACTGCTGGCGCCTCGAAAACTCGACGGCAACAACGGCGACTGCGGCTTCCAGAAGTGGCCGTTCATGTCCGTGCAGTTCTGGCGTGAACGGCCGGCCGGCCAGTGGCAGGTGGTTATCGAGAACACCGGCAGCCCCGCGAACTCGGGCACGGTGAAATCCGTCACCCTGGTGCTGCACGGCACGGCCGGCGAGCCAATCAGCTTGCGTCGAATTCAACCGCCTCTTCCTGATTGGCTGGCGCCGTACAGTCACACAATGGGGGTGCGCCACTCTGTGCTGTTTGAGAACTTTCTATTCTTTATTTCTAGTAACTTTGTCAACTTTTATTTTATTTATTTATTCCTTTAAATACTGAGGATGTCCCACTCTGGTCCCAGATCCCTAAGTGTAGCTTAGGCCAGTGATCCCAGATCCCTGAGTGTAGCTTAGGCCAGTGGTCCCAGATCCCTGAGTGTAGCTTAGGCCAGTGATCCCAGATCCCTGAGTGTAGCTTAGGCCAGTGATCCCAGATCCCTGAGTGTAGCTTAGGCCAGTGGTCCCAGATCCCTGAGTGTAGCTTAGGCCAGTGATCCCAGATCCCTGAGTGTAGCTTAGGCCAGTGATCCCAGATTCCTGAGTGTAGCTTAGGCCAGTGATCCCAGATCCCTGAGTGTAGCTTAGGCCAGTGGTCCCAGATTCCTGAGTGTAGCTTAGGCCAGTGATCCCAGATCCCTGAGTGTAGCTTAGGCCAGTGGTCCCAGATCCCTGAGTGTAGCTTAGGCCAGTGATCCCAGATCCTTCAGTGAATCCCCCCCCCTCCCAACGATCCCAGGTTTATTAGCCATTGTCTGACCAACAGACCCTTGATTTGCAAGTACCTGACAATGCTTTTCTACTTTATTCTTTCTCTCAGGCCCATCAACAAAGAAATTCAGCACAAGTAGAGCACGATTTGGACTGGTCAAATGATGATGACCAGACAAATTACATATATAAGCTTTGTTACCAAGCAGTTCTTTTCATCCGACAAATGCAACGAAGTTTTAGGAATTATTATTGAATCAGTTGATTTGTTATTAGAAACAGTTATTACTAAATATGTTGACAGATTTACAAGGGTTCAGTTGGTTGATGGGCAAGTTTTGTTTGTACCCAACTCGTCAATGCAGTCTTTTTCTGATCTGTTTTTTTGTACCCAAAGAAGGTCTGACAAAATTTCATCTGTAGCCTTTCAAAACTGCTCATAACTATAATTCATCTTTCATCTTTCAGTCAAGTCAATATAACAATAACTTTTTTAGGCTAATTTTCTCTGTTTCTCGGAAACCTTTTTGCAGATTTTTTGTGTTAGTTTTTTTCTCTATGTTTATTGCTGTTGTTGTTGTTATGAAAAATTGAAATGAAGCTCATTTCATATACAGGCCGGCTACCTGTGTCACGCCGACTGTCGCACCTGTGCCGGGCCCGGACAGGCCAACTGCACCGGCTGTCAATCTGGCCGACTACTACTGCAAGATGAGCGCACCTGTTATTTAGGTTCCACCTGTCCGACCGGCTACAGCCAGTCTACTGACGACGGGGTCAACCGGTGCATTCCATGCCGATTGGCCAACTGCTCCAACTGTCTGACCGCTAACAGCTGCCACGCCTGTCTGCCTGGCAGTGGCCTGCTTGCCGCCGGGCCCCTCGGCTGTTTATCCCAGTGTCCGGACGGCAGCTATCCGGACACTCTGGCCGGCCGGTGCCGGCCATGCTACTCGGCCAATTGTTCTCGCTGCGACCGACCTCGCCAGTGTAGTAGGTGCAAGCCCGGACACCTACTACTGTCCGGTATCGACTGTCCGACTAGCTGTCCGGCCAGCGGTTTCTATGCCGATTCGGCTGGCCGAGCCTGTTTGCCGTGTCCGGATCGATGCGACCGATGCAACGGGCCCAGTCTGAAGACTCAGTGCCAGGCATGCAGGCCGCCGCTTGTAGCCGCTGCCATCTCTGGCGGCAGCGTCGGGTCGTGTGTGGATTTGTCGCCGACTCCAAATCCGACAACTTCTGCGTTAGCCTGCGACCCCCCGATCAGCGGTTGTTTGTCGTGCTTATCGAATACTACGGGAGCCGCGTGCGCTACCTGCCTGTCCGGGTTCAGTCTGCACCAAGGCCGGTGCGTGTCCGCCTGTCCGGCCGGTCTGCGGTCCTGTCCTCTCCTAGTAGGCGGCGGCGGCAGCACTGTCTGCGTCCCCTGTAGCAACTGTTCCCAGGCTGTGTGCGCCTCACTGCCCAGTCCGCTGTGCGGCATCGGCAGCTACCCAGCTTCAATAGATGCTGCGTCAACAACAGCCGATTGTCGCAGCTGTCATCCGAGCTGTCGCAGCTGTAGCAGCGGTGGAGGCCCGGACAAATGTCTGACTTGTCGCCGAGGCATTGCCTGCCTACTGGCTGGCCGGTGCCTTCGCTGCTGTCCAGCCGGAGTCCCGGCCAGTCTAGCAGTCAACGCTGACAGCTTCTTCAAATCAATGATGCCTAACGACTGTGTACAGTGCCGGCCAGGCTATGACAGCTGTCCGACTGCTGGGTCTGATAACTCAACTAAGCTGCCTACAGATGATAGCGGCAGCGATATTAACGCGGATTTAACAGCCAATGCTCAGCGGGTTCTGTACGCTCTGCTATGCATTGCGACTGTTGTTGTTATTGTCTGCCTGTTTGCCTATTGTATGTGCGCTTCGGCCAGCAGCAGTCACGGCAGCGACATGTACAGTAGTGGCCGGAGCTGCACTGCTAGAGATGCCAGGAAGCTGACCACGGCCAGTTACAGCAGGCTGGACCAGCAGGAGTTCTCGCCAGACAGAGAGCTGCCGGCTTTCACTAACGGCTTCTCTACTAAGTTGTAGGGCTTGTTGGCTGTGTTAAAATTGTATGTACATATTGAATGTTAGCTCCGTGTCTGTTTAGTCATTGGACAGACCAATCTTGATGTGAGTCTTTCTGATATTCACGTACACTAAATCTACAGCTGGATTGCTAGACTAGCCAGGTTGCTTAATATATGATTACAAGTGGATTGCTAGACTAGCCAGGTTGCTTAATATATAAGATTACAAGTGGATTGCTAGACTAGCCAGGTTGCTTAATATATAAGATTACAAGTGGATTGCTAGACTAGCCAGTTTGCTTAATATATGATTACAAGTGGATTGCTAGACTAGCCAGGTTGCTTAATATATAAGATTACAAGTGGATTGCTAGACTAGCCAGGTTGCTTAATATATAAGATTCCAAGTGAATTGCTAGACTAGCCAGTTTGATTAATAAATAAGATTACAAGTGGATTGCTAGACTAGCCAGTTTGCTTAATATATGGATTTCAAGTGGATTGCTAGACTAGCCAATTTGCTTAATATATAGGATTCCAAGTGGATTGCTAGACTAGCCAATTTTCTCAATATATAAGATTCCAAGTGGATTGCTAGACTAGCCAATTTGCTTAATATATTAGATTCCAAGTGGATTGCTAGACTAGCCAACTTGCATAACAATAATAACATATAGGATTCTAAGCGGATTGCTAGACGAGCCAATGTCATAATAACAAAATAATTATTTATACGGAGCGCCCATTTACCAGCCAATTCAGCGTAAAATCTGTGCTTACAACTAACGCCCTTGTGATTTCGTTAAAAAACATGTTAAACAAAGAATGTCATTCGAGTAAAGATATGCAAACATTGTTGATATTTTATAACCTCGTGATTAAATTCGATTTGTTGCTGCGGTTTAGTTACTCTCTGCACGCTTACTCGAGCACTAAGACTAAATTTGTAATACTTTTTGCAGTATAAAACTCGCTTGTGTCAAATGATTTATAATTTACCTGCATGACTATTCAATTCCTTGAGAAGTCGGTCTCTAGTCTGCTTTTAACAGTAGAACTACCAAGTACTCATACG
Organism: Macrostomum lignano; assembly: GCA_002269645.1. NCBI lineage: Eukaryota > Metazoa > Platyhelminthes > Macrostomidae > Macrostomum > Macrostomum lignano. Next base: position 42,344 of record NIVC01000596.1, read on the forward strand.
GTTGCTGTTTTGAGTTATTTCTCATTTGCCTAATAAATTCTTTGTAGTCCTACTGTCTAAATTGAAACCTTTTTGTTTAAATTCTTCTGTCTAAGTCTAAGAGCACTCTTTGATATCCGAGTATGTTCGTTTTTAATTGTCAAATTTTTTTCCATTTCGAATATTTCAAAACGCTCAGTTTCCATCTGTTTACCTGCAAGCATTTTGCATCGTTGTTTGAAGCATTCGGTTTGATGTGTGCTGCTTTGTTTTAATCCAGTGCTGGATTAGTTTTAATCTAATGGTCCACAAAATTAGGTAGGAATTAATTCAGGAATTCACCTCTTCGGTCTTGGTTATCACTCCGAACGAGCTCTGCGCTTCTCTGCTTGCCTGTCTGCCTGCCTGTCTGTCTGTCTGTCTGTCTGTCTGTCTGTCTGTCTGTCTGTCTGTGTCTGTCTGTCTGTCTGTCTGTCTGTCTGTCTGTCTGTCTGTCTGTCTGTCTGTCTGTGTCTGTCTGTCTGTCTGTCTGTCTGTCTGTCTGTCTGTCTGTCTGTCTATCTGTCTGTCTGTCTGTCTGTCTGTATGTCTGTCTGTCTGTCTGTCTGTCTGTCTGTCTGTCTGTCTGTCTGTCTGTCTGTCTGTCTGTCTGTCTCTATTGTCTGCCTGGCTTGGCCTAACAGTGAAAACGCAGGGCTAGACTGATAGACAGACAGACAAACAGACTGACTGACAGACAGACAGACAGATAGACAGACAGACTGACTGACAGACAGACACACAGACAGACACACAGACAGAAACACAGACAGACACTAACACAGACAGACAGTCACAGCAGACAAAGTCTCTAAGCATGTATTCAGTTAGACACCCGCAGCTACTTATAAATAAGCACAAGTGTCCGGGTGCATATGATATATAGCATAATACAGATTATTTAATTATGTATCCTTATTTAGATTAATAAAATTGGTCTGTCTGTCTCGTGACGTATGCAATAATGTCCTGATTGAACTCGTGAATTCAGCAGGAATTAGATTAAATAATTTCTGTTTAGTCCTATAATTGCATACATGCTTACTAAACTTGAAACTTAACCCGCCTGCCTTTGTGTTTGCAACATTTGATTTCCTCTCCAGTAGCTAGACTAGGCGGTGTCTGGTAAGCACCGTGTGTGTGCTACAAAATCTGACTCAGTTTAGCAACCATGGCTTTCAAAGTAGAATCAAATTGAGACAATGGTTTTTATTCGGGAAACCCGCATGATTTAAATGTAATTATGCTTTAATTTTCTAGCTGTCAAAATCTTGAGTCGATTATTAATAAACAATGCTAACAGATTTATTTTTCAATTGTTTTATCGTGCCTAAGCAGTTTGTTTCCTGTGCTTCACTTTTAATTTTTATTATTCATACTATATAGGATAATTAGCGTAGATAAGAACTTTTTCGATAAGAGTGATGACACACTATATTTTCGTGTGCCGATAGCCTACTTTTAGTAGAATAATAAATAACTGCAGAAGGGCTGCTGGCGTTGTCCCACAACCACAGCCAACATTGAGGCAATTTTGCCCATTCCGCGGGCTCCTGAGCACACACAAGAGTGCCAATACTGTACTCAGACACACATTCATGCACCGCTCACACGGGGTGTACAGTGGCACTCTCACTGTCTAATTATCAGTCATGTACACTCTCTGGTCCTTGAGGGTTTTCTATTTCATAAAAGAATGCTTACACATGCTTCCTTACTACTGAGCTGAAGTAATTAGAGGAAACCTGTTTTAAAGCTAAATTAAAACTGACAATTAATCATGATGTACCTGCTCGTCAAATATTCCAGCCGCGTTGCCCCTGACAACGCAGCGCAGCCGGTGGTTCTAACAGCGCCAGAATCCAGCTGCCGCCCCCCCCCCTCATCATGGACTCCGACTCCGACGAATTCGGCGGCTCCGACGACAACAAAGCCCTGATTGATCGACGACATTTGAACGGATCCAACAGAAACTTCACTAATTATAACAATAACAATGGCAAGCATAGCAGTAGCGAGAGCCCTACTAGCAGTAGGCACCATAGAAAGCGTCAACCGAAACGGAATCGACCAGTCGCAGGGGCGGCCGCTTTGAATTCAACAACGACAACGTCCGACGATGTCGAATCGTCGACGTCAAGACGATCGTCGTCGCGCTGCTGCGGTAGCGGCCGTAGAGCATTCGATCTGTACGCCGGCATGTCTCTGGCAGGGGTCGCCTGCGGCCTGGCATTGGCCATGCCCGGCCCCACTCTGCTGGCTTTGGAGAACTCCACCGGGTCGCGCGAGGATCAAGTTGTCCTGCTGTTCGCTGGCCGAGCTGTCGGCGGTCTTGGCGGCGCCTTGCTCGGCCGGTTTCTGGCCGAGTTCGCCTCACCCAGGGTGCTGGGCTCGGCCGGGCTGGCCGGGGCCTGCATTGGCAGTCTGCTGGTGCTGCTGTGCGACAAGATCTGGTCGCTGATGCCCGCCTTCGCTGTGCAGGTGGGCCTGGCGGCGGATTGCTAGACTGTTGCAGTCAGAGTGGATTGCAAGACTGTAGCAGTCAGAGTGGATTGCTAGACTGTTGCAGTCAGAGTGGATTGCTAGACTGTAGCAGTCAGAGTGGATTGCTAGACTGTAGCAGTCAGAGTGGATTGCTAGACTGTAGCAGTCAGAGTGGATTGCTAGACTGTTGCAGTCAGAGTGGATTGCTAGACTGTAGCAGTCAGAGTGGATTGCTAGACTGTAGCAGTCAGAGTGGATTGCTAGACTGTTGCAGTCAGAGTGGATTGCTAGACTGTTGCAGTCAGAGTGGATTGCTAGACTGTTGCAGTCAGAGTGGATTGCTAGACTGTAGCAGTCAGAGTGGATTGCTAGACTGTGGTCATTAGGATTAGAATAGTTTTTCAGTCCATCTGATGATAATATATTTTCATATGTAATTTAATCCCACCCGACCGTTCCTCAGGGATTCGGATTGCTGCTCTGCCTAAGCGCTGCATCAGCCGTGTTCCAGCATCACTACTCGTCTAGCGGACTGCCTCGCCGCCTGTTTCTGGCCGCCAGCGCTCTTGGCATGCTGCTGGCGCCTTTGACCGCTCTCGCCTACGGCGGCAGCGGAGTCGGCGGCGGCCTCGTGCCCGGCAACGTCACCCTGCTGCGTCAGCACAAAGACCTCCGCATGCTGACCGGCCTCGACTCCCGTTCCGGTCGAGCCGTCAGATCTGCTTCCGCTGGATTGAGCAATGTGGCAGCAGCTTTGCAGTCTTCTGCTGCTGAACTGCCGTCTGTAGCTAGCGCTCAGTTGAAGCCTTTGGTTGCAGCTCCGCAGCCTTCAGTTGCAGCTCCGCAGCCTTCAGTTGCAGCTCCGCAGCCTTCGGTTGCAGCTCCGCAGTCTTCGGTTGCAGCTCCGCAGCCTTCAGTTGCAGCTCCGCAGCCTTCAGTTGCAGCTCCGCAGCCTTCGGTTGCAGCTCCGCAGCCTTCAGTTGCAGCTCCGCAGCCTTCGGTTGCAGCTCCAGCATCCTCTGCAGTTGCAGCTTCATCTGCAGCACCGCCGCCGGCCCCGCAGAAGTCCAAGAAGCCGGGTATCACGGATAGCCAGCAGTTGAATCAGTCGCCGCACGTAGCAGACGGCAGCGTGTCTGGCAACAAAGTGAAGCTTCACAAAGAAGCCCAGCGGTTTGGCCAAATTCACAAAGAGCAACACGCCGCCGCCTCGGCGGGCAGCTTTTCTGGCGTGAAAAGCTCGTCAGTGCCGCAACCTGCTCTTAATTCTACCACAAGTCCTGGCATTCAGGCGAATTCCACAGAATTTCCTGGAATCAATTCGACTGCGAATATTTCTGTGACAGTTGCTCCGAAACCGGATATTGTTAACAATACTGGCTATACAATTACAAAGACGGCTACAAAGACTAGTGTAGTAGTGAGTGCAGCAATCGATACCGAAGGATCAATAGAGACTACCGTTAGTTCAACAGAACCTACTGCTAGTACAACAAAGACTACTGCTAGCACGACAAAGACTACTGATAGCACAACAAAGACTACTGATAGCACAACAAAGACTACTGCTAGCACGACAAAGACTACTGATAGCACGACAAAGACTATTGCTAGCACGACAAAGACTATTGATAGCACGACAAAGACTACTGCTAGCACGATAAAGACTACTGATAGCACGACAAAGACTACTGATAGCACGACAAAGACTACTGATAGCACGACAAAGGCTCCAGCTGTAACTAGTAGCTCCCCCACTACGAACACAAAGACTTACACTACGTCGTCAATTTGGGCAACTACACTGACAACAACAATACCGGGGCAGTCAGCAACGCTGTCGTCACCTAAACCGACGCCCACTGCGTCTCCGGCATCGGCTGCTCTTGCCTACTGGCGCGGCCTGAGCTCGTTGCAGACTCTGTACATCGTCCTGGCCTGCGCAGCCGCTATTGCTGCTCTGCTGCTGGCAGTCTGCTCATGCAGCTGTCCAGCCTACCAGTTCCCCAGCGCTTCTTCCTCCTCGGCCGCAGCCAACGCCGCCCTGTCGTCGGTGACCATGTCGGCTGATCACGTGATCATGCGGGTCTGCCTTTTCTGCGCCGGCTTCTGCCTGCACGGCCTCGAGGTGACGCTGGGCGGCTATCTGTTTAGCTATTCGGTTCGTTATCTGGGCCTGACAGTTCGATCCGGCTTGCTAATTACCGGATTAATGTACCTGGGCATGCTGCTGTCCCGCCTGCTGGCCCTGTGCTGCTGTCTGCGTTGTCTGCGCGCCCCGGCTCTGCAGCTGGGCTTGAACTCCGTCTTGCTGACTGTCGGTGTGGCCCTGTTCTGGCCAGCTGGCCACGCCTGGCTGTGGGCCGCCGCTCTGCTTACCGGAGTCGGACTGGCGCCTATGCTCACGGGTCTGGTGGACCTGTGCGAACGGCTATTGTCCTATGGCAACTTTAGGTGACTATTTTATATGGCTGGTGGCTTAATTCTCAAAGCTTCAGACCTTCAGACCAAATCTCCAATCCCTCAATCCCCCAATCCCCAAATCCCTCAATCCCCAATCCCCATATCCCTCAATCCCCCAATCCCCAAATCCCCCAATCCCCAAATCCCCCAATCCCCAAATCCCTCAATCCCCAATCCCCAAATCCCTCAATCCCCAATCCCCATATCCCTCAATCCCCAATCCCCATATCCCTCAATCCCCCAATCCCCAAATCCCTCAATTCCCAATCCCCAAATCCCTCAATCCCCAATCCCCATATCCCTCAATCCCCCAATCCCCAAATCCCTCAATCCCCAATCCCCATATCCCTCAATCCCCAATCCCCATATCCCTCAATTCCTGATTCCACAAATCCCCAATCCCAAATCACCAATCTAAAGTCCCTCAATCCTCAAAGCCATACATCCCTAACTTTCGATTCGCATTCCGATCCTAAACCAGTTCTCCCAGAGCGCCCATATCTGAGACCTCGCCCCACCCCCCTTGCCCACCAGGTGCGCAGCCGTGTTCCTCATCTGCGGCCAGCTGACAGGCGAAATGCTGGTGCCGGCGCTCACCGGCTACCTGCACCGGGCCACGTCCAGCCCAGGCGTCCTGGTGCGAGTGACCAGCCCGCTCCTGCTGGTCGGCCTGTGCTCAGTTGGCGCCGTCTGCGCTCTGGCCAAGACTCGCTTCGCCTCGTCGGCATCCGCTCGGCATCTGCGGGTAGCCGGCGCCGGCGGCGTCGGAGTTGACGACGTCTACGACTGCGATGGCGACAGCGGCGGCGAATCGAACGAAGAATTCGACATGACGGAATTGTTGCGCGGCAATAACGGCGGCCGGGGCGGCGCCGCGGCGATTTGAGAGGCCGTCATTGAGAACGGAATCGAATCTGATTTCTGGGTGCGTTTGCATCTTGTGCGATTCTTATTTATTTGCCTGTGAAGACTAGCAGTGTGTCTGCACCATGATGTGTCCTGTCTCTGTCCGTCTGCCTTTCTGCAACTATCTAACCTGCCTAGCTACCTACCTACCTTCATACTTGCCACTTACACCTACCTACCTACCTACCTACCTACCTACCTACCTACCTACCTACCTACCTACCTACCTACCTAACCACCTACCAACCTACCTACCTAGCTACCTACCTACCTACCTACCTACCTACCTACCTACCTACCTACCTAACTACCTGACTACCTACTAACCTACCTACCTAGCTACTTACCTACCTACCTACCTACCTACCTACCTACGTACCTAACTACATAACTACCTACTAACCTACCTACCTAGCTACTTACCTACCTACCTACCTAGCTACTTACCTACCTACCTACCTACCTACCTACCTACCTACCTACTTAGCTAACTACCTTCCTATCTACGTACCTACCTACCTACCTATCAACCATATTTACCTTGCGTACCTACTACCTACCTGTTTATCTACCTAGCTATCTTACATATCTACCCTACCAAACTACCGTACTTGTTTACCTTACCTCCCTGCTCCCTACTTACATGTGTACCTACCTATCTATTTACTTATCCATGTATAACCTGCCTACACACAAGGCTAAATACCCTACGTCCCCTACCTACGCTACCCTATATCTGTACCTACCACACTATCTACCTATTTGCCCACTTTACCCACCCCACTTATACGCCTACGGTTCTACCCACTTTTAGTGATTAGCAACCTAATGACCATAACTTTATCTATCTATCTATTTCCAAGTGTCTGTGTGTCCGTCTCTCATTCTTTCTTTGGCAACGACCAACAGAATGTATCCTGCCCCTTATTTTAGTCCACTACAGTGCACTAAATGTGCGCAAAACTTTATCATCACAAAATTTACCCAGCAATAATCTTTTAGCTTAGTTCTTTTGTAAAACATTTTGCTGTGTGACTTTTCATTAATTAACTTTTGCTTCGTTTTTACCACCTTTAACATAATTTTCACCCGCAAAAAAATACGCTCAGGCACTCTTTTCAGTAGCAAAATTAGCTTTTTTTGCCTCTATAATACAAGGAAATATGTATTGTTGAATTTTGCACGATATTAAAGTTTTTAAAGCTGCAACAATCGCCTTTGGCTTTCTACAAGCAGAACCAATAAATTAACGTCTTTGTTCTGTTTGAAGCTGCACCCAAATCTAGTGTGTTGCATAGCAAGCAATTGAGAAAGGGGGGGGGGTGGCGTTCAGCCTCCAGCCAGAGTGATAAACAGTTAGGCTAACTTCAATTTCTCTCTTTACTCCTCTCTCATTGGCTGAGCTAGATAGGGCCTGCCCCCTAGGCTGAGTTTCGTCCGTCTAACTTTAATTTTTTCTCCCTTACTGCTCTCTCATTGGCTGAGCTTGATTGGGCCTGCCCCCCTAGCTGAGTTTCGTCCGTCTAACTTGGACTTCTCTCCTTACTGCTCTCTCATTGGCTGAGCCAGATTGGGCCTGCCCCCCTAGTCACTTTTGTACATTAAGTGCATTAAATTTAAGCGACACTGCACAGACAAACTACTGAAAACAGAGTAGACGCTCTGCTTTTAACAAAAAATTAATTGAAAGTGACATCCTAGTTATTTTTGTATTGCCACTAATGTTTGCTACTGTTAAGTCCGTCCTTTTAGTACCGAATAATCGACAAGCTTGTGTATCGACCAAGTTATGTCAAACAATATTTTTGTGTGCCAAGAATGTGTAACCACTGTGGACTTACTTGCATCAGTTTCATAATGATTGTTACTGTTACTAAAGTTACACATTAATACAGATAGGTACACAAATATATTTAATTTGTTTGCCACTGTTAACTTTGCCTTTGAAGAATCTATAATTATTTTTCTAAATTCAATTACGTTTGATTTTATTATTGCTTAATAAGTTCTTACAGCTGACCTGCTTCATTCTCTGACAGTGGACCAAAAGTGGGCATAAAAATTGTTTGGTTACTACTGTCAATAGTTAATCAACGAATCACGTATTTTTTAAATTTCATTCGATATCAATTGTTTGTGTTTTATCTGTGTTAAAATTTATTACACAATAATGGGAAGTTCATTCATTCTTGAATCACACAATCGGTTCTTGTGTGTACGCCTATGTTTAAACTATAAATACATTCGGAATTCTATATCTTGATGTTTAATCAAAGTCTTGGTTGCTTGTATTCACTATTAAGATTTTAATTCTATATAGTTGATTTAGAATTCTTTTATTTCTCTGTATGGAATTCTGCTTGTATGGAAATATTGCTATGATTGACTGTTGCTATGATCGTGACTGTATGACCAATATTGTTGCTATGATCCTGACTGTATGACCATTCTTGTTGCTATGATCGTGACTGTATGACCATTCTTGTTGCTATGATCGTGACTGTATGACTGTTATTTTTGCTATAATCGTGACTGTATGACCATTTTTGTTGCTTTGATCGTGACTGTATGACTGTTATTTTTGCTATAATCGTGACTGTATGACCATTTTTGTTGCTATGATCGTGACTGTATGACCATTCTTGTTGCTATGATCGTGACTGTATGACTGTTATTTTTGCTATAATCGTGACTGTATGACCAATATTGTTGCTATGATCGTGACTGTATGACCATTCTTGTTGCTATGATCGTGACTGTATGACTGTTATTTTTGCTATAATCGTGACTGTATGACCATTTTTGTTGCTATGATCGTGACTGTATGACCAATATTGTTGCTATGATCGTGACTGTATGACCATTATTGTTGCTATGATCGTGACTGTATGACTGTTATTTTTGCTATAATCGTGACTGTATGACCATTTTTGTTGCTTTGATCGTGACTGTATGACTGTTATTTTTGCTATAATCGTGACTGTATGACCATTTTTGTTGCTATGATCGTGACTGTATGACCAATATTGTTGCTATGATCGTGACTGTATGACCATTATTGTTGCTATGATCGTGACTGTATGACTGTTATTTTTGCTATAATCGTGACTGTATGACCATTTTTGTTGCTTTGATCGTGACTGTATGACCAATATTGTTGCTATGATCGTGACTGTATGACCATTATTGTTGCTATGATCGTGACTGTATGACTGTTATTTTTGCTATAATCGTGACTGTATGACCATTTTTGTTGCTATGATCGTGACTGTATGACCAATATTGTTGCTATGATCGTGACTGTATGACCATTATTGTTGCTATGATCGTGACTGTATGACTGTTATTTTTGCTATAATCGTGACTGTATGACCATTTTTGTTGCTTTGATCGTGTCTGTATGACCATTTTTGTTGCTTTGATCGTGACTGTATGACCGTTGTTGTTGTTACGACCGTGTGTTCGAAATCACGTAGGCAAATTATTATAATAAATATTATTCGACACTAATCCAGTTAGTGTTCGCATTTCACAGAAAATTTATATTTAATTACGTTACATCTTTCTCTATGATCGGCTCAAACTATAATTACATTAACAACAGAATCTAAAACGCTTAAATAAGAAATCAATGGGATTTTAAATAACACAGCTTTCATATTGTAGTAAAAGGAGACAAAAAATTATATATATACATTTTTCTTAATTCGAATGCACAACAGATTTTGGAAATTCGAAAACCGACGGCACAGCCATCTAAGAATAAGCAATTCTTTTTATGCGCAGTTGGTAGAAATAAACCACATTAACAAAAAAGAAAATTTAGGGCTTGATTAAGTTCGTCTTTTAAACTATATTAATTTACGAATGTACGAGCGTAGGTTCAGCCGTAGGGAGCGTGATTCAATGATTCCAGGTACAGTTTCTCTTCCTCGAGGTCGTCCCATTGCTGAAAATGAATTAATCAATGCATATGAAATATTTATTCCTATTTGTGACTTATTGATCCACCAATCCATGACTAATGACCCCACAAATCCATGACTAATGACCCTACCAATCCATGACTAATGACCCCACCAATCCATGACTAATGACCCTACCAATCCATGACTAATGACCCCACCAATCCATGACTAATGACCCCACCAATCCATGACTAATGACCTCACCAATCCATGACTAATGACCCTACCAATCCATGACTAATGACCCTACCAATCCATGACTAATGACCCTATCAATTCATGACTAATGACCCTATCAATTCATGACTAATGACCCTACCAATCCATGACTAATGACCCCACCAATCCATGACTAATGACCCCACCAATCCATGACTAATGACCCCACCAATCCATGACTAATGACCCCACCAATCCATGACTAATGACCCTACCAATCCATGACTAATGACCCTATCAATTCATGACTAATGACCCTATCAATTCATGACTAATGACCCCACCAATCCATGACTAATGACCCTACCAATCCATGACTAATGACCCCACCAATCCATGACTAATGACCCCACCAATCCATGACTAATGACCCTACCAATCCATGACTAATGACCCTATCAATTCATGACTAATGACCCCACCAATCCATGACTAATGACCCTATCAATCCATGACTAATGACCCTACCAATCCATGACTAATGACCCTACCAATCCATGACTAATGACCCTACCAATTCATGACTAATGACCCTACCAATCCATGACTAATGACCCCACCAATTCATGACTAATGACCCCACCAATTCATGACTAATGACCCCACCAATTCATGACTAATGACCCCACCACTCCATAGCCAATGACCCCACAAATCCATGAATAATGACCTACAAATCTATGACTAATGACACCACCAATCCATGACAAATGGCTGACAGTACTCATCAATGACCCCAGCAACTCACGCGGCTCCTTGAGAACGCGGAATCAACGGAGCCGGCCAGCCGCAGCGCGGAGCCGAAGCCGCCGTTCATCGAGTCCCTGACAGGCGCTCGGCAGCTGGCGCACAGCAGGCCGCCGGCCCGTTTGTCCAGACTCGCCCGCTCCTCGGCTAGCTGAATGAGCGCCTGCGACACGTCGCGCTCCTTGGCGCGCAGCTCGGCCAGCCGAGACTGCATGCCGTCCGCCCGCTTGGCCTGCTCCGCCTGCTCCACTGCGGCAGCCTCCAGGCGCGCCTGCTGCTCACGTTGCGCCTTCTCGCGCCGGGAAACAATCTGGAGCAAATTTATATAATGTACTTTTATTATCCAAGTGGTCCCCTTCACAAGCTACAGCTTCACAAGCTACAGACTTCACAAGCTACAGACTTCACAAGCTACAGACTTCACAAGCTACCGACTTCACAAGCTACAGACTTCACAAGCTACAGACTTCACAAGCTACAGACTTCACAAGCTACAGACTTCACAAGCCACAAACTTCACAAGCTACAGACTTCACAAGCTACAGACTTCACAAGCTACAGACTTCACAAGCCACAAACTTCACAAGCTACAGACTTCACAAGCTACAGACTTCACAAGCTACAGACTTCACAAGCTACAGACTTCACAAGCTACAGACTTCACAAGCCACAGACTTCACAAGCTACAGGCTTCACAAACTACAGACTTCACAAGCTACAGACTTCACAAGCTACAGACTTCACAAGCTACAGACTTCACAAGCTACAGACTTCACAAGCTACAGACTTCACAAGCTACAGACTTCACAAGCTACAGACTTCACAAGCTACAGACTTCACAAGCTACAGACTTCACAAGCTACAGACTTCACAAGCTACAGACTTCACAAGCTACAGACTTCACAAGCTACAGACTTCACAAGCTACAGACTTCACAAGCTTCACATCTCGAAAACAAATTAAAACGCTTGTAAGGTCACTATTTCTCTAGCTTAATATTTCGAGCTTGCGAAGCGTCCTCCCACTAAAGGTACACTCTGTACTTTCAAGTGTAACAAAATAGCTCACCTCCAACCGCTCTTCAAGGGATCGTTGACCGTCTTTAAGCTTTTCTTCTCTGAGCTTCAACTCCTCTGCCAGGGTCTCCAGCTCTGTTCTGCAAGGAATGTACATGTATCTGTACAATGCCTTTTGTTTCATTGCTCCACTGGAACCATTGATACTATCCTACGAGCTAGCACTTATAATAAAAAGTACATGTGTTATGTTTAGCGCGATTAATGCCCATAAACCCATACCTAATGAATCCAGTAATCCAATACCCAATGAAACCAGTGACCCGATACCCAATGAATCCGGTAATCCAATACCCAATGAAACCAGTGACCCGATACCCAATGAATCCGGTAATCCAATACCCAATGAAACCAGTGACCCGATACCCAATGAACTAGTGACCCAATACCCAATGAACCCAGTGGCTCGATATCAATGAACCCAGTAACCCAATACCAAATGAACCCAGTGACCCAAAACCCAATGAACCCAGTAACCCAATACCAAATGAACCCAGTGACCCAAAACCCAATGAACCCAGTAACCCAATACCAAATGAACCCAGTGACCCAAAACCCACTGAACCCTGTAGGGCTGTAGCCCAATACCTAATGAACCCAGTGACCCAATACCCAGTGAACCCAGTGACCCAATACCTAATGAATCCGGCAACTAATGAACCCAGTAACCTGAGAACCCGGCAACCAATGAACCCGTGACCTGAGAACCCGGCAACCAATGAACCCGTGACCTGACAACCCGGCCACCGGGTCCCACCCTCAGATGCCGCTCACTTCTGCCGGAGCACATCGCCGCGGCTGTGCCGCAGCCGGACTTCCAGCTGCTGCAGCCGGGTCCGCTCCTCGGCCAAAGCCAGCCGCTCCGCCTCGCTGTCCGCCTGCCTGGCGCCTTCGCCCAGCTTCAGGGCGCGCAGCTCGGAACGCTCGGCTGCCAGAGTCCTGCGCTCCTCCATCAGCTGGGTGGCCAGGTCGCTCAGCCAGCGCTCGGACCTGGCCGACTCGTCCACGCGGCCTGCGGGGTTCGTCCAGGTATTGATACGAGTATATTGCCCCAGGTACTGATATATAGGGTATTGATCTGTTGGGTATTGATCTATTGGATACTGATCTATTGGGTATTGATCTATTGGGTATTGATCTATTGGATACTGATTTATTGGGTATTGATCTATTGGATACTGATCTATTGGGTATTGATCTATTGGATACTGGTCTATTGGGTATTGATCTATTGCCCCAGGTTTTGAGCTATTAAGTATTGATCTATTGGGTACTGATCTATTGGGTATTGATCTATTGGGTATTGATCTATTGGGGTATTGATCGATTGGATACTGATCTATTGGGTATTGATCTATTGGATACTGATCTATTGGGTATTGATCTATTGGATACTGGTCTATTGGGTATTGATCTATTGCCCCAGGTTTTGAGCTATTAAGTATTGACCTATTGGGTACTGATCTATTGGGTATTGATCTATTGGGTATTGATCTATTGGGTATTGATCTATTGGGTATTGATCTATTGGGTATTGATCTATTGGGTATTGATCTATTGGGTATTGATCTATTGGGTATTGATCTATTGGGGTATTGATCTATTTGCTTTGGTTTATTGGGTATTGATCGATTGGGAATCGATCTTTTGGTTATTGATCTATTGGGTATTGATCTACTGGGGTATTGATCTATTGGTGTACTGATCTATTGGGTATTGATCTATTGGGTATTGATCTATTGGGTATTGATCTATTGGGTATTGATTTATTAGGACGTATTGATCTATTTGGTATTGATCTATTTGGTATTGATCCATTGGTATTGATCTATTGGGTATTGATCTATTGGGTATTGATCTATTGGGTATTGATCTATTGGGTATTGATCTATTAGGAAGTATTGATCTATTTGGTATTGATCTATTTGGTATTGATCCATTGGTATTGATCTATTGGGTATTGATCTATTGGATACTGATTTATTGGGTATTGATCTATTGGATACTGATCTATTGGGTATTGATCTATTGGATACTGGTCTATTGGGTATTGATCTATTGCCCCAGGTTTTGAGCTATTAAGTATTGATCTATTGGGTACTGATCTATTGGGTATTGATGTATTGGGTATTGATCTATTGGGGTATTGATCGATTGGATACTGATCTATTGGGTATTGATCTATTGGATACTGATCTATTGGGTATTGATCTATTGGATACTGGTCTATTGGGTATTGATCTATTGCCCCAGGTTTTGAGCTATTAAGTATTGATATATTGGGTACTGATCTATTGGGTATTGATCTATTGGGTATTGATCTATTGGGTATTGATCTATTGGGTATTGATCTATTGGGTATTGATCTATTGGGGTATTGATCTATTTGCTTTGGTTTATTGGGTATTGATCGATTGGGAATCGATCTTTTGGTTATTGATCTATTGGGTATTGATCTACTGGGGTATTGATCTATTGGTGTACTGATCTATTGGGTATTGATCTATTAGGGTAATGATCTATTGTGTATTCATAAATTAGGTTATTGATCTATTGGGTATTGATCTATTGGTGTACTGATCTATTGGGTATTGATCAATTGGGTATTGATCTATTGGGTATTGATCTATTTGCTTTGATTTATTAAGCTTTGATCTTTTAGGACAATATCTTGGGCATACTCAACTCACTCAAACTGCTCACCTTTCAGCGACTGCAGAATCTCGCGCATCGCCTGCCTGTCGGTCTGTTCCGCTTGTCGCTGAACCTCATCCTTGAGCCTGTGTGTGCTCTCCCGATCGCTGAGCGAGCTCAACTTCTCGGACAAGTGTCCGAGCCTGTCCACCAGGTTGCTGATGGCGCCGGCGTGCGGAGCGGCCGAGCGCAGCGCCTCGACATCGTTGCGATGCTGTTCGCGCAGCAGCTCGAGCTCGCGCCGTTTTTCCTGCGCGAACTCGTCGATCTGCCTGTTGAAGTCCGACCGCATGCTGGCCCGGTCCTGGTCCGCCTGCCGCTGGGTGTCCAGGTATTTCTGCTTCAGCTGGTCGTTTTCTTTTAGCAGCCTGCGGCAGATGGGACCGTTAGATTATTATATAATAGTGCATTCGATAGACAGATGTGGCAGCACCCAATACATGCAGATCAATACCCAATAGATCAATACCAATGGATCAATACCAAATAGATCAATACCAAATAGATCAATACCCAATAGATCAGTACCCAATAGATCAATACTTAATAGATCAATACCAAATAGATCAATACCAAATAGATCAATGCGTCCTAATAGATCAATACCCCAATAGATCAATACCCAATAGATCAATACCCAATAGATCAATACCCAATAGATCAATACCCAATAGATCAATACCCAATAGATCAATACCAATGGATCAATACCAAATAGATCAATACCAAATAGATCAATACGTCCTAATAAATCAATACCCAATAGATCAATACCCAATAGATCAATACCCAATAGATCAATACCTAATAAATCAATACCCAATAGATCAATACCCAATAGATCAATACCAAATAGATCAATACGTCCTAATAAATCAATACCCAATAGATCAATACCCAATAGATCAATACCCAATAGATCAATACCCAATAGATCAATACCCAATAGATCAATACCCAATAGATCAATACCAATGGATCAATACCAAATAGATCAATACCAAATACGAGATCAATAGATCAATAGATCAATTGACGTAGATCAATACGTCCTAATAAATCAATACCCAATAGATCAATACCCAATAGATCAATACCCAATAGATCAATACCCAATAGATCAATACCTAATAAATCAATACCCAATAGATCAATACCAATGGATCAATACCAAATAGATCAATACCAAATAGATCAATACGTCCTAATAAATCAATACCCAATAGATCAATACCCAATAGATCAATACCCAATAGATCAATACCTAATAAATCAATACCCAATAGATCAATACCCAATAGATCAATACCAAATAGATCAATACGTCCTAATAAATCAATACCCAATAGATCAATACCCAATAGATCAATACCCAATAGATCAATACCCAATAGATCAATACCCAATAGATCAATACCCAATAGATCAATACCCAATAGATCAATACCTAATAAATCAATACCCAATAGATCAATACCCAATAGATCGATACCCCAATACCAAATAGATCAGTAACCCAGTATATCAATACTCAGTAGATTACAATAAGCAGATTTCATTTATACACGTCTGAACTTCGTTAAACAATTTAGTAAAATTGCTCACATTTCCTCTCTTCTCTTAAACAGCTCCTCCATGTCCGTTAACTTTTTCCGCTGCGCAGCCTCCAAATTTTCAGTTTCATCTTTCAGCTTCTGCTGCAGCTGTTCGTTGTGCTGTCGCAGGTCGTCTCGCTCCCGGCGCAGCTTCTTGATCTCGCTTTCGAATTCGATTTTCATCTCGCTGCTCAGCGGAATGCTGGGAAACTGGTGGCGTGAGTTTGGGGGGGGGGGGTACAGGGTTCGGGATTTGAGCAGTCCGCGAATATGCTCAGAATGTAGGGCAGAGCTGGAGTAAGAACTAGTAAAACAAATTTTATTGATGTAGAGATGAAGATACGAGTATTTGGTTTTATTATTTTTGTTCCCTAAATACCTTACTGAAAACTAAACTACATCTTTTAATAATTGTATTATTGGTACCTTAATTTAAAATACCTGTTTTCACTTTTTTAATAGCGCAAGCTCTTCTCTGGAAAGAAATCTAATTTTGTTAACATATATAAATTATACGAGTATAACATCAAATATAAATTTCTTTATACATCAATTTACTAAAAGTTTCAAATTAAATTATTTATTATTAATAATTATCCATTTCTAAACTTTTTAATATTATTTATTGTTATGAAGGATTATTTAAAAATTTTGTTATTAATTTAGTTATTAATTAATTTAGCTTTCTAGTTATTAATTTTTTTGGGATTTGCCTTAAATGATTCATTTATTTTATTACATAACAAAATAACATATTTAATGAACGAAAGACGAAAAACGATAAGCCTGACCAGGAATCAAATTCATTAAAGACAGGCTAAACTACAGAAGGTTAATTTGTGATAGCTCAATTATTTGCAGAAAAAGTTGTGCAGCAACGATTCTAACAATCACAATTAAGGAAAAATAGGTTTTTCTCTACGAATTCAAAAACACCGCTAAATATTTGTTTCTTAGAAACTGATACTAGAGGGTTTTTTCGAGGATAAGCTTTAGAATCGGAGGGAGTTTTCGGAAAATAACCAACTGGAGTTTTCGGAAATTACCAATTGGAGTTTTTGAAAATAACCAATTGGAGTTTTTGGAAATAACCAACTGGAGTTTTAGGAAAAACCAATTGAAGTTTTCGGAAATAACCAATTGAAGTTTTCGGAAATACCCAATTGGAGTTTTCGGAAATAACCAATTGAAATTTTCGGAAATAACCAATTGGAGTTTTTGGAAATAACCAACTGGAGTTTTCGGAAATTACCAATTGGAGTTTTTGGAAATAACCAACTGGAGCTTTTGGAAATAACCAATTGGAGCTTTCGGAAATAACCAATTGGAGTTTTCGGAAATTACCAATTAGAGCTTTCGGAAATAACCAATTGGAGTTTTCGGAAATAACCAATTGGAGCTTTCGGAAATAACCAATTGGAGTTTTTGGAAATTACCAATTGGAGCTTTTGGAAATAACCAATTGGAGTTTTTGGAAATAACCAATTGGAGTTTTTGGAAATTACCAATTGGAGTTTTTGGAAATTACCAATTGGAGTTTTTGGAAATTACCAATTGGAGTTTTCGGAAATAACCAATTGGAGTTTTCGGAAATAACCAATTGGAGCTTTTGGAAATAACCAATTGGAGTTTTTGGAAATAACCAATTGGAGTTTTCGGAAATTACCAATTGGAGTTTTCGGAAATTACCAATTGGAGTTTTTGGAAATTACCAATTGGAGTTTTTGGAAATTACCAATTGGAGTTTTCGGAAATAACCAATTGGAGTTTTTGGAAATAACCAATTGGAGCTTTTGGAAATAACCAATTGGAGTTTTTGGAAATAACCAATTGGAGTTTTCGGAAATAACCAATTGGAGTTTTCGGAAATTACCAATTGGAGTTTTCGGAAATTACCAATTGGAGTTTTTGGAAATAACCAATTGGAGTTTTCGGAAATAACCAATTGGAGTTTTCGGAAATTACCAATTGGAGTTTTCGGAAATTACCAATTAGAGCTTTTGGAAATTACCAATTGGAGCTTTCGGAAATAACCAATTGGAGTTTTCGGAAATTACCAATTGGAGTTTTCGGAAATTACCAATTAGAGCTTTTGGAAATAACCAATTGGAGTTTTCGGAAATTACCAATTGGAGTTTTTGGAAATAACCAATTGGAGTTTTAGGAGATAACACCAACTGGAGTTTTCGGAAATAACCAATTGGAGTGTTCGGAAATTACCAATTGGTGTTTTCGGCAGCGATGTTTTCGAGGAGTTTTCAGAAACAAATAAGCAAAAGGTGCTCAAGTATACGAAAGGCACACAGAATCCATTGAAAATTTAGAAACTATTAACAGCATGTTTATTGCAATTTTTTCTCCTTGCAATTCTCCACTGCTGAGTCATACCTGACCGCCGTCAGCGAGCTGCTGCCGCTGCTGCTGCTGCGGCAGTTTCTGCTGCACCTCCGAACTTGTTGTTGGCGCCGTGCCCGGGCGGACCCAGCGCCCGCGCGGCGGGGTGTCCAAAGAAAATGCCTTTCATGTTTTTTGTTCAGTTTATTTCATTCGTTTTGTTAATATTGTTGGAGTTTTCGGCGCTAATTTAAATGTTTTTTAGAGCTTTTATCTTTGATAAAATAGTGGTAGTGGTACATTTTTCTCTAACGTGCCTTTCAGGATTTTGTTAGTTTCTACAAATCGAGCCCTAACAATCTGATAAACATATATAATGTATAATATCAGTTTATACTAAATGTCTGATTTACTACTAATGTGTGCATTAATAACAATATCCGCAGGTGACACAGGGTGAACAGCGGCCCTGACTTTCTAATCATAAGGCATGTACACTGTCACTTTGTGCCTTGGAAGTTGGCCCTCCTGGGCGTGAATTGAACGCCATTTTTGAGCACACAAGCCTCAAATGAATGGAATCCAACCAATCAGACGTCGTGGTGCCAGAGTCAGACGCGTTTATTGCTGAGCTGCTCTGCTCCCTAATGTGTACATGTGCTCGAATAGACGCATAAATGACGAATAAAAGCTCACATCTTCAGCCGCGGAGCCGCCGCCGCTGCTGTCGAAAAGTCCGGCAAGATCGTCGCCGCCAGTTCGGCGAGCCCGACGCCCAGCTCCTGTCGGCGGTCTCTTCGCCAGCAGTGCGCTATCGTCATCGTCTAAACTGATCGCTGCTGATGGAGCGGCGGCGGAGGAGGCTGCGCCGGCCGTGTCGCCAGTCTGGACAATCGACGGAGCCAGAAGTTCGACGTCCGCCATCGCTGTAGGAGTCGGCGACAGCGGAGGCGATGCCTTCTGGCGTCCTGCCATCAAGACGACAGCATCCACTGTTGCAGAGAGCTGCTGCTGCTGCTCTTTCGGCTGCTTCTGCTGTCGGGACGCGGTTCTCACCGGCGCTGTGGCGAACAGGTCGTCTTCGTCGTCAACTAGCAGGCGGCTCAGCGTCTTCTTCGCCGAACCCTCGCCGCCGCCTCTGCCTTCACCTGCTGCTGCCGCCGCGGCAGCCGCCACCGGAGCCGGCACCGGCGCCGTGCCCGGCCGCTTCTTCAAGGTGAGATCGACGCCTTGGAGCAGGGCATCGGTGCCGAGGGTCTCGCTGGTGGATGGTCGAGCGTTCGATTTCGCCCAGGGCTGATAGGCGCTGCCGCCGCTGCCGCTGGTGTTCAGGAGATCGTCTGCGAGTGCGACAGACCATCTGGCTCTAAGGGAATGTCTTGCACTAGCAGCTTTCTGTTTGTCTGTCTGTCTGACTGTCTATCCGTCTGTCTGTCTGTTTTAGTGTCTGTCTTTCCTAGTGTCTGTCTTAGTGCCTGTCTGTCTGTCTAATTCTCGGATACCAATCTGACAAATGATCGATTGTGGCCAACCTTCATCTTTAGCGACGGTCCGGGAGTGCGCGCTGGCGCCCAGGTTGCCCAGGAAGCTGTCGAAGTCCGTCTTTTTAGCCTTGGGCGCCAGCTCCTCGCTCACCGTGCTGCTGGTCGTGAACAGGCCGAAACCCATCTTAGGCGCTATCGCTGCGCCACCCGATGACGTTCCGGCCGCCGATTTCGGCGGTCTCTCATCCGGGAACGCCACTGAGCCGTCCTCGCTTCGCGGCGTGTCCAAGCCGCTCAGCGGCAAATCGGCCTCGTCGTCGTCAAAATCGTTGGATTCGCGGCGTCCGCCTTTGCCGGCGGCTGGCTCTGTGCGATGCTTTCCATCGTCTGAATCATCAGAGCCGTCTTTATCGTCAACAAAAGTTACTGACTTAGTTGACCTTCTTAGCTCCGATGAGCTGTCTAGAGATTTCGATTCCCTGACCTCTTTGCGCTTCGTTGATGGCGAGTTTAAAATGTCGTCAATTTCGTCTGGAATTAGTCGGTTTTGGTCACCAAGCTGTCAATTATGCTCTCAAATATTTTAAATGAGTGTTTAACTTACCATCCATTTTTGTACTGCAGTTTCTTCATCTAAAATGAGAGAACGGACATTCAGTTGTTTATCAAACATTGAATACTCGTATCTGGGCTGGGAGAATGGGGAATGTGCGCTAGGTTTAGGCTGGGGCATAATTTATGAATTTTAATGATTTATTTATTTAAATGAAATCAGTATATATGGCATAATGGTCTCTACGAAAAAACCCAGTTGAAAATCTTAATTTGAAAGACAATTTTCCTTTAAATGCAGCATTATGCTACTTAAAAATGCTTGATTTTTCGATACTACTGTACTTTATAATTCATATACTTTTCTTTCGCTGTGATCGTTTTATATTTTCTAAAACTTTTATTGTTTAATATGTTAGTAATATGTTACATTTTTGTAATAAGTTACGACGTACAGACGATTGTTTGAATGTCTTTCTGAATATCTGCTCGTATACCTGCTTTCAACAAGCATGTTCAACAAGCAATTAAACAAGCATTCTTAAAGGTACGCTGCAATATGAAATGGCGCACTTACTTAAGTATAAAAAATTTAATTTAAAAACTCCTGGCGATGAATAGCTTGGTCAAATACATTTGTACGATCGTTGAAATGCGCTGCAGTATCTTTTGCAGACTCCTGACTACAAGAAAAAGTTTGGTATCTTTAAAGTTAAATATGCGGTTAAAATCAAGGAAGCTTATATGTCAACCGTAAATGATATTTATCTATTAAATTGTGTTTAAAACTAATTCACAATTCAGGACAAAAAATTATGCAATATTTTTTGGCTTTTTTGAAGCAAGCGTTAGAATTTTGTTAAACTTTTTTAGCTTCTAATATTAGTAATTTAAATTAATTATAAAGAATCTATATGTTCGCTATATAGCTTTTGCAATTTGCAATTGAATAAAATACATAAAATACATAAATAACCCAAAATATTCGAAAAAAACCGTAAAAAATTCTAGACGATCTTTCAAATACCTTACTTATACAAATATCGTAACGTATTCATTGTTCATGTAAAAATAATCAACCTTTTGAGAAAATATTAAATACATCGAATTATAGGCCTACTGGCAAAACAGGCTCTTTGCCTGAGCAAAAATTACTACTACTACTACTACTACTAAAATCACGCAGGACTCGAATATATATGTAATACTGAATCAATATTAAAACCTAAAAGTCGACCTGAAACGGCCGAAAGTGCGCAGTGAATTCTAGCTCAGTATTGACTTTTGAGTGATGCAACTTGCGCCACGCGACGCAGCGTTAGGCTGGGTGGGGAGGGATTAGGAAGAGCAGAGGGCGAAGATTGGATGGATTAAAGCTTCCGCCCGGCGCCTGGTTTTCATTGTTTTTATGCTTTTTTATATAAAAATGGTTAGACAATTGACAGGTGATACTGATAGATGCTAGTCGAAAGACACTTTATTAGGGCAAAGGGTGGCGACTTTTTAATATTGCTGCTTATAGGTAGGTAGGTGTTTTATGATTTATTATTAGGCCTATACAATGGTCCAATTGCATTGTCATCTCATTACCAGCATTCTTCTTAAATTATTTGTTGAACTATTTTTTAATGTTTGTTGCACTTTCTCTAAAGTGATATGTCAAAAAATGTTTAGGCACAGCAGTTAGTTGGTCAATGCAATTCTACATCATTTCAATAGGCCTAGTGAATTATAATTAGGCTTATAATTATGCGAGTTAAAGTGCAACAATGATAATGTTTTGAGTTGTTTGACTTGATTTGACAATGGGTTTTGTTGACATCTATCTTGTTGAAGTTGCTATTCGAAGTCCAAACAAATATATAGATTTCTAAATAGCTCAATAATAAAACTATTGACAGTAACAGAATTCTTTTATGCCCCTTAAAATCAAGTATCTATTGTATTTTATTTGTAATAAATCAAAATTAGGCCTATATCTAGGAACACACTTTCACTATCCCTAGGAATAATAAGCTTATGTATAGACAGTATAGGTATATTGATAAGCCTAGCTAATATATTGGACTGACTACTAGTAACATGCTCATAGCTAATCTTCAAGGTGCCAAGTATTAGGCCAGTGTTTATCCTACCTTAATCTACAGTCTAAATGATTCTAGGGCCTATTGGAAATAATTATTTTGGTAATAATGATTTTAGTGTCATCCATTTTGGTATTACATTACTTTGGTACCAAATGTGTATGAAGCATTAAACATTTGTTTAAAAGTTTATTAGGGTTTCTAAAAGTTAATATTAAATAATTAATTAGTTAATTAATTATTTTTTCATTCTTTTTGAAATACCCTTTACTTTTGAAATTCAATGTTGCTAAGCAACTAATTTCAAAACATATAGGCCTATACTTTAGTCTATATTCTCAATGCGTTTTGTCAACAGTGATATACTTGTATTAGATTGTATGATCACCCCATTATCTGCATCTCCAATTATGTATGTGATTATGTCAATTGCTTTGTACCTTTACTTGATTAAAGTAAATATATTGCTATCTAATAATTTGACAAATGCTGATCAAAAAAGCAAAATGGGCCTATTAATTTAAACTTATAAAATAGAAGCCAATGAACATTATACACAAAATTTTAAGTTATCCTACTCATAGTAGTGATACCAAAAAGCTAGGTTTGGAATAAAGTGATAAAATTTGGACTTGGAATAGGGCCTATGGGATAACAACAAAAGGCATAATTGGGGACTCTACTTTATAAGATTAAGTTGATATTATAGTCACTAATTATCCCCTTTATTGTTCTTCCTTATCCTAAGTCCAATTTTGTTGTTTTTTGCCAAACCCAGCTTGTTGGTATCACTATAAGTAGAGTGATAATTATTTGTATACATAGGTCACTTGGGCTTCACTTTTTGAGCTTAAGTTGACAGGGTCTTTATTATATAACAAAGACAAAGTTAAGGATAAAAAATAAACAAAAAATAAGAATAAACTCAACAACTAACACTTCACATCACAGTAAAATGTTTGGCTAGTTTTTATTAATATATAGCAATTTAACCTTTAAATACTAATAAAAACTTTAAAGAAATGCTCAACATTCCATCTACATTTGGCACCAAAGTAACCTGCCATTAAAATAGATAATACCAAAATGACGACTACCAAAGTAACTATAATTCATTCTATTAGCACCTAGGTCTTAGTGTTGTATAATAGGATAATCTCAATTAGTGCCATACCTTTAGTTAGTCAAACAGAGCCTTAGATTGTAGAATAGTCTTCATAGAATAGAAGGCAGTCTAGACAGGTCTATAGCAAAGTCTTAGATCATTGCAAACATTAGCATCAGACTGCCAAGCTAGATGAACTGTTGATATGTCTAATATAGAAGCTTTCTCACTTGCCCATTAGTGTCTCCATAGAAAATAGCAGCCTTAATGTTGCCTGGCACAGAGCATAATAGGCCTAGTCTTGTGTATGTGACTATGCCTGTGCTCACTGCGATGTTTATTAGTTGGTCTAGTTAGCACTAGGTGGCTTTGATAATCAAGTTCAATAAGAAATCCTTGCTATTATATCCTATAGATAATATATCTATAATAATAGATATCACTATATAAGTTGGCTTTAATTTAATCTTATCATTATTAGTCTTGTTGACAAAGTGAATTTAGCATTTTTATCAACCACTAAAGTAGTACCTAATCTTTTATTATTGTCAGTTGTTGCTAGGCCTAGGGCAGTTCTAATGTTGCAACCCTTTTGCACTAACTAGCACTTTTTATAGATATCATCCTATGCAATTTTTTTATTTTAGATTTGGCATAGCTTAGAAAATCTAGCATATTGATAGTGCAGATAATTTAAATGCAGATCATGATCTGCATTCTAATGGTGGTGCAATATAAGAATGTTAGAATCAAGTGTCTAGTCTAGTCAGTATATCTTGAAAAAAATTGCTTATGTAGAGTAATGTGCCTATCTATATAAATCTAACTAGGTGTCTACTATCTAGTGCACCTTGAAAAAAGGGTATTAGTGTAACACAGAACACCTAAAATTCGTCGGTGTCTTCATGTTTTTGAAAAGTATTCTAATAGGGAATCCCAGCTCTTTTGGTCCTATTTTCAATAGCCAAAATCAAAGTAAAAGCTTTAATTATTACCTGAAAATTGTTATTTGGAAAAAAATAATTTAACAAAATAGTTTAAGCTATATTTTTAGGCTATGAAAAAAGTTGATTGCATTTTTCCTATGATATCACTTGATTATATTGCTTTCTTTCTAGATATATAAATATTTCCATGATAAATGCATTTGTCTATTGTAAGCATGTAAATACAGTTTATATTAGTTAGTTATATGGTAGCTAAGAAGTTAAGCATTGAAAACTACTGCTTTCTTCATTTTACCACAGCATGCCATTAGTATTGCATATGTGGAAGGTTCTTCTGCAGAAACAAAAGCAACAGCATTTTTGAATTTACTAAATGGTTAGACTTATTAGGTGATATAATCCTTTTGCTGCATTCATCTTTTTAGCAACATCAATTTAATTGTAAATTTAATTTTAACAACAATAGCCCTTAATCTGATAAGTTTATTTGCTGAAATAAGAGGCTAATCAATGATGCCATAGATTTCTATAGCATCAATATTTGGCAACTATTATTCATTATTAAATTGTCACTATTCATATCATTGACTATGGTTAAATGATTTCAGATGCACAGCTCTGCTGATCTTGAATCGTCGCGCACTGAGTTTGCTGACACTCTTCAATCGCTATTGAATTGTCCCGAAAAATGGTATGACAAAAATTACTATTTGTATGTTATAAACTTACTATTAACATATGCTATGTGTAGCTTTCCATACTGAGTGACTGATTGTAGCTGCATGAGTGACTGAAGGCAGCTGCATGAGTGACTGAAGGCAGCTGCATGAGTGGCTGAAGGCAGCTGCATGAGTGACTGAAGGCAGCTGCATAAGTGACTGAAGGCAGCTGCATGAGTGACTGAAGGCAGCTGCATGAGTGACTGAAGGCAGCTGCATGAGTGACTGAAGGCAGCTGCATGAGTGACTGAAGGCAGCTGCATGAGTGACTGAAGGCAGCTGCATGAGTGACTGAAGGCAGCTGCATGAGTGACTGAAGGCAGCTGCATGAGTGTCTGAAGGCAGCTGCATGAGTGGCTGAAGGCAGCTGCATGAGTGGCTGAAGGCAGCTGCATGAGTGACTGATTGTAGCTGCATGAGTGACTGATTGTAGCTGCATGAGTGACTGAAGGCAGCTGTATGAGTGACTGAAGGCAGCTGCATGAGTGACTGAAGGCAGCTGCATGACAGCATGAGTGACTGAAGGCAGCTGCATGAGTGACTGATTGTAGCTGCATGAGTGACTGAAGGCAGCTGCCTGAGTGACTGAAGGCAGCTGCATCAGTGGCTGAAAACTGACTTGAATCCCTACCCTTCCCGCCATTACACAGCAAGATAATCCCGCCGGCGGCCAATCCCAGCGAAGCGCAGTCGCACGATCACATGGCCACGCCCGGCCGGAAGCGCGGCCGTCGAGTCGGCGACTTCGAGGACTATTTGCGCGCCCGCAGCGAAATGGACGGCGCCGGGGGCAAGCACCAGCGCGAGCAATTCATTATTAAACTGTTCGACAGGCTGATGGATTTCGGACCGTTTCTGGACATGTCCGAGGGCCGCACGGACGGCTGTCCGATCTATCCTATGGCCAGGGCTTGGGTGGCCAATTTGAATGCCTGGGACCAGAAGTCTGATACCAGTGAGTTCCGTAGCTCACCTGTGTGTGTTTGAATACATGCATTATGCCGGCTTTCGCATTTAGAATTGCCATTTGAGGTTGCTAATGAGCGGCCAGATTAATAAGGGATTAACATATTTACAGACATGTAGCTTTGGTTCAATTGCAATTTATCTAGAACGTCTTGTCTGTCCTATATACTATCTGTCTGTCTGTCTGTCTGTCTGTCTGTCTGTCTGTCTGTCTGTCTGTCTGTCTGTCTGTCTGTCTGTCTCTGTCTTAGTGTCTGTCTGTCTGTCTGTCTGTCTTAGTGTCTGTCTATCTGTCTGTCTCTGTCTTAGTGTCTCTGTCTGTCTGTCTGTCTCTGTCTTAGTGTCTGTCTGTCTGTCTGTCTGTCTCTGTCTTAGTGTCTGTCTGTCTCTGTCTTAGTGTCTGTCTGTCTGTCTCTGTCTTAGTGTCTGTCTGTCTGTCTGTCTGTCTCTGTCTTAGTGTCTGTCTGTCTCTGTCTTAGTGTCTGTCTGTCTGTCTATCTGTCTCTGTCTTAGTGTCTGTCTGTCTGTCTGTCTGTCTGTCTGTCTGTCTGTCTGTCTGTCTGTCTGCCTGTCTGTGTCTGTCTGTCTGTGTCTGTCTGTCTGTCTGTCATACTATGTGTCTTGCCTTAGTGTCCGTCTGTCTGTCTGTCATACTATGTGTCTTGCCTTAGTGTCTGTCTGTCTGTCTGTCTGTCTGTCTGTCTGTCATACTATGTGTCTTGTCTTAGTGTCAGCCTGTCATAGCGGAATGGGCGACCCTCGCCTCCCCGCTGTGTCTACAGACCACCCTGCAGCTAAGTCAGCCTGTCTGTCTGTAGTTCTCCGTCTCTGTGTTAAAGAAAATAAGAGTACGGTTTAATTTGAGTTGAAAACAAAAAACTGACAGACAGTAGTAAGTGGGGCTCAAGGCCCAAACGGGTATATTCATGCCAATAAACTAGGAGTTAGGTTTGATTGCAAGATAAGACGAGGAGGGGTGGAGTGCGCGACTAAGGAAAGAGAGGCGAGATTGAAGAGCCAATCAGAAGACAGAGAGGGAGAGAAAAAAAGCGAGTGCGGATGAATTGAAGGAATGACTTAAGAAAGTCGCGATACTGCTGTCAGTCAGTCTGTCTGCATGCCTGTCCTCCTTCCTGTCTGCTGTCTATGTAACTGTCTAGTCAGCGTCTAGCATAGGACTCCAGGGAGGATGGGTGTGAGCGGTGGGATAAATACATCCCACTTTTTGTATAGCCCAAAAAATCGCATTGATTTGTGCAGCCAAGTGGGGCGACCTGCCCGACCATCGGTCTGAGGAGATCGGCCTGCACCAGGGCGCTGTGCTCGACCTTCCCGCCGCTCACGACGGCCTATTGGACTCCAGCGTCCGCGTACCGGCCCCGCTGCCGTCAGAGGACGAACGTCTCGACATTCATCGGGCGCCTGAGCTGGCCCCGGCGCCCGAGCAGCTGCTGTTGGATCATCTGGACAGGTGGCGCGAGGTTCGGCGCAGCTGGTGCAGCGCTATGCGCGCCAACGATCGGCGATATTCGGACGCCATGCGCGTGTTGAATGTCTGCCGCGGCGGCGGCGTCGGCGGTCATTCGTCCAATGCTGGCGGCGCTGCCGCTGGGGTTGCCGGGTCAGGGCGCGATTTTTAAACGAATTTTGATGACGTGAGGCAAATTTTGTTACTGCTGTATGATAGCTATGGTGGCTTCAGTTTTTGGCTGTTTAAAGTAGTTCAAGGTTGGTTATTGTTAGATAAGTTAATGGTTGTTTTTATATAAAATAGGTCATGATTCGTTAAAATAGGTCAGGGTTCGTTAGACTAGGCAAGGGTTACTTCAAGTAGGTCAGGGTTAGTTCCATTAGGTCAGGGTTAGTTCAAGTAGGTCAGGGTTAGTTCAAGTAGGTCAGTGTTAGTTCAAGTAGGTCAGGGTTGTTTAAGTAGGTCAGGGTTGGTTTAAGTAGGTCAGGGTTGGTTAGAGTAGTTCAGGGTTGGTTAGAGTAGTTCAGGGTTGGGTTAAGTAGGTCAGCGTTGGTTCAAGTAGGTCAGGGTTGTTTAAGTAGGTCAGGGTTAGTTTAAGTAAGTCAGGGTTGTTTAAGTAGGTTAGGGTTGGTTTAAGTAAGTCAGGGTTGTTTAAGTAGTTCAGGGTTGGTTTAAGTAAGTCAGGGTTGTTTAAGTAGGTCAGGGTTGGTTCAAGTAGGTCAGATTTGACACTTGCTAAAGTAGGTTAAGCTGTGTTTAAGCCAAAAAGCACAAAAAGTTTATCATCTATCTTATTTCGCTGTTATCATGTAAGCCATAGCATTCGTTCGAATTTTAAACAATTGCTAGGAAAGCTTTGCAGTTATAAATGTTTCAAAACGCATATTAATAACATTTTAAATAAAAAACTCGGTGTCAAGCTAGTTACTAATAGTAGTACTGTTGTGCATGTCATTATCGCTGCTATTTTTTACAGTTTGTTTTACTGTTCTTTTTCGTATCTGAATTTCTCTTAGTAACCACTGTATTTCTTAATTAGCCTGTACATTGGCCGTGTATTTACGAACTAAATTGTGTAATTACTATCAATTTCTTTGCTTGATTTTTGTTTGGTCTCTAATTAATTAATTTTTTTTTATTCATGTTATGCTACTGCTGGAATTACCTGTTCAAAGTAGTGTGTCGCGAATATTCAATAATTATAATAAAAGCGCTGCTATAATTATTGCGCTGGTGAAAATATGTTTGTTTGCAGTTTCTTTCTAAACTTTATTTTTAGTTGTGCATACATTAAAAAACTTTGAGTTAAATTAATAATTAGGTGAATTAAGAGCAATTTGAGAACAAATTGTTGTTAAAACTTCTTCAAAAGTGATGCTGTGTATATTTTGTATCATGAATTAGCAGTTTCAAAGGCGGGGACGGAGAAGGTTAAAGTTACTTATAATCAGAGTTTTGTGTGAAAGCAAACAGGATTTTTAAATGTTTTTTCTAAAATGAATTCCTACTATAAAATAAAATGTGAAATGAATGCCTGAAAAAAGTGACAAAACTGCTGTAAATCTTTATAGGCAGACGATGTTCCAGTCATGGACATATTTTTAGTTCTGCCATGGACTCCTAATTAGTTTAACCACAGACTCCTAATTAGTTTAATCATGGACTCCTAATTAGTTTAACCACAGACTCCTAATTAGTTTAACCATGGACTCCTAATTAGTTTAACCATGGACTCCTAATTAGTTTAACCATGGACTCCTAATTAGTTTAACCTTGGACTCCTAATTAGTTTAACCATGGACTCCTAATTAGTTTAACCTTGGACTCCTAATTAGTTTAACCATGGACTCCTAATTGGTTTAACCACAGACTCCTAATTAGTTTAACCATGGACTCCTAATTAGTTTAACCACAGACTCCTAATTAGTTTAACCACAGACTCCTAATTAGTTTAACCATGGACTCCTAATTAGTTTAACCACAGACTCCTAATTAGTTTAACTATGGACTCCTAATTAGTTTAACCATGGACTCCTAATTAGTTTAACCACAGACTCCTAATTAGTTTAACCATGGACTCCTAATTCGTTTAACCATGGACTCCTAATTAGTTTAACCATGGACTCCTAATTGGTTTAACCACAGACTCCTAATTAGTTTAACTATGGACTCCTAATTAGTTTAACCATGGACTCCTAATTGGTTTAACCACAGACTCCTAATTAGTTTAACCACAGACTCCTAATTAGTTTAACCACAGACTCCTAATTGGTTTAACCATGGACTCCTAATTACGAGCGTACTTAAGCCATGGACTTCTAATTGCTTCAGAAGTTAGTTGTAGTATTAAATTGCATTTAAGTAGCATTCGAATGCAGACATGTTAGCTAATTAATAATAAAATATTTTAATAAACATTGCCTAACTACTATCAGATATATTGGTTAGTTGTACACAATAGTATTGTAACTTTTTTCTAACAGATTGTTAGAACGTCCTCTCTGTTCGATTTGCACCTTGTTAGAAATTGTGCATGTTGTGCATCTTCACGTTGATCAGTGACTGCGTTGCCCAGTTTTGATAATAGAATCCTAGTAGCGGCCGGAACACGTACTGCAATTCGTGTGGGGTGAGGGATTAACAGAGTCACTGTGAGATTTTGAGGATTGATAGTTCGCAGTGTGAGATTTTGAGGGTTGATAGTTCGCAGTGTGAGATTTTGAGGGTTGATTATTCTCAGTGTGAGATTTTGAGAGTTGATCGTAGTAAATGTGACTTTGAGAGTTAATTATTCTCAGTGGAAGAATCTCGGCAGTTATTCTCATTGAGATTATTGTCATTCTCAGAATCTCAGAGTTAACATTAACAAACCGTCAACAATTCTGTCGCACTCACGTGGAACAGCAGGCTGGTCCTGGCAGAGGCCAGCTGCACCCGGATGTAGCAGACCTTGTCGGATTTAGTTCGCACAGTCAGGCTGGTTTTCACTCGCATTAGGCCGTCGCTTTCGTAAGCAAAAGTTCTGCCTTCTTCAACGTAGCTGACAGTCTGGGTGTAGGGCACCGAGCCCCACAGAGGCATTCGGTAGTACATGGTGAAGGACGAGCCGATGTCGGTGATGCCCGGCAGGGCCATGCTTTCCACGTCCACTATGGCCGGCTGCCACTGGGTTTTTAATGTTGTTGTGTTTGAAATCAAAGTGAGGATATTGTACATGATAGTGAAATACGTTTTTTAAAATACTTCTTTCCTAGAAACTCTCTTAGACATGTCTTCTGAAACCCCTAGCCACATTTTCAAAAAGCCAAATAATACTTCCCTAGAAATATGACATTTTCTAAAATCCACCCGACACTTTCTAGATCCACCCGACACTTTCTAAATCCACGTGACACTTTCTAAATCCACGTGACACTTTCTAAATCCACCCGACACTTTCTAAATCCACGTGACACTTTCTAAATCCACGTGACACTTTCTAAATCCACCCGACACTTTCTAAATCCACCCGACACTTTCTAAATCCACGTGACACTTTCTAAATCCACCCGACACTTTCTAAATCCACCCGACACTTTCTAAATCCACGTGACACTTTCTAAATCCACCCGACACTTTCTAAATCCACGTGACACTTTCTAAATCCACCCGACACTTTCTAGATCCACCCGACACTTTCTAAATCCACGTGACACTTTCTAAATCCACGTGACACTTTCTAAAATCCACCTGACACTTTCTAAATCCACCCGACACTTTCTAGATCCACCCGACACTTTCTAAAATCCACGTGACACTTTCTAAATCCACGTGACACTTTCTAAATCCACCCGACACTTTCTAAATCCACGTGACACTTTCTAAAATCCACGTGACACTTTCTAAATCCACCCGACACTTTCTAGATCCACCCGACACTTTTTAAAATCCACGTGACACTTTCTAAATCCACCCGACACTTTCTAGATCCACGTGACACTTTCTAAATCCACCCGACACTTTCTAGATCCACCCGACACTTTCTAAATCCACCCGACACTTTCTAAATCCACCCGACACTTTCTAAATCCACCCGACACTTTCTAGATCCACCCGACACTTTCTAAATCCACGTGACACTTTCTAGATCCACGTGACACTTTCTAGATCCACGTGACACTTTCTAAAATCCACGTGACACTTTCTAAATCCACCCGACACTTTCTAAAATCCACCTGACACTTTCTAAAATCCACCTGACACTTTCTAAATCTACCTGACACTTTTTATAAAGCTACCTGATACTTTTTATAAAGCTACCTGATACTTTTTATAAAGCTACCTGACACTCATTCCAAAGTCACCTGATATTGCTATAAAGCCACCTGACAATTTTTATAAAGCTACCTGACATTTTTATAAGGCTATCTGACACTTTTTTCAAAGCCACCTGACACCTTTTTAAAACTAGCTGACACTTTTAAATCCAACTGACACTTCTTACAAAGCTACCCATTTTTTTCAAAGCCATGTGACGCTGATACATGTTTATAATACCGATCGAAAATCAATTTTCTCATAGAAATTCTCAAATCCCCGTTGCCTTCATGCCAAACGTCGGTCACCCTTAAAAAACACCGTGTTCAAGTCTTCAGAGCGGTTGTGTGCAAAACTACATCACCGTTAAAAACAATGTCCGACAGTGATATTCCCTACCTGCCCAGTCACTGGTCCAAGCGCTTGGACCCAACTAAAATAGTTGACGCGCATTTCAAATTATTACGCGAACAATCAGAGTTAGTAATTGAACGATTAAAACCGGAGATTGTGCAGTATGGGCAGAGCGATAGCAACGAATTGGTGTACTATTGGTTCACCCCGTCTGATAGCGGCGGCAATGCCAAGTCACCACTGTTTGTGTTTATCCACGGCGGCTATTGGCAAACACCGGAACTAACTGCCAGAATGTGCTGCCACATGGCCGATACCTTTGTTAACAATGGCCTGCATTTTGCTAGCCTAGGCTACGATTGCGTACCCGCGGTGTCAATTGAGGACACTGTTCGACTGGTTGAAACCGGATTGCGTGCCTGTTTGGAGCGAGCTCGGTCTGACGGCTTGTCCGGCGTTTATGTGGCCGGACACTCGGCCGGTGGACATCTGGCCGTGACGGCCGGGGCTTGTGTGCATTGGCCGGGCGAATTGGCTGGTCTTATTAAAGGCGTGTTGCCGATCTCAGGTAAACTGCTTCACTGATGGCTACTTGCTGACGCCATTGATAGCTAATTGCTGACATTATTGAAGGCTACTTGCTGACATTATTGATAGCTAATTGCTGACATTATTGAAGGCTACTTGCTGACATTATTGATAGCTAATTGCTGACATTATTGAAGGCTGCTTGCTGACATTATTGATAGCTAATTGCTGACATTATTGATGACTTGCTGATATGATTGATGACTTGCTGATATGATTGATGACTTGCTGATATGATTGATGGCTACTTGCTGACATGATTGGTGGCTACTTGCTGACATTGCTAACTAACATTGATAGCTAATTGCTGACATTATTGATGGCTACTTGCTGACATTATTGATAGCTAATTGCTGACATGATTGATGGCTTGCTGATATGATTGATGGCTTGCTGATATGATTGATGACTTGCTGATATGATTGATGACTTGCTGATATGATTGATAACTTGCTGATATGATTGATGACTACTTGCTGACATGATTGGTGGCTACTTGCTGACATGATTGATGGCTTGCTGATATGATTGATAGCTTGCTGATATGATTGATAATTTGCTGATATGATTGATGACTTGCTGATATGATTGATGACTACTTGCTGACATGATTGATGGCTACTTGCTGACATGATTTATGACTTGCTGATATGATTGATGACTACTTGCTGACATGATTGATGACTACTTGCTGACATGATTGATGGCTACTTGCTGACATGATTTATGACTTGCTGATATGATTGATGACTACTTGCTGACATGATTGATGGCTAATTGGTGACATGATTGATGACTACTTGCTGCCATGATTGATGGCTAATTGGTGACATGATTGATGACTACTTGCTGACATGATTGATGGCTAATTGGTGACATGATTGATGACTACTTGCTGACATGATTGATGGCTACTTGCTGAGATGATTAATGGCTACTTGCTGACATGATTGATGGCTACTTGCTGACATGATTGTTGGCTACTTGCTGACATGATTGATGGCTACTTGCTGACATGATTGATAGCTAGTTTTTGACATGATTGATAGCTAGTTTTTGACATGATTGATAGCTAGTTTTTGACATGATTGATAGCTAGTTTTTGACATGATTGATAGCTAGTTTTTGACATGATTGATAGCTAGTTTTTGACATGATTGATGACTTGCTGACATGATTGATGACTTGCTGACATGATTGATGGCTACTTGCTGATCCGACCCGCAGGCGTATTTGATTTGATGCCGCTTGTGAAAACTAGCGTGAACCATCCGCTGGGCATGAACACCGCCAGAGCTGCCGCGCTGAGCCCTATGCGCGGCCTTCAACAGCAGCTCCTGGCCAGCCCCGTGAGAGCGCCAATTCTTGCCATCGTTGGTGCCCTAGAATCGCCCGAGTTTACTAGACAAAGTCGCGAACTGTGCGACTTGCTCAGGCGGCACGGTCGTCAGGCCGATGTTAATATTGTACCCGAGCGGGATCACTTTGACATTATTGAACTGCTGGCTGACCCGGCTGATCCGCTGTCCCAGCGCATCTTGGCCTTCATTCGCAGCGGTGGCGTTATTGACAGCGCAGATGATAGCTAGGTGTGTGTCAGGTGTGTGTCAGATGATAGCTAGGTGTGTGTCAGGTGTGTGTCAGATGATAGCTAGGTGTGTGTCAGGTGATAGCTAGGTGTGTGTCAGATGATAGCTAGGTGTGTGTCAGGTGATAGCTAGGTGTGTGTCAGATGATAGCTAGGTGTGTGTCAGGTGTGTGTCAGGTGATAGCTAGGTGTGTGTCAGATGATAGCTAGGTGTGTGTCAGGTGTGTGTCAGATGATAGCTAGGTGTGTGTCAGATGATAGCTAGGTGTGTGTCAGGTGATAGATGTGTGTCAGATGATAGCTAGGTGTGTGTCAGGTGATAGCTAGGAGTGTCAGGTGATAGCTAGGAGTGTGTCAGATGATAGTTAGATGTGTGTCAAATGATAGCTAGGTGTGTGTGTCAGATGATAGCTAGGTGTGTGTCAGATGATAGCTAGGTGTGTGTCAGATGATAGCTAGGTGTGTGTCAGGTGATAGCTATGTGTGTCAGGTGATAGATGTGTGTCAGATGATAGCTAGGTGTGTGTCAGGTGATAGCTAGGTGTGTGTCAGGTGATAGCTAGGTGTGTGTCAGATGATAGCTAGGTGTGTGTCAAATGATAGCTAGGTGTGTGTGTCAGATGATAGCTAGGTGTGTGTCAGATGATAGCTAGGTGTGTGTCAGATGATAGCTAGGTGTGTGTCAGGTGATAGCTATGTGTGTCAGGTGATAGATGTGTGTCAGATGATAGCTAGGTGTGTGTCAGGTGATAGCTAGGTGTGTGTCAGATGATAGCTAGGTGTGTGTCAGATGATAGCTAGGTGTGTGTCAAATGATAGCTAGGTGTGTGTCAGATGATAGCTAGGTGTGTGTCAGGTGATAGATGTGTGTCAGATGATAGCTAGGTGTGTGTCAGGTGATAGCTATGTGTGTCAGGTGATAGATGTGTGTCAGATGATAGCTAGGTGTGTGTCAGGTGATAGCTAGGAGTGTCAGGTGATAGCTAGGAGTGTGTCAGATGATAGTTAGATGTGTGTCCGATGATAGCTAGGTGTGTGTCAGATGATAGTTAGATGTGTGTCAGGTGATAGCTGTCAGAGTCTGTTCTATACCTATAGCATACATGTCAGTTTTGGTTGTCTTCATTCGCTGTATTCCAATTGTTTTATCACTACTCTATATATCAATATTTTTTTCAAAGAATGCACTGATGTAGTTCCTGATCCTTCAGTCTTTAATAACTGATCCTTCAGCCTCTACTAATCCCTTATCCTTCAGTCTTTAATCCCTAATCCTTCAGTCTCTAATCCCTACTCCTTCAGTCTTTAATCCCTAATCCTTCAGTCTCTTATCCCTACTCCTTCAGTCTTAAATCCCTAATCCTTCAGTCTCTTATCCCTACTCCTTCAGTCTTTAATCACTAATCCTTCAGTCTCTTATCCCTAATCCTTCAGTCTCTAATCCCTAATCCTTCAGTCTTTAATCCCTAATCCTTCATCCTCTACTAATCCCTAATCCTTCAGTCT
The DNA here is from genome assembly GCA_002269645.1 of Macrostomum lignano. NCBI lineage: Eukaryota > Metazoa > Platyhelminthes > Macrostomidae > Macrostomum > Macrostomum lignano. The sequence goes on from NIVC01000596.1 coordinate 78,508, forward strand.
TTAATCCCCAATCCTTCAGTCTCTAATCCCTACTCCTTCAGTCTTTAATCCCTAATCCTTCAGTCTCTTATCCCTACTCCTTCAGTCTTTAATCCCTAATCCTTCAGTCTCTAATCCCTGATGAAATTTTCACACTAGTATTGCTTTTAAGCTAATAACTTTATTTTACACTAGATGCTGTATCCCGAAATCCCAAATAAGGCGAAAATGAATGTTGAATATTGTCTTAAAATGATGAATATATTAATTAGTAGATTTAGGCATGCATTTTGTAAATTAATTACCTTTTAATTTATCATTCCGTACAATCAAGTACAGGTAGAATATCACTGACCATTATCAGTTAATTGTTTAATATAATTGTATGCGGATTAATTTTTATTGCCAAAAATATTTTAGATGTCTTTTGTGAAATCTACGAAGATAATACAATATTATATTGCTGTACAGTAATAGTACTCTTATTAGTATTAATAGTGATTCAAAAGCATTAACATTAAACATCATTGTTTCAGCGCAAGCAAACCTAAGATTTATGTTTTGTTTTAATTGTAAAATATATTCCATTGCTTTTTTGTGGATTAATTTGTTGTGATTAAAACTAATTATATGAATGCCCTTTAATGTCTTTTAATTGTCAAGAATGTCTACGCTACGAACTAGGCTCTTAGAAATCGCCTTTCACTCTCAGAAATCGCCTTTCACTCTCAGAAATCGCCTTTCACTCTCAGAAATCGCCTTTCACTCTCAGAAATCACCCTTCACTCTCAGAAATCACCCTTCGCTCTCAGAAATCGCCCTTCACTCTCAGAAATCGCCCTTCACTCTCAGAAATCACCCTTCACTCTCAGAAATCGCCCTTCACTCACAGAAATCGCCTTTCACTCGCAAATCGCTCTTCACTTCTGAGAAATCGCCTTTAACTCTCAGAAATCGCCTTTCACTCTCAGAAATCGGCTTTCACTCTCAGAAATCGCCTTTCACTCTCAGAAATCGCCTTTCACTCTCAGAAATCACCCTTCACTCTCAGAAATCACCCTTCACTCTCAGAAATCGCCCTTCACTCTCAGAAATCGCCCTTCACTCTCAGAAATCACCCTTCACTCTCAGAAATCGCCCTTCACTCACAGAAATCGCCTTTCACTCGCAAATCGCTCTTCACTTCTCAGAAATCGCCTTTCACTCTCAGAAATCGCATTTCACTCTCAGAAATCACCCTTCACTCTCAGAAATCGCCCATTCACTCACAAAAATTCCATTCACTCTCAGAAATCGCCCTTCACTCACAGAAATCGCCCATTCACTCACAAAAATTCCTTTCACTCTCAGAAATCGCCCTTCACTCTCAGAAATCGCCTTTCATTCTCAGAAATCGCCTTTCACTCTCAGAAATGGCCCTTCACTCTCAAAAATCGCCCTTCACTCTCAGAAATCGCCGTTCACTCTAAGAAATCATCCTTCACTCTCAGAAATCGCCCTTCACTCACAGAAATCGCTGTTCACTATAAGAAATCACCCTTCACTCTCAGAAATCGCCTTTCACTCGCAAATCGCTCTTCACTTCTCAGAAATCGCCTTTCACTCTCAGAAATCGCCTTTCCCTCTCAGAGATCGCCTTTCACTCCCATAGAACGCCCTTCACTCTCAGATATCACCTTGCACTCTCAGAAATCGCCCTTCACCCCCATGAAATCGCCCTTCACTCCAATGAAATCGCCTTACCTTATTATAGGTGAGATAGTCGGACACCAGGGCGTAGCACCTGCCCTGCGGCAGTTTAATAGCAGCCTCAACGTCGGCCAAACCGCTCTGCTGTCCGCTGTCCATGGCCACTAGGGCCGCAATTAGGCTGGCGGCCAGGGCTGCCAGTGCAGATTTTAGATCCATATTTAATAAATTAGTAAATATAATGTTAGTTAATCACTGACACTGTTGCTTTGCGAGTTTATCCTGCGATTAGGCCTTACCCGATGGCGCTGTCTAGTGCTCAGGACTGCAGCTTACATAGCATTCATTCTCTGCTCCATCCTTTCTTCCCTCACCTGTCTACAGCAACGCTTGCCCGCACTGTTCTCTCACTTGCTGAGTAGGCGGTTGGCTAAAGCTGTAGTTTTGAATGCCCAAGTCTGAGCTGGCTTTGTTTTACTGGCTGGGAGACTGCCGGTGTAGGTGGGGAGGGGGGTTCTCTATCCCGTGGCTCTCCTCACTGTTCCCGTCTCTTCCCCGCCTCCCCCCTCTCTCTCTGGTCTATCCGCTTTCTACCACAAAAATGTTCGCATGTACAGTCACTCTCCCACAGACTGTTTATCCATCTCTCTCTCCTAATTCTATTTTTCAAGTCGCAGTTAACTCCCCTGTCAGGTTACGGTCTATTGAATCTGGATCTGATATTAAGCATTGTAACAAATTTTGGAATGAGCCTGAGTTATATTTTAAGTTTTAACCATTACTGGCGTTTTTTAGCGTTTTTAACCACTACTTCCTGACTAGGTTTTTTTCGTTGGCGCCAAGATGTCATATCGCATCCAAGGTCCAATTTGAGGATGCCATTTTGAACGACAAAAATGAACCTAGCTTCCTGAATGGGTATCTAGATCCCTCAGTAAGTCCCTAAATCCCCGAGTAGGTTCTTAAATCCCTCAATAGGTCTATAGGTCCCTCCGTATAGATCCCTAATATCCCCCAGTAGGGCCATAGATCCCCCAGTAGGGCCATAGATCCCTCAGTAGGGCCATAGTTCCCTCAGTAGGGCCATAGTTCCCTCAGTAGGGCCATAGATCCCTCAGTAGGGCCATAGATCCCTCAGTAAGGGCCATAGATCCCTCAGTAGGGCCATAGATCCCTCAGTAGGGCCATAGATCCCTCCGTAGATCCCTAATATCCCCCAGTAGGGCCATAGATCCCCCAGTAGGGCCATAGATCTCTCAGTAGAGCAATAGATCCCTCAGTAGGGCAATAGATTCCTCAGTAGGGCCATAGATCCCTCAGTAGGGCCATAGATCCCCCAGTAGGGCCATAGATCTCTCAGTAGGGCCATAGATCTCTCAGTAGGGCCATAGATCTCTCAGTAGGGCAATAGATCTCTCAGTAGGGCCATAGATCTCTCAGTAGGGCCATAGATCCCTCAGTAGGGCCATATATACCTCAGTAGGGCCATATATCCCTCAGTAGATCCCTATATATCCCTCAGTAGATCCCTATATATCCCTCAGTAGATCCCTATATATCCCTCAGTAGGTCCATAGATCCCTCAGTAGATCTTTAGATCTCTCATGGGTTCATAGACCACTCAGTAGTTCTCTATATCTTTCAGTAAGTCCCTGAATCCCTAAAGTAGCTCCCTAAATCCCTGAGTAGGTCTATACTCGTAGAGCCCTCATTAAGTCCTCAGAACCTTCAGAACGAACGCTCTCACAATCAAATGCATTGGAGTACTCATAAGCCATTCTTTAGTGTGCACCATTGCGCGTTATCTATTCCAGTCTCCTCAGCCTCATCATCAAAACCCGCCCGAGCACTATCCGGGCCCGCTGCCGGAACGAGCTGTCTATGGCTTCGCCCTCCACCTGGCTGCTTGGTTCGGCTTCGCGGCTTACCTGGTCTGGGCTGTATTGCCGGAGGCTTGGCTCCGCGCCTGCGGCTTCACCTACCTGCCCGAACGTCACTGGGCCATCACCGGCCCCATGCTCATTCCTTTAGCCTATGCGCTCTACGAGTTTAGCGTCGGTTTCGTTGCTTGGCGAGCCTGCCGGCCGTTAGAGTCGGTTGATCACGTGACCGACCGGTTGTGCCGGGCTACCAGCTCTGCCCGGGCGGCTCCCTGCCGATTGTCGCCGATATCGATGCGTCCGATGCGTGCTGGGCAGCGCTCGGGTGTCGCGGTAGCAAGAAGTCGAATAATTCTCATTGCAATGGGGAAAAGCAATGACGCAATCGTCTTCTTAGCTTCTTAACTGGGACCTTACCTAGGACCTTACCTAATCCTTACCTAGGACCCCAGGTTCTTAACTGGGACCCCAGGTCCTTAACTAGGACCCCAGATTCTTAACTAGGACCCCAGATTCTTAACTAGGACCCAAAATCCTTACCTAGGACCCCAGGTTCTTAACTAGGACCCCAGATTCTTAACTAGGACCCCAAATCCTTACCTAGGACCCCAGGTTCTTAACTAGGACCCCAGATTCTTAACTAGGACCCCAGATTCTTAACTAGGACCCAAAATCCTTACCTAGGACCCCAGGTTCTTAACTAGGACCCCAAATCCTTACCTAGGACCCCAGGTTCTTAACTAGGACCCCAGATTCTTAACTAGGACCCCAGATTCTTAACTAGGACCCAAAATCCTTACCTAGGACCCCAGGTTCTTAACTAGGACCCCAGATTCTTAACTAGGACCCCAGATTCTTAACTAGGACCCAAAATCCTTACCTAGGACCCCAGGTTCTTAACTAGGACCCCAGATTCTTAACTAGGACCCAAAATCCTTACCTAGGACCCCAGGTTCTTAACTAGGACCCCAGATTCTTAACTAGGACCCAAAATCCTTACCTAGGACCCCAGGTTCTTAACTAGGACCCCAGATTCTTAACTAGGACCCCAAATCCTTACCTAGGACCCCAGGTTCTTAACTAGGACCCCAGATTCTTAACTAGGACCCCAGGTTCTTACCTAGGACCCCAGGTTCTTAACTAGGACCCAAAATCCTTACCTAGGATCCCAGGTTCTTAACTAGGACCCCAGATTCTTAACTAGGACCCCAGGTTCTTAACTAGGACCCCAGATTCTTAAGTAGGACCCAAAATCCTTACCTAGGATCCCAGGTTCTTAATTAGGACCCCAGATTCTTACCTAGGACCTCAAATTCCTAATTAGGACTCCAGGTTCTTACCTAGGACCTCAAATTCCTAATTAGGACTCCAGGTTCTTACCTAGGACCTCAAATTCCTAATTAGGACCCCTAAATCCTTAACTAGAACCTCAGATTGGATCCCACATACTGAAATTTGATTCCAGGTTCTTAAATAATTACTTTAAGTGTATTCGAGCCCCCAGTTTCGAAGGCTACTTGTACCCTCTTACATGATATGCATTAACAGAAGAAAACTCCGACGCTTCATTGAATAATGCATTTATGAATGTTAGCTTTTATAGTGTTAGTGGCAGATTTCTTATGTGCAAAATAAATTTCTAATATTTAATCAAATATATCAACAAGAATTTTCTTGAAGTCGTTTATTCAACTTTAGGATAGAAAACAATGGGACAGACTCACTGATTGATGCGGTGGATTTTAGACGGATTCACGGAATGAGAGGGGCGGAGAGGCATATTCAGAGACTGAGAGGGGCAGAAAGGCAGATTCAGGAAATGAGGGGGGGAGAGGCAGATTCAGGGAATGAGGGGGGGCGGAGAGGCAGATTCAGGGAATGAGGGGGCGGAGAGGCAGATTCAGGTAATGAGGGGGCGGAGAGGCAGATTCAGGGAATGAGGGGGGGCGGAGAGGCAGATTCAGGGAATGAGGGGGCGGAGAGGCAGATTCAGGAAATGAGGGGGCGGAGAGGCAGATTCAGGAAATGAGGGGGCGGAGAGGCAGATTCAGGGAATGAGGGGGCAGAAAGGCAGATTCAGGAAATGAGGGGGCGGAGAGGCAGATTCAGGTAATGAGGGGGCGGAGAGGCAGATTCAGGGAATGAGGGGGGGGGCGGAGAGGCAGATTCAGGTAATGAGGGGGCGGAGAGGCAGATTCAGGTAATGAGGGGGGCGGAGAGGCATATTCAGGGAATGAGGGGGCGGAGAGGCAGATTCAGGGAATGAGGGGGCGGAGAGGCAGATTCAGGTAATGAGGGGGCGGAGAGGCATATTCAGGGAATGAGGGGGCGGAGAGGCAGATTCAGGGAATGAGGGGGGCGGAGAGGCAGATTCAGGGAATGAGGGGGGTGGAGAGGCATATTCAGGGAATGAGGGGGCGGAGAGGCAGATTCAGGGAATGAGGGGGGCGGAGAGGCAGATTCAGGGAATGAGGGGGCGGAGAGGCAGATTCAGGGAATGAGGGGGGTGGAGAGGCATATTCAGGGAATGAGGGGGCGGAGGGGCAGATTCAGGTAATGAGGGGGTGGAGAGGCATATTCAGGGAATGAGGGGGCGGAGGGGCAGATTCAGGTAATGAGGGGGGCGGAGAGGCAGATTCGGGTAATGAGGGGGGGCGGAGAGGCAGATTCAGGTAATGAGGGGGGGGCGGAGAGGCAGATTCAGGGAATGAGGGGGGCGGAGAGGCAGATTCGGGTAATGAGGGGGGGCGGAGAGGCAGATTCAGGGAATGAGGGGGGCGGAGAGGCAGATTCGGGTAATGAGGGGGGGCGGAGAGGCAGATTCAGGGAATGAGGGGGACGGAGAGGCAGATTCAGGGAATGAGGGGGACGGAGAGGCAGATTCAGGTAATGAGGGGGGCGGAGAGGCAGATTCAGGGAATGAGGGGGGCGGAGAGGCATATTCAGGGAATGAGGGGGCGGAGAGGCAGATTCAGGTAATGAGGGGGGCGGAGAGGCAGATTCAGGTAATGAGGGGGGCGGAGAGGCATATTCAGGGAATGAGGGGGCGGAGAGGCAGATTCAGGGAATGAGGGGGGCGGAGAGGCAGATTCAGGGAATGAGGGGGGTGGAGAGGCATATTCAGGGAATGAGGGGGCGGAGAGGCAGATTCAGGGAATGAGGGGGCGGAGAGGCAGATTCAGGGAATGAGGGGGCGGAGAGGCAGATTCAGGGAATGAGGGGGTGGAGAGGCATATTCAGGGAATGAGGGGGGCGGAGGGGCAGATTCAGGTAATGAGGGGGCGGAGAGGCAGATTCGGGTAATGAGGGGGCGGAGAGGCAGATTCAGGGAATGAGGGGGCGGAGAGGCAGATTCGGGTAATGAGGGGGGGGCGGAGAGGCAGATTCAGGTAATGAGGGGGGCGGAGAGGCAGATTCAGGTAGATTATTTTTTGCAGATTCAACAGTGCAACCCATTCGACCTCGTGTATTTTCTGCCCAGGCTGCCTGCTGCAGATGGAGTCCTACAATGTTTTGTTGGAAATAATTCGCGACTTGATACGAAAGTAAGAAAGTTGGGTTTGCTCTTTTATTATTGTTTTCTACCTGCTCACATTTCTATACAGATAATTATAGCCTGCACCTTTGCAAATATGCAGCCCTAATCCGGAGAACAAGAAGCATTTGGAAAATCGCATTGAAGAGCAGTTCTCCCACAGTTCGCACAATTTGGATAAACTGCTCAATAGTAAGTCTGTTGTACATTCGTAGAGATTTAAAAAATTAACTGCTACTACTGGTAGTAGTAAGGGAGTTGAATGTTACTAGTGAAGGAAGTGAAGGAAGACTACTACTACCACTACTACTACTACTACTACTACTACTACTACTACTACTACTACTACTACTACTACTACTACTACTACTACTACTACTACTACTACTACTACTACTACTACTACTACTACTACTACTGAAAGTCAATAGCTTTAGCACTCAGTATAGTGACAAAAGTTTATTGAAGTAAACCTTAGATCAGAAACACATTTAATAAGCATCGCAGCATAGCATTGGGGTGGGTGACAGAGATAAGACATGCACGAGGGAATGGAGAAAGAGCAACGATGTACACAGAGTACGCAAACCCTCACCAGACAAAAACCCACCCCAAACACTGACCCCAGAGCCCACAGTCCATAGATGATCAGAGTCAGTCAGAGTCCAACAACTACTACTACTACTACTACTACTACTACTACTACTACTACTACTACTACTACTACTACTACTACTACTACTACTACTACTACCGCCACCACCCAATTCAGAGAGCAGCGACGACATATTTGCCATCATCAACCTGTTCGCCGACGCGCGCGACCGTCTCTCCCAGTCGCAGTCTCGCGGCGGCGCCGTTCGTGGCGATCTGGCCCGCTGCTGCCAGCTGCTGCAATTGAAACGCGACGAGCTCCGGTCTCTGTACACCGGGCACGTTGAGCTGCACAAATCTGTGAAGCTACTAACCAGGATAAGGCATGTTGGCTCGGCCCCGGCTCGAATTCAGGTACATATAAGAAAATATTTTTTTTCAGGACTTTACTACTATATGTGTGCTATAAACTATCCAACAGGCCTGTCTAGCCATAGACGATTACCTGGGAGCGGCCAGAGAGCTGACAGACAGTCAGAGAATCCTAGACAAAAAATTGCACGGCGTCAAAGCTCTGCTAGCGGCCAAATCTCAATTGGCCGTGCTTAGCCGGACCATATTTCATAGTCTGCAGGTATGTTCTTGTGTTCTTCTCTGAACTGTCGTATTAGTTTTAGCATATAAGATTTGTTGGGAATTGTTAAGATGTTGTGTTAGTGGCCTCGATTTTGGATTAGAAGTTTGAGTTCTAGCATTAGGCTGCGATTAGGTTTAGAATTCGTTCGTTAGGCTTAGAATTAGGGGTTAATTAGGTTTAGCAGTAGAAGTTGAACTTTTAATTAGATAATTAGGCTTGGTGTTGGGGGTTGTTAAAAAGTATTTTATTTAGTTTATCATTAGCGTCTGGATTTATAATCAGTTAATTAGGCTTAGCATTAGGAGTTAGATTGAGAATTAGTTAATTAGGCTTAGCATTAGGGGTTAGATTGAGAAATTAGTTAATTAGGCTTAGTATTGGGAGTTAGATTGAGAAATTAGTTAATTAGGCTTAGCATTAGGGGTTAGATTGAGAAATTAGTTAATTAGGCTTAGCATTAGGGGTTAGATTGAGAAATTAGTTAATTAGGCTTAGTATTAGGACTTTGATTGAGAATTAGTTAATTAGGCTTAGCATTAGGACTTTGATTGAGAATTAGTTATATTAGGTATATCACCAACCCCAACGACTTCCCACCCGCAGGCAAACCTGGCTCACCGGCTGTACGCTCTGGACCCCAAAGGTGCCTCGGCAGACTTCGATGATCTGGCTAACAAAGATCTGAGCCAGGTGCCAGCGCCAGAGCATGGCGAGTCGGTGAACTCCATCCTGTGCCTGCTAGAGGCCGCCTGCTGTTTGGACAAGCTGCCCCAAACTGTGCAGAGCGTGTTGGACAATCTGATGCCATCACTGCGCGACATTGCCATCAGGCATACGGACTCGGCTCTGGCCGCTTCGCAAACTTTCAAAGTTTTTATAGCCAATTTGTTGGCTCATCTTGAACAGGTGAGACTGTTGATTTTATTCCCAATGATGACGGAGGAGATGCGCGTTTATAGTTGCGCGCTTGAAGCGGATGCGCGGTTGTAACTGCGCGCTTGTGCAGATGCGCGTTTATAACTGCGCGCTTGTGCGAATGCGCGTTTATAGTTGCGCTCTTTTGTAGATGCGCGTTTATATCTGCGCGCTTGTGTGGATGCGCGTTTATAATTGCGCGCTTGTGCGGATGCGCGTTTTTATCTCCGCGCTTGTGCGGATGCGCGGTTGTGACTGTGCGCTTGTGCGGATGCGCGGCTATAACTGCGCGCTTGTGCGGATGCGCGTTTATATCTGCGCGCTTGTGCGGTCGCGTGTTTATAACTGCGCGTTTGTACATACAGAGGCGCGTTGATAATTGCGCGCTTGAATAGGCAGGCGTTTAAAACACGCTAGTATAGATAACGTGCGCTTACTCCTATCATTGTTCTCAGTCTCCACCCCCACATCCCCTCCCACCTCGCTCAGGTGGCCTTCCGCCACACGGTGCTGGCCAAGCGCTTGAACCTGCTGGTGCTGCGCAGTCCGGCCCTGGCCCAGTCCCCATCCGTGGCTGCCTACTCCGAGGAGAACCCAGCTCTAGCCGCCATAGTCAGCCAGCTGCGCGACCTGCTCGGCGACTATCTAGACGTTCGCGGCGAGAATCTCAGCTACGAATCGGCGGCCGCCGCCGGCCCAGCCCAGTTCGACCTCAACCAGCTGCTTGGCAGGCGCAAAATCCCCGCCAGGCCGGCTCCCGTGCTGTTCCGGTTTGCCTACAGCTCGCACGCCATCGGCGCCGCCAGTGCGGCTGCAGCCGCCGCAGCGGCCGCCGCTGCTGCCGGCTCCGATCAGCCCGACGGCGCCGGCGCCCAGAAGCAGAAAGACGGCGCCTCGCCTGGCAAACAGCGCCGACCGTTGGCGCTGGTCTGTCCGGCTGCCCAGTCTAACATTGTTGAGGCTCACGAACTGCTGCGGATGTTCTCCGCCAGAATTGATCCGGCTGACACTCAGGTAACTTTTCAAGGTCGTTTTGAAAGCTGTTCAATTGCAGAGGAGATACTCAGGTAGGCTATCACCAGCTGCCACCAGCAGCAACCCAATCCCAGATACTCAGGTAGGCTATCACCAGCTGCCACCAGCAACCCAATCCCAGATACTCAGGTAGGCTATCACCAGCTGTCACCACCAGCAGCAACCCAATCCCAGATACTCAGGTAGGCTATCAACAGCTGTCACCACCAGCAACCCAATCCCAGATACTCAGGTAGGCTATCACCAGCTGTCACCACCAGCAGCAACCCAATCCCAGATACTCAGGTAGGCTATCACCAGTTGTCACCACCAGCAGCAACCCAATCCCAGATACTCAGGTAGGCTATCACCAGCTGTTCATAGTGCACTTTTCAGTGGCATAGTATGAATGCATGTATTATGGTGTGTTTATAAATAGGGGGTTGTAGCCTAGTGGTCAGAGCGTCGGACTTACGACTTGAAGGTCTAGGGTTCGATTCCCGATCCCACTGGAACAATTTGTGTCCTTGAGCAAGAAACCTAACTCTGCATGGCTTCAGTTCACCCAGCTGTAAAATGGGTGCCAGCATTAGCTGGGGTAATTGAGGCTGTGTGTGGCGACCCCCCCCCCCAGTCCTTGGACTGAACAGCCGTACGCAGCCTTCAGATGCGCCGCGCAATAGCTGCGGCTGAGCTGTCGGTTGCACATCTGCCCATTGGGGCAGGTGAAATCAATTATTATTATTATTAATAATAATATTATAAATAGGAAATTGCACCTGCGCATTCCAACACTCGTACATGTAGGGCCTGTCCGCCTGGCTCGAGAACTTCGTTCAGGCGGTATTTTTAGTCACCGAGCGCTCTCGAATGATGCCGTGCGCTGGCCAGGACCCACTGAGACTGGTGCTGCCCCGGGCTCGAGCCCCGCTGTTGCAGTCCTGCGTTACTTTGCAGGTAAGTTTCCCACTTTCCCCCTGATCCCCATATCCCCTGTCTCCTCCCCCAGTTCCCAATCTCCTCCTGATCCCATATCCCCTGTCTCTCCCCCAGTTCCCAATCTCCCCCTGATCCCATATCCCCTGTCTCCCCAGTTCCCATCTCCCCCTGTCTCTCCGTATCTCACAGCTGCACCAATAATGCCTCCATCATTTTCCCCTTCTCCCATCTTGGCCAGACGTACCTGTCCGACCTGGCCAGATACGGCCGAGCCATGCCCGGCCAAGCGGACGGTGCTTGGCGCATCGGGCACGACCTGCTGCAGCAGTTCGGCCGGGCCTGCCAGTCTGCCCTGTCCGCCCTGACCCAGGACCAGCTGTGCACCGCCGTGTCCAAGGACCTGCTGCAGCTGCTGTCCGACCCGGCTGCTCTGGCCACGGAGGCTGGACTGCGTCAGCTGACTGGCCGCCTCATCGATCAGGTGTTCTATCGGCAGGAGCAGGGCGCCAGAATGCCTAGAGATGTGCGCGAACTGAGCGACATTGGCAAGGTGGCGCAGTTGGCCACGCTGAGCGAGAGTTTGGTGAGGCCCTGTTTTTTATGCTTTGTGATTTTATGTTCGATTGATTCATTTGGGTCACATTACAACATGCAGATCACTCACGAGGTCGCATGCATCACTGGGAGGTCACACGGGCCACTGGGAGGACACACGGGCCACTGGGAGGTCACACGGGCCACTGGGAGGACACACGGGCCACTGGGAGGTCACACGGGCCACTGGGAGAACACAAGTCACTGGGAGAACACAAGTCACTGGGAGAACACAAGTCACTGGGAGAACACAAGTCACTGGGAGAACACAAGTCACTGGGAGAACACAAGTCACTGGGAGAACACAAGTCACTGGGAGAACACAAGTCACTGGGAGAACACAAGTCACTGGGAGAACACAAGTCACTGGGAGAACACAAGTCACTGGGAGAACACAAGTCACTGGGAGAACACAAGTCACTGGGAGAACACAAGCCACTGGGAGAACACAAGCCACAGGGAGAACACAAGTCACTGGGAGAACACAAGCCACTGGGAGAACACAAGCCACAGGGAGAACACAAGTCACTGGGAGAACACAAGTCACTGGGAGAACACAAGTCACTGGGAGAACACAAGCCACAGGGAGAACACAAGTCACTGGGAGAACACAAGCCACCGGGAGAACACAAGTCACTGGGAGGACACACGGGTCACTGGCAGGACACACTGGTCACTAGGAGGACACACTGGACACTAGGAGGACACACTGGACACTAGGAGGACACACTGGTCACTAGGAGGACACACTGGTCACTAGGAGGACACACTGGTCACTAGGAGGACACACTGGTCACTAGGAGGACACACTGGTCACTAGGAGGACACACTGGTCACTAGGAGGACACACTGGTCACTAGGAGGACACACTGGTCACTAGGACACACTGGTCACTAGGAGGACACACTGGTCACTAGGAGGACACACGGTCACTGGAGATGTTACATGAGTCACTGTAAACCGGAATGTCACACAAGTCACTGGAGAGGTCACGTGAATCACTGAGGTCGTACGGGTCACTTGAAAGTCACACGAGCTTGGCACAAGTCTCGCAATAAAAAGCTCCTAGAAAAAATCCACGCTTCTAAAAGGTTTTTTATGTTTGCCTCTCTCGCCCACAGTCTTGGCTGGTCACCATCGCCGGCCCTCTATTCGGCGACAGTCCCGTCGAGCGCAAAGTGACCGAACAGCTCGACCATCTGAAGGTGCTGTCGGGAAAGTGCTTCAATGTTATCATGATTGAAGTCTGTCTGAGGGCCTCCAATCGACTGAAGGATCTACCTACTCACGTAAGTAGTATCGCAGCGAACAATAATGAAGAAAGACATTAAAAAAGCTCACGTATTGTTTTTTTAGCTCACTTAAAAATAGTAAAAAGATAAAAGTTGATGGGTCAAACTTGCCGCAGGTTTTTATGTGCGCTGGTGCTCACTTGCGATGAAAGCAGATCGCAGGGGCGGCTCTGGCAAGAGCAGGACCAGGTGCAGGAACAGGTGCAAGACTAGGTGCAGGACCAGGTGCAGGAACAGGTGCAGGAACAGGTGCAGGAACAGGTGCAAGACCAGGTGCAGGACCAGGAACAGGTGCAAGAGCAGGTGCAGGAACAGGTGCAAGAGCAGGACCAGGTGCAGGAACAGGTGCAGGAACAGGTGCACGAGCAGGAACAGGTGCAGGAACAGGTGCAGGACCAGGTGCAGGAACAGGACCAGGTGCAGGACCAGGACCAGGTGCAGGAACAGGACCAGGTGCAGGACCAGGTGCGCAGGTGCCAAGTGTTTTGTCCATATTAGACCAAAATGCACGCGAGGCATAATCACTAAATAATAATCAATCAGATGATGTTAAATTTATCCCAACTTGCTCGTTCCGCCGCCACCGCAGAGCAACTTCTCAGTTGGCGTTGACGACATCGAGCTGGACGATCGGGTCACCGCTTTTCTAAGCGACCTGCGCTGTTTAAAAGACGCCCTGTATCAACGCTTGACAGCCGGCGCCTACGGTCGCGTGTTCCGCCTCCTGCCCGGCGTTGTCTGCGCCCTGCTGGCCGCCCTGCTGCCCTCGTTCAGCCGCATCAACCCGCTAGGCGTGAAGAAGATCGGCCGGAACCTGTTCGAGATGCAACGCGTAGCCGTTGACTTGGCCGGCTGGGGCGAGGCGGAGTTTGCTCGAGTTCGCGAACTATTCGATCTGCTACTGTTGACGCCAGATCAGATTGTAGCCTCGGTGCTTGAGCAGGGGCCGCGGTTCAGCCTGGAGGAGTACGACTCGGTGCTGCGCGTGTACGCCAGGACTTATTCGTCCTGCGACGAGGAGAAAATGCGCCGGGCCAGAGAGCGCCTGCGTCAGGTGATCACCCAGAAGCACGTGTGAATTAATAGTGCATTACTTATGTTGTACTTTTAGAATTGTTATTATTAACTCTTGTAATTAACCAACATAAAGCGGTTTTGTTTTTTATCTTAGCTAAATTTTCGTTTAGTTTTAATTTCTATACTCTCGTCATCATCATACTACTGTTATCGACTTTGTCTGCATGCCTTATGATTATGTTCTGTGCAAGCATATTCCGCAATCTGGATATATTAGAAATTATTGAAATAAACAGAATCTGATTTCAACACTTTTGATCAATATTCATGTTTTTTACTAAAAATCTGATTAAAAATACTTCACGCCAGTGCTACTGACTTTATAATGGCATTGATTTTTATTAGAGTCTTTCTTTTCATTTTTGGTTGAGCCTACTACGGATAGTGTACCGGAGGAAATTTAGTAACTTGAGTTCCAGTTGAGTTCCAGTGCTCAGTTTAACTGCAGTAACCTGAGAGTTCCAGTGCTCACTTTAACTGCAGTAACCTGAGAGTTCCAGTGCTCAGTTTAACTGCAGTAACCTGAGAGTTCCAGTGCTCACTTTAACTGCAGTAACCTGAGAGTTCCAGTGCTCACTTTAACTGCAGTAACCTGAGAGTTCCAGTGCTCACTTTAACTGCAGTAACCTGAGAGTTCCAGTGCTCACTTTAACTGCAGTAACCTGAGAGTTCCAGTGCTCACTTTAACTGCAGTAACCTGAGAGTTCCAGTGCTCACTTTAACTGCAGTAACCTGAGAGTTCCAGTGCTCAGTTTAACTGCAGTAACCTGAGAGTTCCAGTGCTCAGTTTAACTGCAGTAACCTGAGAGTTCCAGTGCTCAGTTTAACTGCAGTAACCTGAGTTCCAGTGCTCACACTGCTCACTTTAACTGCAGTAACCTGAGTTCCAGTGCTCACACTGCTCACTTTAACTGCAGTAACCTGAGAGTTCCAGTGCTCACTTTAACTGCAGTAACCTGAGAGTTCCAGTGCTCAGTTTAACTGCAGTAACCTGAGAGTTCCAGTGCTCAGTTTAACTGCAGTAACCTGAGAGTTCCAGTGCTCACTTTAACTGCAGTAACCTGAGAGTTCCAGTGCTCAGTTTAACTGCAGTAACCTGAGTTCCAGTGCTCACACTGCTCACTTTAACTGCAGTAACCTGAGTTCCAGTGCTCACACTGCTCACTTTAACTGCAGTAACCTGAGAGTTCCAGTGCTCAGTTTAACTGCAGTAACCTGAGAGTTCCAGTGCTCAGTTTAACTGCAGTAACCTGAGTTCCAGTGCTCACACTGCTCACTTTAACTGCAGTAACCTGAGTTCCAGTGCTCACACTGCTCACTTTAACTGCAGTAACCTGAGTTCCAGTGCTCACACTGCTCACTTTAACTGCAGTAACCTGAGAGTTCCAGTGCTCAGTTTAACTGCAGTAACCTGAGAGTTCCAGTACTCACTTTAACTGCAGTAACCTGAGTTCCAGTGCTCAGTTTAACTGCAGTAACCTGAGTTCCAGTGCTCACACTGCTCACTTTAACTGCAGTAACCTGAGTTCCAGTGCTCACACTGCTCACTTTAACTGCAGTAACCTGAGAGTTCCAGTGCTCAGTTTAACTGCAGTAACCTGAGAGTTCCAGTACTCACTTTAACTGCAGTAACTTGAGTTCCAGTGCTTGCTGCTTTTTCTCGCGGCTTGCTTCTGCACCCATCACACCGCAACTGCGGCTTTGAATTCGAACGAAAACTGGGTGGATTCGGATTCTAGAATTGATTGCAAGGCAAGTCTTAGCAAATTAAACCCTTCATTTGAGAAAATATATTAAGTTTTTTTAATAAATCTGCCTCACTGTTCTCAGAGGCTACTCAAATAAACTTTCGGGCTGCTGAGCAAATAGTTATTCACTGACAGGCCGGTCTGACGCCCGTGCCAACCGTCCCATCATCTCCGTCTCTCATTCTTATTAGAAAAGCACTTGAGCAGCTCAAGATGCGGGTATAAATTCTCACGAATCTTTTCTCTCTCTAGGGAATTCTAATTCAGCATTTTATTTTCTGCAACAGCTGATTCTAACAATAACAAAGCAAATTATTAATTAGCCCCCAGTCATGAGAACCGCTAGTTTCGCCTGTTGCCTGGTTGCCATCGCTTTGGTTGGTGAGTTCTGATTTTAAAATACACTTTTGCTATGTCAAATATTAATTACGTATATAGAGTTGTTTGTGTGCCTTCACACAGAGAGTGTACATCCCCGACAATTAGAAAGTCAGGCCACTGTACACCCTGTGTGAGCTGTGTATGAGTGCGCGCCTGCGTACAGTAATTGGCGAGCTTGTACATGTTACTCAGGGCCAATGTCGCAGAAGGCATTGCGCCGGGGTTGCCTGCAGCCCTCCAGCTGATATGTAAGTATTGATTTATTTTAGGCACCGTGATTGCGCAGTCCTCAACGAGGAAATGCTACCAGTACGGCCCGTCGACTACCATGAGCAACGGCATGAGCACCAGCTGCCCGCCTGGCTACAATTATTGCGTGAAGTTCACCGCCATGACCAATTCGAGTTCCTCTCCACTGGTGAGTCCACTGGCTTACCTGCTTGCTGACTGATAGCGATTATGATCTAATCTGATTCTAATTCTGATAGTTCAGGCAGCCAGCAGACAGAGAAAGATAGACACGCTAAGACAGGCAGACAGATTGATATAAGGCACATTTAGACACACTCAAACACATACTAAGACACAGACACATGCAAACTAATTGGCCCCTTCTTCCTCAACTGCGAACGCAGTACGGGAAGCTCTGCGCCCCGGACCACACGTACTGCGGCAATCTGACCGTCACCTACCGGCTGATGACCTGCCGGGTTTGCGCCACCGACAACTGCAACTCGGATTCGTCCATGCCGTCTGGCGCGGCAACCGTCCGTCTCAGCTGGATGGTGGCGGCGTTGCCGCTGCTCCTAATTGGCTGGTCGATGGCCAGGCGTTAAAGAAGGCACAAAATCGACAGACGATTCCAACAAAAAAGATTTTCGAGCTTTGTTTTGTTAAGCAAATTTTATTCTATTTTATCATAGATCCTGCTTTAGGCAGACGGATATTGATCGCATCCTTCCAATTTTCTATTTAATCCTTTTACTTTTCTATTCTATTTGTATACGCGCGAAAGAAATCCGGAAAATTTACGCACTTCTTACCCGAATTGTTTCTTTTTATAACCTTTAACCTTATAATCTTTGTTTTATTTAAGTTTCAATCAGTTCCTTTTGGAATTTTTATTTTATAAACATATTAGCTTTTTTTTGTTTAAAGTTCCATTTTCGCACGAATTTAAATTGAGTTTATTAACTTTAAGAGTTATTATTTTGTAGGAAATACTGTTTATAAATTTTTTAATCTGTAGTGACAGTAGAAAGAACACGTACATCTGTTCCGGTGTTTTGTATTTTTTGAAAGACTAAATTATATTTTAAAATTAATTCTCTCCAAAAGTTAAAATAAAAGACAGTAATTTCATAAAGCTTATTGTGATAGCAGTAGTACATCTTCAAACTTGAATAAATATATTATTTTGTTCTTAGCCTTATTATTATTTATCAGTTTTAGTTTTGAGTAGTTTAAACACAAAGTTACCAAAAATAAATTCGACTCAAATAAAATTAATTTACGAGCATTAGTTAATAAAATTACGTTGCTACGGGCAACAGAAACTTGTGACGACTCGATTCAATTGGCGTCCTTGCTCAGCACGGTCTGCAGGCGGAAGATCAGCTCCTGAATTGTCTTTGTCACGGCTTTGCCGCCGCCTCCAGCCGCGGCCGCGGGTTCGGGCGCTGCCGCCGTAATGGATCTCTTTTGCACATCAAGTCGGACCTGTTGATGACGCGATGCCGTGCCACCGCCGCCGCCGCCGCAGTCGTTGTCGTTGTTTCCATTTGCTACGACGTTTGATGTCGTTTTCGGAGTTACGACAGCAGAGTCCGGCACCGACTGCTGAGTTCGCTTCTTCGACTGAGGCGCCGGCTGGCTCGACTGCTGCCAGACCCTCCGGCTCCGGCCACCGTCGTCCGTGTCGCCCTCTTCGTCGCTGCTGCCGCTCGAGTCCTCCTTTTCATCGTCGTCAGTTTTATCGGCTTCTTTGCCGCTGCTGTCGCAGTCGCTGCCGCCGCTGCTGCTGCTGCTGACCTGCCGGCGGTGTCGCTTCTGAACCCGCTGGCTGCCATTCTTTGTTGATGACTTCTTGTTGTTTTTCTTCCTGCTTTTCTTCTTGTTATTCTGCGACGAAGATGACAGACGTTTGCTCTCGACAGCCGGTCGGGATTTGGTCGATTTTGAAGCTTTTGGTTCAACTGAGGTCAATGGGATGTTAGATAGCATGAATGTTCGAACTTTCCTGTTACTGCCTCTGAGTTCCTGTTACTGTCTCTGAGTTCTTGTTACTGTCTCTGAGTTCCTGTTACTGTCTCTGAGTTCCTGTTACTGTTTCTGAGTTCCTGTAACTGTCTCTGAGTTCCTTCCTGTCTCTGAGTTCCATCCTGTCTCTGAGTTCCATCCTGTCTCTGAGTTCCTTCCTGTCTCTGAGTTCCATCCTGTCTCTAAGTTCCTTCCTGTCTCTGAGTTTCTTCCTGTCTCTGAGTTCCTTCCTGTCTCTGAGTTCCTTCCTGTCTCTGAGTTCCTTCCTGTCTCTGAGTTCCTGTTACTGTCTCTGAGTTCCTTCCTGTCTCTGAGTTCCTTCCTGTCTCTGAGTTCCATCCTGTCTCTGAGTTCCATCCTGTCTCTGAGTTTCTTCCTGTCTCTGAGTTCCTGTTACTGTCTCTGAGTTCCTTCCTGTCTCTGAGTTCCTTCCTGTCTCTGAGTTCCTGTTACTGTCTCTGAGTTCCTTCCTGTCTCTGAGTTCCTTCCTGTCTCTGAGTTTCTTCCTGTCTCTGAGTTCCATCCTGTCTCTGAGTTTCTTCCTGTCTCTGAGTTTCTTCCTGTCTCTGAGTTTCTTCCTGTCTCTGAGTTTCTTCCTGTCTCTGAGTTCCATCCTGTCTCTGAGTTTCTTCCTGTCTCTGAGTTCCATCCTGTCTCTGAGTTCCTTCCTGTCTCTGAGTTTCTTCCTGTCTCTGAGTTTCTTCCTGTCTCTGAGTTCCATCCTGTCTCTGAGTTTCTTCCTGTCTCTGAGTTTCTTCCTGTCTCTGAGTTTCTTCCTGTCTCTGAGTTCCATCCTGTCTCTGAGTTTCTTCCTGTCTCTGAGTTTCTTCCTGTCTCTGAGTTCCTTCCTGTCTCTGAGTTTCTTCCTGTCTCTGAGTTCCATCCTGTCTCTGAGTTTCTTCCTGTCTCTGAGTTTCTTCCTGTCTCTGAGTTTCTTCCTGTCTCTGAGTTCCATCCTGCCTCTGAGTTTCTTCCTGTCTCTGAGTTCCATCCTGTCTCTGAGTTTCTTCCTGTCTCTGAGTTTCTTCCTGTCTCTGAGTTTCTTCCTGTCTCTGAGTTCCATCCTGTCTCTGAGTTTCTTCCTGTCTCTGAGTTTCTTCCTGTCTCTGAGTTTCTTCCTGTCTCTGAGTTCCATCCTGCCTCTGAGTTTCTTCCTGTCTCTGAGTTCCATCCTGTCTCTGAGTTCCTTCCTGTCTCTGAGTTTCTTCCTGTCTCTGAGTTTCTTCCTGTCTCTGAGTTCCATCCTGTCTCTGAGTTTCTTCCTGTCTCTGAGTTTCTTCCTGTCTCTGAGTTTCTTCCTGTCTCTGAGTTCCATCCTGTCTCTGAGTTTCTTCCTGTCTCTGAGTTTCTTCCTGTCTCTGAGTTCCTTCCTGTCTCTGAGTTTCTTCCTGTCTCTGAGTTCCATCCTGTCTCTGAGTTTCTTCCTGTCTCTGAGTTTCTTCCTGTCTCTGAGTTCCATCCTGTCTCTGAGTTTCTTCCTGTCTCTGAGTTCCTTCCTGCCTCTGAGTTTCTTCCTGTCTCTGAGTTCCATCCTGTCTCTGAGTTCCATCCTGCCTCTGAGTTCCATCCTGCCTCTGAGTTCCATCCTGTCTCTGAGTTCCATCCTGCCTCTGAGTTCCATCCTGCCTCTGAGTTCCATCCTGCCTCTGAGTTCCATCCTGCCACTATACACAGCTCACCAACTCACCCGACAAGTCGTTTTTCTGTCGTCGTCGATGCTTTTTCGACACTTTTTCGTCCGAACTGGTGGACTCTTCGCTGCTTTCCGAGCTCGATTGAGTCGACGCGTCGCAACTTTTTTCCGACTGAGACCGGCGCGCTGCTTTCTTATTGCTTCTGCGCATATTCTGCTTCTGTTGCTTCTGCTGCTTCTGCTGTTCAGGACTTTTTTGTCGGCTTCGCTGTTGTTTTGCTGTTCGCGATGCCCTACGCTGTTTGCTAGTCTGCTCTTCCTTTTGGTTATTCTTTTGCTGCTGCTGCTGCTGCTGCTGCTGCTGCTGCTGCTGCTGCTGCTGCTGCTCCGCATACTGCTGAAGCTTCTGCAACAACGGCGATGTTTTACCAGCTTGAGGACTGTTTCCTGTCTGCTGCTGCTGCTGCTGCTGCTCCACTTTGTCCTGACCGGCGGCCTCAGTCAGGATGGCTCCTACCACGTCCAGAATAGACCGCATAGAGTCCAAGTGCTGCATGACACTTTTCAACGTGCTGGCGCTCACAGTTGGACAGGCGAACGAATTAGCGACAACGCTGCAGTCTCCGTGAGCTCCGCCAGCTGCGGAGGCTGTCGAACCGCCAGTTTGAGGTTTGGCGCCCGATGCTACGGCAGCGCCAGCGACAACAGATTTAGCCGCCGCCGCTGACTCCTCAGTCGTTGTGTCGTAGACGCACGTGACTCTGGCGCCGTCTTTTAATCGGTCGATTTTCGGTTGCAGCTGACGACGCCTCTTCGGCTGACTGGAACCTTGCTGCCGCTGCGTTGCGGCCTGGCCAGCATTATTGTTAAAGTCAAGCGAATGTTGGTACTGAGTATAGTGATTTGGCGGCTGCTGCTGCTGCTGCTGCACTCGACACCCTTGTTCTTCTGTTCCCGACTGTTGCGGCTGAGCAAGAATCTTCTCCCAGTAGAGCAGCGCCAGGCACTGGGCCACCGATGCGAGCATCAATTTCTGCGATCTCTGCGTGATACGGACAGAAGAATCGTATAGATCTGCGCAAGTTCTAAATATTTGCCTACATTACAAAGGGATCAAGGCTCACCTTAGCATCGAGGCCGTCAACAATAGCCTCTCCTGTACCTGCGCCGAGGCACTGCAGGCTCAGTCCGGGACACTTCCTCTGCATGTAGCGCATTACGTTAAGAATATTGCACCAGTTCCCCAGGAACCGGGAGCGCAGGCTGCACCAGTCCAAGTTCTCGGCGCCTTCTTGCAGCGGCAGTAGCGGACAGCCGTGCGCTGATAAGAAGGCCTGGATCTAGCGGTATAGGCGACGACAGGTTGGAAAGTGCAATTATAGACACTGACTGTGGCCAGCATAGCGAGAGGAGCAATTAAATCTGGTGCCAGTGGAGAGACACTGACTGTGGCCAGCATAGCGAGAGGAGCAATTAAATCTGGTGCCAGTGGAGAGACACTGACTGTGGCCAGCATAGCGAGAGGAGCAATTAAATCTGGTGCCAGTGGAGAGACACTGACTGTGGCCAGCATAGCGAGAGGAGCAATTAAATCTGGTGCCAGTGGAGAGACACTGACTGTGGCCAGCATAGCGAGAGGAGCAATTAAATCTGGTGCCAGTGGAGAGACACTGACTGTGGCCAGCATAGCGAGAGGAGCAATTAAATCTGGTGCCAGTGGAGAGACACTGACTGTGGCCAGCATAGCGAGAGGAGCAATTAAATCTGGTGCCAGTGGAGAGACACTGACTATGGCCAGCAAAGCGAGAGGAGCAATTAAATCTGGTGCCATTGGAGAGACACTGACTGTGGCCAGCATAGCGAGAGGAGCAATTAAATCTGGTGCCAGTGGAGAGACACTGACTGTGGCCAGCATAGCGAGAGGAGCAATTAAATCTGGTGCCAGTGGAGAGACACTGACTGTGGCCAGCATAGCGAGAGGAGCAATTAAATCTGGTGCCAGTGGAGAGACACTGACTATGGCCAGCAAAGCGAGAGGAGCAATTAAATCTGGTGCCATTGGAGAGACACTGACTGTGGCCAGCATAGCGAGAGGAGCAATTAAATCTGGTGCCAGTGGAGAGACACTGACTGTGGCCAGCATAGCGAGAGGAGCAATTAAATCTGGTGCCAGTGGAGAGACTGACTGTGGCCAGCATAGCGAGAGGAGCAATTAAATCTGGTTTAGATTAGGTTCCACTTGGAAGTTAACTTTGGTAAAAACGACAAAAAAGGCAAACAAATCTGGGCTCAAGTGGTCCGCACGCTCACCTTATCAGACTTGTGCATCAGCTGTACCAGAACTTCGCCGCTGCGCAAGCAACTTTGCCAGCGGTGGACCAGCTGACCGCTGACCAACTGACGACGAATGATGGAGCAATCGTCTCGTACTGCAATTTTTAAGGAATAATAGCTTAAACTCGCATTTACAATGTACAATGTACAAACACAGTTTATCTGATAACTGCATGTGCTACAATAAACTAAAGAGTACATCAAGCACTTTCTCACCCTCGGAATACGTCACCAAGTAGGCCCCATTCGTTGACAAGCTGCAGCATTGCAGCGCAGACTCCAGCTCCAACAGGGCTGCCGAACTTGCCGCGCTGCCAGCCTCATCGCAAAGGTTTTTCATATTTCTTAATTAAAATAAAACTCGTAGTGTTTCCCAAGGCCAAGTGATGCACTAATCACTGATAGGTAATGGAGTGCTAGAGGCTGCTGAACTGGCAGTCGGGGAAGCTACCGCCAGCCAGCTAGCGATTAAGTGAGGAGGTTTTACCATAGACTATTCGTCTAAAGAAATTGAACCCGTTTAGTAAGAAAAATCCGAGATAAAATAGAATAAATTGTGCTACTGTAAGTAGCGAAATAGACTATCTATATACATTTTTATGACTAAACAAACATCCCTTTCGTCCATCTAGCTGTGCATTGAAAAAGCTTGTTTAGCTAGACCTGATGCGCACAGCTGCACAAATGCTCGGATGCGCACACAATATTGCACATTTACCTCGGGCAGGGTAGACAGGCAGACAGACACAGGTAGTTTGTAAAGCGCAAACAGCCCCTGCCACCTGAATGCAATTAATACACAGTCGAAGCAGAATTCAGGCTTGCCAAACCCGCTCAGAGGCCAGGCTTTCTGATGAAGTTCTACCAAGAAGCTGTTTTGTTAATTCGACGATTTCTGCCTTCGCTGCTTTCTCTGCTGGCCGTCGCAGCAACCCAGAACTCGGCCAGCTCGGAGCAGTACTTCGAATTGCTGCCAAACTACACAGCCTCCCATGCCTGCCTGTGCGAACAGCTCACAACAGACACGGAGTTCGACTATGTCTGCCGAATCTGGCCGCTAAATAATGATGACGCAAGATCTACGGATCGGGTGCCGTGCTCCCAGCTGCCTGACCGAGTGGTCAACAGCCTGACGCTGGACTGCAGCGGATGTCTAAACTGCGCCATGGTACACCTGGACGCTGTCACCCGGGCCCGGCCGGCTGGCAGGACCGGCGCTCCGCCTCTGCAAGTCGCCGCCACCGGCTGTCTGATTGCAGCCAGCCGCTGCAGCAACTCGACGTTGACTTCTTGTCGAACTCGACAGACGTCGGTGATGTCGGTAGCGCAGCTGGGACCCCCGGAGTCGCCTGGGGTCGGCGGCTACCTCACCACTATTGACTATCCCGACGATGTTGAAGTAGGCGCCACAGGTGACTGCCGACTTCTGGAGTTGAGCCTCGCGAACGTCTCCTGGACAGGTGGCCGCTGTTGCCATTTCGACGAGATACGCCGCGCTCTGTCCCGGTGCACCCGGCTATCCGGAGTTCGAATCCGCCAATCTCCAACTGTGGCAGCCGCTATAGCATCTGACAGCTCCGCCTGGCTGTCGTCTTTGCCCGGCGACGGTGGCGGCGGCGTAGCGCTGGAGCTGGTGGACAGCTGCCTGACTGACGACAGCCTGGCCGACTTGGCCGCAGCCGCCCTGGCCGCTCTGACCGCCTGTCTGACCGCGCCGGACCCAGCAATCGCCTGCGTTGGCCCGAACTCGTCTCTGGCCTGGACTGGCGGCCTCACCCGCCTGGCGCTGCACCGTCTGATCCGCCTCGCTGCCCACGGCCGCGTGGACAGCCTGGCCAGCCTCTACTCCCGGATGGACAATGCCACTCTGCGGCCACCTGTCCGGTTCTCCCTGCTCCTCGGACACCGCTGGCTTGTCAAGAGCGCCGATGCCGACAAGCCACTGCCGCGGTCGTCAGCAATTTCCAGCTTGGACCTGTCCGGCAACCGGCTCACCCGCGTGCCTGCGGGGCCGGCCGGATTGCTGGACCGGCTGAGCAGCCTGAACTTGAGCAGCAACCGGATAGTCAGTCTGTACAGCTCGGACACCTGTGAGGCGGGCTGGCCGCACCTGTGCTACTGGTTCCGGGCTGCCTGGCTGTCGTTAAGGGTGTTGGACTTGTCCAACAACAGAGTTGAAGCCATTGGAGCGCTGCAGCCGTGGCATCAGGTGAACAACTCATGTACAAGAATGCTGCACATTGTGTACAAGAAAGTTAAGAAACCATGTGCCAGAATGAGACAGCCTGTACAGGAAAATAAGAACCATGTACCAGAAAGCTACACAGCCTGTACAGGAAAACAAAAAACATGTACTAGAAAGCTACATAGGCCCGTACAAGAATGAAATATCAGTACAGGAAAGCTACGCAAGCCTGTACAAGAATGAATAGAACCATCAATCACTTGCTCCAGGTGTCATTGAACGTCCTCCACCTGCAAAACAACCGCATCAGCCGGCTGGACCCTCTGGCCCTCGGCAGTCGCCAGCTGACTGCCAGCCTGATGTCGCTGGACCTCGACGACAACCTCTTGACAGCGTCGAGCACCAGCTGCAGTTCTCTGACGCAGCTCAGGTCGCTCAGTCTGCAGCGAAATCTTTTAGAAGAGTTGAACTGCAGCTTGCTGCTGCCGCAGACTGAACTGCTGAGCAAAGTGCTGCTCAGTGGCAACAACATCAGCCAGCTTGAGCATGGCTGCCTGCTCAACCTCACCGGCCTTCAGCTGATCGACTTGTCCGACAATCAGCTGAGACACTTCGACTATCGCAGTCTGCGCATGCAACCGCGCCGGAGCAGAAGCGCCCGCGCCCGCCTCGTCGCCAACGGCCAGCGACGCATGCCGGTCTGCGACTGTCGGCACGTCTTCGCCCGGGTGCTCGCCGAGGAGGAGCGCGGGGGGGACGACGGAACTGGCGGCTTCGCTTATCCCGACTGGCTGAACAGGCGGAACTCCAGCTGCCTCTTCTACGAGGAGGACAGCGAGGGGCGGAGCACCCGGCTGGGCCACATCAGCGACGCCCGGCATGAGGACTTCCTGTGTCTGCTGGGAATGCAGAGACAGCCTCTGCCGGACAGGTGCCGATCTGTCTGTCTGTCTGTCTGTCTGTCTTAGTGTCTGTCTGTCTGTCTGTCTGTCTGTCTGGCTGTCTGTCTGTCTGTCTGTCTGTCTGTCTGTCTGTCTGTCTGTCTGTCTGTCTGTCTGTCTGTCTTAGTGTCTTAGTGTCTGTCTGTCTGTCTGTCTGTCTGTCTGTCTGTCTGTCTGTCTGTCTGTCTGTCTGTCTGTCTGTCTGTCTGTCTGTCTGTCTGTCTGTCTGTCTGTCTGTCTGTCTGTCTGTCTTTCTGTCTGTCTGTCTGTCTGTCTGTCTGTCTGTCTGTCTGTCTGTCTGTCTGTCTGTCTGTCTGTCTGTCTGTCTGTCTGTCTGTCTGTCTTAGTGTCTGTCTTAGTGTCTGTCTGTCTGTCTGTCTGTCTGTCTGTCTGTCTGTCTTAGTGTCTGTCTTAGTGTCTGTCTGTCTGTCTGTCTGTCTGTCTGGCTGTCTGTCTGTCTGTCTGTCTGTCTGTCTCTCTGTCTGTCTGTCTGTCTGCCTCAGTGCCTGTCTGTCTGTCTATCTGTCTGTCTGTCTGTCTGTCTGTCTGTCTGTCTGTCTGTCTCAGTGCCTGTCTGTCAACAACCCGCAGGTTCTGCCCGACGGTGCGCAATTGCACAGCTCGCTGTCTCCATGGCTGCGCCTGCTACAGAAGCCGCGGCTGGAGCCGCGCCAGCCTGCTGTGCCGCAGCTCCGAGACCGCGGATCCGGCCGCCTCGCAGCCGGTCGATCTGCCGGCCGTCCGTGTTGATTTGTCCGGCCTGCCGGCTGGCCGATTACGCCGGGTGTCCAAACAGTCGCTGCGCTGGTCCTCGGCCGGCCTGTCCGCTCCGCTGACGGAGCTGATGCTGAACTCCAGCGGAGTTGAAGTGGTTGAACCGGACGCTCTGGACTTCAATCAGAGCGTTGGACAGCTGTGGCTGAATAACAACAGCTTGGCTGGACTGGACCCGGCCGTGTTCAACAGTCTGGCTGGCGTTCGGTGAGAGCGTTAATTTCGTTTAGTTTAGCGTGATTTAGTTCAATTTAGAATAGCTTAAATTGGTCTATTCCTTTGCGATTTAGTTTAGCTTAGCCTTGTTTGGCTTTTGGTAGTCTAGTCTAGTCTAGTCTAGTTTAGTTTAGTTTAGTTTAGTTTAGTCTAGTTAAGTTTAGTTTAGTCTAGTTAAGTTTAGTTTAGTTTAGTTTAGTTCAGTTTAGTTTAGTTTAGTTCAGTTTAGTTTAGATTAGTTTAGTTTAGTTTAGTCTAGTCTAGTCTAGTCTAGTTTAGTTTAGTTTAGTTTAGTTTAGTTCAGTTTAGTTTCGTTTAGTTTAGTTTAGTTTAGTCTAGTTTAGTTTAGTCTAGTCTAGTTTAGTTTAGTTTAGTTTAGTTCAGTTTAGATTAGTTGAGTTTAGTTTAGTTTAGATTAGTTTAGTTTAGTTTAGTTTAGTTCAGTTTAGTTTAGTTTAGTTTAGTTTAGTCTAGTTAAGTTTAGTTTAGTTGAGTTTAGTTTAGTTTGGATTAGTTTAGTTTAGTTTAGTTTAGTTCAGTTTAGTTTAGTTTAGTTTAGTTCAGTTTAGTTTAGATTAGTTTAGTTTAGTCTAATCTAGTTTAGTTTAGTTTAGTTTAGTTTAGTTTAGTTCAGTTTAGATTAGTTTAGTTTAGTTTAGTTTAGTTCAGTTTAGTTTAGTTTAGTTTAGTTTAGTCTAGTTAAGTTTAGTTTAGTTGAGTTTAGTTTAGTTTGGATTAGTTTAGTTTAGTTTAGTTTAGTTCAGTTTAGTTTAGTTTAGTTTAGTTCAGTTTAGTTTAGATTAGTTTAGTTTAGTCTAATCTAGTTTAGTTTAGTTTAGTTTAGTTTAGTTTAGTTCAGTTTAGTTTAGTTTAGTTTAGTTCAGTTCAGTCGGCCACTTCAACCCTCCCAGCACAGTCTGGCTGTCCGGCAACCCGTGGCGCTGCTCCTGCGACCCCAGCTGGCTCACCCTGCACCGCTATCTCAACCGGACAGCGTCCGGCGATCAGACTGTAGCCGACTTTGACAGCATGACCTGCACCTTTTCGGACAGTTTCCTGCGCGACTATCGCTACTACAGCTTGGCCTCCTTGGACAACAGTCTGGACGGCGCGGCGGCCGGCCAGCTGTACGAGTTGAATGACGCCGGCCGGCTTGTGGCCCTGTGCGATCGGATGCCGAAGTTCTGGCGCAGGCGGGTTCAGCGACTGGTCGAAGCTGCCAGTTTGGCGATGGCCATCGGGCTGCTGATTGGCCTGGCCTGGCGGCTGCTGCAGCTCCGGCACCGCCTGCTGCTGCACCTTCGGCTGCGTCTGCTGCGAACTGCCGACTGCGCCAGACCGTCACTGTCGGCGGAAGTTCGTAGCGTGGAAAAGTAAAATTAATTTTTAATATGAAAATTTTCAAGTAGTATCAATAGCGTTTTTTGATATTTTTAGTGTGTAGACTGAGAGAAAAGTCCGATGTGTTGTGTGTTCGAAACATATCGGTTAAAAAACCACTGACGTGCCACGACCCCTGGTTCGATTCTGTGCATTCATTTGGGACTTGAAACCTTGACCAGGGACTACTGAAACTAGGAACTAGGACGGGAAACTGACCAGATCATGCAGAAAATAGTTGGAGGCTGGTTTCTTCTAGTGCACCCTAGTAGAGGAATAAATTCTGTACAGGATGGCGGAAAAACCCTTTCTACATTCAATAATAAGTTCCTGGGAGCACTAGAAATATCAGCCTCCAAATATTTTCTGCATAATTTGGCCAGTTTTCCGTCCCTAGTTTTAGTAGTCCCTGACCTTGACACCCAAAAACACCTGTGAGGGCTAACCTGTGAGGTAAGCGTGCGTATGAGTGCGTGCCTGCTTACAGAATTGGCGCGCTTGTGTGTGCTCGTCTGTTTTAGGTGTCCATGCCACAGATTTAGTCCGAAGTAGCGCACCAAGACTCCATGGGGGCATTCAATTTCATAATATTTGACCCAGCACTTCAACATCAAATTTTTCATCGCATGGTTTTTGGTATTCTTTCTATACATATTGCATTTGGAAGTTTCTTATTTTTCGATACATATCGGCTTTTTTTCTCGGGTTCTCGAAAGGATCAATTACAGAGACAGACAAATAAACAGACAGACAGACAGACAGACAGACAGACAGACAGACAGACAGACAGACAGACAGCCAGACAGACAGACAGACAGACAGACAGACAGACAGACAGACAGACAGACAGACAGACAGACAGACAGACAGACAGACAGACAGACAGACAGACAGAAAGACAGACAGACAGACAGACAGACAGACAGACAGACAGACAGACAGACAGACAGACAGACAGACAAACAGACAGACAGACAGACAGACAGACAGACAGACAGACAGACAGACAGACAGACAGACAGACAGACAGACAGAACGACAGACAGACAGACAGACAGACAGACAGACAGACAGACAGAAAGACAGACAGACAAACAGTGCAAATTAGTATATAGATATCTACTTTGTTAAAATCTCAACCCGCAGTTTCGACGTCTTTCTGTGGTCGCTGGCCGTTGATCAGGACCGTCTGGTTGAAGTGGCCGCCGTTCTGCATTCGGCCTTCGCCCAGCTTCGAGATGACCCCGTCGACATCTGCGTCCACTGCGATGGCGGCCCGCCCTCCCAGCCGCTGCCAGACGGCGTCGCCCTCGCCGACTCGCCGGTCGAAGGCGTCCGGCTGAGCCACTGCGTCGTCATCCTGCTGTCCGAGGCATTCTGGACGGAGCAGCGCGACGAACTGCGGCGGCTCATTCGGCGACGTCATTCGCGTCCGTTCTTCTACATCTGCTTGTCCGGTGGCGGCACCGAGGCGGCGACCGAGCCCGGATTGAAGCGGCTGGCCGGCTGGTCCGGCGGCGACTGGCGGCACTTGCTGGTGTCCGAGATTTTGCATCCGAGGGGCGGCCTGCTGCGACTCGCCTGCCAAAGCCTTGGACTGCAGCTGTTGCCGCGGACGGAGGAGCGGGCGGCCGCGTTTGATCTGCCGTCCGAGGATGACGGTGAGTTCGTCTACCCGTCAGTTTCTGTCCCAATTGTGTCTGTCCTGTCTTCAATGCCTGTCTTCTATTGTCTGTCTTTCAATGTCTGTCTTCTACTGTCTGTCCTCCAATGTCTGCCCTCTATTGTATGTCGTATACTGTCTGTTCTACAATGTCTGTCTTCTATTGTCTGTCTTCCAATGTCTGTCTTCTACTGTCTGTCCTCCAGTGTCTGTCTTCTATTGTCTGTCTTCTGTTGTCTGTTCTCCAATGTCTGTCTTTTATTGTCTGTCTTCCAATGTCTGTCTTCTATTGTCTGCCTTCTAATGTCTGTCTTCTACTGTCTGTCCTCCAATGTCTGTCTTCCATTGTCTGTCTTCCAATGTCTGTCTTCTATTGTCTGCCCTCTATTGTATGTCTTCTATTATCTGTTCTCCAATGTCTGTCTTCCATTGTCTGTCCTCCAGTGTCTGTCTTCTATTATCTGTCTTCTGTTGTCTGTCTTCTGTTGTCTGTCCTCCAATGTCTGCCCTCTATTGTCTGTCTTCTGTTGTCTGTCCTCCAATGCCTGCCCCAGGGGATCGACTAGAGCCTAGTCTCTGTGGTTAGGGCTGCCCCGGGTCTGTCCTTCAGCCTCTTCATCCCCCAATGTCCCCAGCAGGCGGCCACAGCTGGCCAACATTCCGGTCGCCTGATCCCGACTGCGCCGACATATTTGTCCTCTGCTGGCCCGGCGGCGACTGTCCGGAGACGACGGCGGCCGTTCGACGACTGTCCGGCCGACTGTCGTCGGACACGCGGCCGGCGATCAACGCGCGCAGCTCCGCATCGGCGCCAACCGGCTGGCAAATCGTCGATTTGAACGCCGCCTCGCCCCGACAGCTGCTCCGTCGCTATCGACAAGTTGTTGTCATAGCAACCGACTCGTTGTTAGTCTGGCTCCGAGCGGACCGACCGGACCTGCTGGCCGAATTGGAGCTGCTGCTGCTGGGCGGCCGGCGGTTCAAGCGTCGGGTGGTGCTTGCCGGTGTCGGCCGGCTTGACGGCCGGAGCGGCGTCGGCTGAGGCGGCTCGCTGACGGACCGGACGCTGAGTCGGCGACGGAGTTTTTGGCGCATAATTTTTGGTACGCGGAGGAGGGCGTGGAGATCAGCGATGATTGGTTGGACATTGTGCTGTACAGGCCAGGGGCGGGGCTGCCTGCTGATGGTGTTTATGGTTGCTAATTGTTAGGAGGGTGTTTATGGTTGCTAATTGTTAGGAGGGTGTTTATGGTTGCTAATTGTTAGGAGGGTGTTTATGGTTGCTAATTGTTAGGAGGGTGTTTATGGTTGCTAATTGTTAGGAGGGTGTTTATGGTTGCTAATTGGTAGAAGGGTGTTTATGATTGCTAATTATTTCGGGTTGCACGTACCGATGCTACGTAGCCAATAAATTTATTGAATGTTCAGGTTGTTTAATATTTGGCTTAGACTTTTGTTTTCATATTTTAAAATGTCCATGTCGCTCAAAGTTCTCTGGTGTTTGAGCTGATGTCATTGTTTATAAATTTAAATCTAAATGACTTAGTGTGCACCTTTTCAATATACAACAGTCTGTAGTTATAATATTTATATCATACATGTTACTAATAAGTAGAAGTTGAAGAGCTACAAGCGTAGGTTGGAAATTTTCTGTCCATATGCTGGCAACTTTGCACATGAAACTGGGCAATGATGACGCTGTATATATTATATATATGAGTGTGCATTTTGAGTAAATGTGCATGTTTTAACAGCGTTCAGTGACGCTGAATTAAATCAGAGTGACAACTTTAAATCATAAATTAACAATCAGAAATGTGTTGTCATCATCGAGTTAAGGTGTTTTAAACACGTGCTCATCTTCCACATTAATTCATTCACTTACGGCGAGTCAGGAAGCCAAAAAGAGTTGGAAACATTCTCTTGGGAAATACACAAATTATTGAATAAAACTCATGCAGTGAGAGATAAAAGAAAAAAGCAGTTGAAATTAATAGTTTATGTACATCCGATGGTATCAATAGAATGGGAAGCAAGAACGTCTAAAAGTGAGAAGGACTGCCCACTCCGAAAAAAGAAGCTATGTTAAGCTATAAATTGTTTAATATGTATCTTATATAGTCAAGTTTCCCGCTGTGTAAAGTGAGAATATTTATTTTGTGTTTCCGCTGCTGAAAATCTCCTTTACCACAAAGCAATCTGTGTTTTGTAAAATATTATGAAGAGGGGAGGTCGGAGGGGGAGACGGCGGAGAGGAGAGAGGGGAAGGCGGGGAGAGAGAGGGGAAAGCGGGGGAGAGAGGGGAAAGTGAGAGAGAGGGCAGAGGGCAGAGCGGAGAGAGGGCAGAGGGCAGAGCAGAGAGAGGGCAGAGGGCAGAGCGGAGAGAGGGCAGAGGTCAGAGCGGAGGGAGGGAATGGTAGAGAGTAAGATGGGCACAGATCGATCGAATTGTGAGAAGAGAGTCAGCCAAAGCAGCACAAAAATAGAAGCGGCAAATGCTCAAGTTAAAACTGGGCCCAGTAGGTAACTTATAGTACGCTTGTAGTCCTCAAAAGTCCTTGAGAAGATTAAAGGAAAATTATATAATTAATAAGCAGTTCAGTCCCGCCTGAACCCCGATAGCTAAGGCACGGCTAGACGGTGCACAATCTATACATGACAGTTAGACCCCCAAGGGGGGCGCAGCTGCTATCCTATATACTAAAATTCTTAGAGCGCCTCGCCCCGGGCTGAGCTTAGCCGAACTCGCTGCAGGCGGCGCGAACGTCTCTCAAGTAGCGGAGCACGGCGCTCTCGTCGTGCATCTCACTGCATCGCGACTCCGTATCGTCCGACACGGTCGTTGCCACTGACGACGTGTCTGAGGCTGAAGTCGCACCCGGCCTTCTCTGCTGTCGAATGGCTACCGTGCCGCCGCCGCCGCTGTTGTTGCTGCTGCTACCCCGTCGCAGTGCGTAGAGCTTCTGGTAGGTCGCCGGACTGGCTACGGCAGCCTCGTTGTCCAGCTGAAGCGGCGGCGGCGGCAGCGGCGGAGGAGGCGACGGTGGCGGTAAAAGCGACGGAGCGGCGTCGAACGGGCAGGGGTCGCCGCTGTTAGAGGCAGCCCGACTCAGCAGGTCGCTACTGAGTCGGTCCAGATGACTTAACTTCGCCTGCGCTTCCCGGATGATCCGCCAGCTCTCGCCGGACGAGGCGGAGCAGCTCGTCGGTTCAGGCGCGGCGGCCGAAGCGGTCGCCGAAAAAGTGGTCGATCGACCGCCAACTTTGTACGGCATCGGTGGAGACTTCAACAGCGCCAGAGAAGGCGGTTGAGGTTGCTGCGGTTGAGTCGGTGGAGCACCGCCGCTCAATCTGGAGATGCTGGGCGTCGAGCGGGACTCCGGGATGCGACTGCCGGCTGGCCGACGTGGCGGAAGGAGCATCGCCGCTGAAGCTGCTGCAGCCGCCGCCGCCGCCGTCTCCTCTCGGTCGGTGGCCTCGGAGATCTGGTCAAGGAGGCGACTGCTAGCTGCTGGCGGCATCGACGTCGTCATGTTGGACGGTGATGGCGTTGATGTCGGCGGAGGCGGCGGTGGTGGCGGCGGTGGTGGCGGCGTAGACGGCAGCGCATGCTTGTTCACCTGGGCATAGACGGGTTCCGAAGCCGCCGGCTCCGAGGAGGCCAAAGCTGCGCTGCTGCCGCAGCCGCCGCTCTTTCGCAGGCTGGTGGACCGCCTGGGCGGCACAGGGGCGACGCCGCCGCCGCTGCTGCTGGAGTTTCGAGACCGGCTGACTCCGGCCGCGTTTGACGGGGCCGTGGAGAGCAGCGACAGTGTTGGCGTCTGCGGTGGCGGCGGCAGTGGCTGATGGTGTTGGTTGTCAGATTCCTCGAATCTGCGATGATTAAGTGTTGGTTGACATCTTTTTATTGCTGTTTTAATTCATCCTTATGTCACGTGATTATCTAGAATCTGTCACGTGATTATCTAGAATCTGTCACGTGATTATCTAGAATCTGTCACGTGATTATCTAGAATCTGTCACGTGATTATCTAGAATCTGTCACGTGATTATCTAGAATTATCTAGAATCTGTGACGTGATTATCTAGAATCTGTGACGTGATTATCTAGAATCTGTGACGTGATTATCTAGAATCTGTCACGTGATTATCTAGAATCTGTGACGTGATTATCTAGAATCTGTCACGTGATTTTATTCATTTACTCACTTCAACTCCAGTGCGGAATCCTTCGAGGTTGAGGAACCCGACAGCTGTTTATTGAAGGCCCTCGAGTCCTGAGTCCGGTTGCTGGACGCCGAGGAGCCGCTCCAGTTGCCTGCGGGATGCGACAGCAATTTGCATGCTATGCTATACTGACTACTGAGTAGTAGCACTATCAGGTGTTGTTACAAAAATGGAATCAAGGATGGTTGAACTGATGTCAATCCTTGCGAGGAGGAGGCAAAAATGCCGTATGATTATCACACATCAGTCGCATGACTATCTCAAAACTGTCATATGATTATCACAAATCAGTCGCATGATTTTTTCTAATTTTTTATAAGTTACTGCCACAATGAACTCTGTGGGTACCCATGACCGGCAACTTTGCCGGCATGCAGTAGGAAGCCAGGCTCTGACTCAGCTGATGCAGCATGGGATGCTGGGAATGCCCAAACATTCCCTTTTTTGCATGCCACCCATTTCCCCCCCCCTCTCTCTCCGCCTCTCTTAAGCCGGATAACAGAATTTTCATGCGCCCCTTTAGCCTGCTGACTAAGGACGAGCCCCCTGCAGTGTCACATCCTAAGGGTATGACGTCAGTGCCACCCAGATCCCCTTGCATTACCCTTGTCCCTTCCTCTCTCACCCTGCCTCTGCGCCCTCGCTCAAATTTGCATTCCAGAATTGCACAGATGAAGGGCCTGTTTTCGGTGGTTTCGTTAGAGCTACACTGCATCAAATATACGCTTTTTCTAGTTTGGGAAGATTCTAGTTTGGGATGATTCTAGTTTTGGATGATTCTAGTTTTGGGTGATTCTAGTTTGGGATGATTCTAGTTTGGGATGATTCTAGATTGGGAAGATTCTAGATTGGGGAGATTCTAGTTTGAGATGATTCTAGTTTGGGAAGATTCTGGTTTAGGAAGATTCTATATTTATTATACTATATTTAATTTCATTTTTTCCCAAGTTTCAAATTTGCCAGCTTTGCCCACTAGCTGACATAAGAAAGCTCAATGAATCCCCATTTTATCTGCGCACACAGTTGGGAAATCCATATATTGAGTTTTTTAAGCCTTCTTCTACTCCCTCCATCCCTCCCAGTCCCGCGGCGTCCTGCCCCTCCCTTCAGATCCTGGCCGAGAAGGCGGAGCCCCATCTGCTGATTGCATCATCGCCCTGTTCTCTGCCTTTATTTCCCCCCTCTCTCCCTCATCACCCTGCCGCATCCCCAGGCTTCTATGCTGGAAATTCAATGCTTAGCATTGGCTAACAGAATTTTCAGTCGGGTTCTGGCGCAAGGATTTTTTGCGTTAAAAAGGGGCTCCACTTCAAACTCATCGCCTTCCTTCCTATTTATTTTTCTCTTGCCTCCTCCGTGCCCCTCTCTGGGCCTCGCAATTTCGAAAAAAGGGGTTTTGGTTTTCCCATACCCTCGCCTTGCTGGGAACCGCATTCTTCCTCTGGCCTCCGGCTGGTCCAGGGAGATCTTTGAAGAATAATCTGGGATTTTAGGGCCAGGTTTTTATTTTTTCAAAGTCCGGCCCGCGGGCCTCTCTAGCCTCTCTCTCCACAGTAGCAATCCGCTCAAGCTTTGTGTCGCTTCTCAGCTCTTGTCTCTCCTCTCCTCCCTCCTCTCTTCTCTCTCCTCTTCTCTCTTCTCTCTTCTCTCCTTTCGGCTCTCCTTCCCCTCTCCCCCCTCTCTTCTCTCTCCTCTTCTCTCTTCTCTCTTCTCTCCTCCCTCCCCTCTTCTCTCTCCCCTTCTCTCCTTTCGGCTCTCCTTCCCCTCTTCTATCTCTCCTCTCTCTTGTCTTCACTCTCCTCTCCTCTCCTCTCCTCTCCTCCCTCCTCTCCTCTCCTCTCTCCTCTCTTTTCTTTTTTCGTTTATTCTCTCCTTTCTGCTCTCCTCTCGTCTCTCCCCTCTCTCCTCTCTCTTTTCATATTAGCCCTGACGAAGAATATATAACATTCGAAATATCGTTGCTTGCTTAAACATCTGCGTTACCGCGTCAGAGCTTTGGGGTTTGAGGATTCTTCCCTCTCTCTCCCTCTCCCCCTCTCTCTCCTCTCTCCTCTTCTCTATTACTCGGATACGAATTTTATTATTCAGCTTTAAACTGAAATCAAAGTCTCCAATAATCGATTGAAACCAACTGAAGTTATGGGTATAAATTTAGTAAAATATAACGCAAACTCGTGGCTTTTACCCTGAGATTGCTGCTGTTGACTCACTCGCTTACTCCAGCAGTCAGCTGGCCTTGTGTGCCTCATCATCCTCGCCTCTCCCCTCCAGACTCCATCAAAATCCTGGCGTGCACGCACGCTGGAAGATGAGGGGGGGAGAAGGGAGGGGGAGAAGGGAGGGGGAGAAGGGAGGGGGGAAGGGAGGGGGGAGAAGGGAGGGGGAGAAGGGAGGGGGGGGAAGGGAGGGGGAGAAGGGAGGGGGGAGAAGGGAGGGGGGGAAGGCCCTAACACCCTGGCCCCAGCAATTGCAAACAGAGCCATTGCAGAGCCAGTGTAGCCCAAAGAACTCCCCTCCCGAATAACTAACTAGGACTAGGCTAGGCTGGGAGTATTCGGTTTTAAAAAAACCTCATCTATCCACAGCTCTGCGCCTGCCAGTTGTGCAGGCAGCCTGTCTGTCGTCCTGCAGTCAATCACAAAACTGTGCGCACAGTGTTGTATATGGCTTTCCTTGCTCTGACTGTAAACACCACCGCTGGGTATTTATCTTTCTGCTGAGGATATAGCTGGGAGCCTAATCTGACATGTTTTAGCGCCAATCTGACACAGAATTTAGCGCCGATCTGATACAAAATTTAGCAACAATCTGACACAAAATTTAGCGCCAATCTGACTCACCGTTTTAGCGCCAATCTGACACAAAACTTAGCAACAATCTGACACAAAATTTAGCGCCAATCTGACGCACCGTTTTAGCGCCAATCTGACACAAAATTTAGCGCCAATCTGACACAAAATTTAGCGCCGATCTGATACAAAATTTAGCGCCAATCTGACACAAAATTTAGCGCCAATCTGACACACCGTTTTAGCGCCAATCTGACACAGAACTTAGCAACAATCTGACACAAAATTTAGCGCCAATCTGACTCACCGTTTTAGCGCCAATCTGACACAAAATTTAGCAACAATGTGACACAAAATTTAGCGCCAATCTGACACAGAATTTAGCGCCGATCTGATACAAAATTTAGCAACAATCTGACACAAAATTTAGCGCCAATCTGACTCACCGTTTTAGCGCCAATCTGACACAAAATTTAGCAACAATGTGACACAAAATTTAGCGCCAATCTGACGCACCGTTTTAGCGCCAATCTGACACAAAATTTAGCGCCAATCTGACACAAAATTTAGCGCCAATCTGACACAAAATTTAGCGCCAATCTGACACAAAATTTAGCAACAATGTGACACAAAATTTAGCGCCAATCTGACGCACAGTTTTTAGCGCCAATCTGACGCACAGTTTTAGCGCCAATCTGACGCACAGTATCAGCGCCAGTCTGACACTAAGTCCCATTAGGAGAACCCAAGCGGCATAACTAAAATATTTACACAGCAATGCTGGTTGCCAAGTGCAGGAGGGGACACACAGGCGTGACTGTGCACAGTTTTTAAGACACTTTGAATATCTTAGAGGAACACGGGTCGGGATCAGGGGCGGAGGCGAGGGGATGGGAGACGGGATCTAAGCCCCAGCTGACATTATCCTTTCCCCAGCGAATTCCCCATCAAAGCTGTAAGAATGCATAAACACAGCGGTACCTGCTACATTGCCAGGGCTTTGGCAGCATAACGCTTGTAGCTTGAAGAATATTTGCAAAAATTGCGAAATGCGTCAACTGAGAGATTGCGCCGTTTTGGTCTGTGCGCATGCATGGAGATCTTCGATCGATGCGGCAAGGCCTGTTCTAAGGCCTGATAAAGTAATCTACGAGGCCCAATCCCCAAGACAGGACTTATGACAGGAGTCAGGAGTCAGGAGTCAGGACTCAGGAGTCAGGAGTCAGGAGTCAGGAGTCAGGACTCAGGAGTCAGGAGTCAGGAGTCAGGAGTCAGGAGTCAGGACTCAGGAGTCAGGACTCAGGAGTCAGGAGTCAGGAGTCAGGACTTAGGAGTCAGGACTTAGGAGTCAGGAGTCAGGAGTCAGGAGTCAGGAGTCAGGAGTCAGGAGTCAGGACTCAGGACTTAGGAGTCAGGAGTCAAGAGTCAGGACTCAGGAGTCAGGAGTCAGGACTCAGGAGTCAGGAGTCAGGAGTCAGGAGTCAGGAGTCAGGAGTCAGGAAGCTGGTCAATCCAAATTCTCCTTAAAGATCTCCATGGCTGTGGAATTGCACAGCGGTGTGGGACTGGGACACGAAAGGCAGTCAGGTACCCATCAATCTGCTGGATATAATAAACAGTGTATGAAGGATTAGCTTTGTCATTTTTTGGAAAGTAAAAAAACAGCAAAAACAGTCTAGGGCGGCTGCTGTCTGGTTTGAAGGTGACTGACGACAGATCAGTGAGGGCTAGCTTCGGCGTATTATTTGACTTCCGAGAGAGAGAGAGAGAGAGAGAGAGAGAGAGAGAGAGAGAGAGAGAGAGAGAGAGAGAGAGAGAGAGAGAGAGAGAGAGAGAGAGAGAGAGAGAGAGAGAGAGAGAGAGAGAGAGAGAGAGAGAGAGAGAGAGAGAGAGAGAGAGAGAGAGAGAGAGAGAGAGAGAGAGAGAGAGAGAGAGAGAGAGAGAGAGAGAGAGAGAGAGAGAGAGAGCGATAGAGTAAGTCGGCTTGATTTTTGGCTTCTAAGGAGAGACTTTGATGACGCAGCTGCAGTTAAAAGTTGGGGAAATCTCTGGGGAAAATAAGGGGAGATTTTTCAGCGATAGGACTTTTTGGGATAGCAAAAAGCTGCACCTTTTTTGGACAAAAATGAAGCAAACTGAAATGCCAAATCAAATGCCTGCTTCCACCTTGTTGAGGGTTTTGAAAGTCAGTCTGGCCAACCGATACGAAATCAGAAAGAGTTCGATAGTAGATTGATAGATTGATAGATTAGCAGATTGATAGATCAGTAGATTCATAGATCAGTAGATTGATAGATCAGTAGATTCATAGACCAGTAGATTGATAGATCATCAGATTGATAGATCAGTAGATTGATAGATCAGTAGATTGATAGATCAGCAGATTGATAGATCAGTAGATTGATGGATCAGTAGATTGATAGATCAGTAGATTGATAGATCAGCAGATTGATAGATCAGTAGATTGATAGATCAGTAGATTGATAGATCAGCAGATTGATAGATCAGTAGATTGATAGATCAGTAGATTGATAGATCAGTAGATTGATAGATCAGTAGATTGATAGATCAGTAGATTGATAGATCAGTAGATTGATAGATCAGTAGATTGATAGATCAGTAGATTGATAGATCAGTAGATTGATAGATCAGTAGATTGATAGATCAGTAGATTGATGGATCAGTAGATTGATAGATCAGTAGATTCATAGATTAGTAGATTGATAGATCAGTAGATTGATAGATCAATCCCACTTTTTGACGTGTCTTATTTGAGATTGTTTAGACGACACTATCCTATTTTAATTCTGCGGCTGTGAGCACAGGTGACAGACAGGTGAGCCCTCATCGGGGTTGGGACAGTTGCTAGGGCGTTGGTCGTTGGCGTTGTTTTCTTTTGTCGCGTTAAGATACGCGATTCCGTTTGACTGAACTCCATGCCTGCGGGCGTGGCTGCCGGGCTGTGGACTCGCAAAGGCCTAGGAGGCTCACAACCAGGACCTCTGGAGTGACCGAGGGCACTTCCCTGCACTGCCCCATGGTCAGACAACTGTCAGACTGCTGCTTGATAATAAGGATCTCTAATAATCTAATGATTCAAAGGAATGAGAAGATGGAGTTGACTGCATGGGATGCAGACAGAGGGATTGGGATAGCTAAAAAATGGGAAACCGATTGAATTTTAATGATTTTATGAGAAGGCAGGGAAGAAGGGTGAGACATACAGTCAGAGAGGGGAGAGACAGACAGTCAGAGAGGGGAGAGACATACAGTCAGAGAGGGGAGAGACAGACAGTCAGAGAGGGGAGAGACAGACAGTCAGAGAGGGTGAGACAGACAGTCAGAGAGGGGAGAGACAGACAGTCAGAGAGGGGAGAGACAGATAATCAGAGAGGGTGAGACAGACAGTCAGAGAGGGGTGAGACAGACAGTCAGAGAGGGGAAAGACAGACAGTCAGAGAGGGGAGAGACAGACAGTCAGAGAGGGGAGAGACAGACAGACAGAGAGGGGAGAGACAGACAGTCAGAGAGGGGAGAGACAGACAGTCAGAGAGGGGAGAGACAGACAGTCAGAGAGGGGAGAGACAGACAGTCAGAAAGGGGAGAGACAGACAGTCAGAAAGGGGAGAGACAGATAGTCAGAGAGGGTGAGAGACAGACAGTCAGAGAGGGAGAGACAGACAGACAGTCAGAGAGGGAGAGACAGACAGACAGTCAGAGAGGGGAGAGACAGACAGTCAGAGAGGGTGAGACAGACAGTCAGAGAGGGGAGAGACAGACAGTCAGAGAGGGAGAGACAGACAGACAGTCAGAGAGGGAGAGACAGACAGACAGTCAGAGAGGGGAGAGACAGACAGTCAGAGAGGGTGAGACAGACAGTCAGAGAGGGGAGAGACAGACAGTCAGAGAGGGTGAGACATAGTTAAGAGAGAGATGTACGAACTAAAAAATCATAGAGAAAGAGGACTGACTGATTCTGAGTTCACATTAGATAAGCCAGCAGCAGCACTCCAGCAATACAGCAAATAAGTTTAAAACATGTCAATCAAAGATAAGCATTTTTGCAGCAATTAACAGATGTCTTGTCCCATAGGAGAATTGTTTGGTTGGGGGGAGGAGGGGAGAAAATACAAGCCTCGATCCAGTGGGGGATCATGCTGGCACTGCACTAAATAAACAGAAAGCAGTGACTGTAGCGCACGCATGCAGGGCGCGGTTCTCATTCAGCCTCTCCTGCAATGCCTGACGCTGCGGACAACTGCCAGGATGTCAGTAGCTATTTCGCCTCTCTCCAACAGCCCGCGAAAACACAGTGTTTCTGTATCCCAGGCTTCGCTAATGATCTGCATTCCTGGCCGCCAAGAATGGGGGCACGGGAGAAAAGCAGTAAAAGGACATTTGAAACAGGGGGAATCGGGTCTCATCCTCACCGCTGGACAGTCGCTGATGCAGTCGAAGCTCTCGAGCCTCGCGACTTGTCGCCGACTGTTGCCGGCGAGCGCAGCCCAGCGCCGATGACGGGTTCGCGGGGACAACGGAGGTGGCAGAGGCGGCGGATGCAGCGGCGGCAGCAACGGTGGATGAGGAAGAGCATTCGCTTGTTGCCATGGCGTCCGAGTCTTGGCAACCACGACGCCGACAGCTCCGCCTGAGAGTGACGGACGCGCCGCTGGCCAGCTGGTGCAGCATCTGGTCCAGCTTGGCTTGGTCCTCGGCCGACAGTTCAACCGGTTGACGAAGCTCCAGACCCGACGCCTGCGAAGGCGAATCGGCTGCCGTCGACGAAGTCGCCGAGTGTCGCCAAGTGGATTTGGCGGCACAGCCGACCGAGGAGCAGGCGGTTGGACCCCGCTGCTGCAGCCACAGGCGGACTCTGTCCAACGGGATTCCGCCGGTGGTTGCCGACGAAGCGGCCAGATGATCGCCGAGCTGACGCAGGGACCAGCGACGCGATTGGACGAGCTCGGCGAGGCCGGCCAGGTTGTCAATCAGCTGCTCGTCTGGCGACATCGACGAGAGCAACCTTTGCGGCGGAACCGGCGGGGGAGGCTGTGGCGGCGGCGGGGGAGGCGGCAGCGCCGGCTGTCGCTGCTGCACGGCTTCTTCTGCTTCCCGATTGCTCGACGAGGCAGCAAAGAAGCTCAAAGATCGACTGAGTCTCTTTTTTAAAGAAATTGAAGAGGATTGCATCAGTTGCTGCTGCTGCTGCTGACGGGGCGACACCGCGTCGTCCTGCAGGACGCAGTCATCGCTGTTGTGCCGTCGGGTGACGCCTGGCGCCACGACCTGCTCATCGACGCCGCCGCGTCGAGACCGCGCCGCCGACGTCGCTGCCGGTCCGCCGGCGGTGGAAGCGGATCGGCGCCGCCGCTGCAGCAGGAAATTCTTGGCTCGCTGGCGCAGCCCGATGTGCTTCGACGAGCTGCTGGCGGCCGCTACAGGCGCCGCCGGCTCGACGACTGCGAAGTCACTCAACGATGCGTAGTTGGGATCGTCGTCTAGGTTCGGTGACGGCTGCTGCATGTCGCTGCCGGCTGTCGTTGACGCTGACGAAACCGCCGGACTCGACTTGCTGACGTCTCGACGAAGATTAACGGCGAGGATTTCTTCTTTTTGTTCTGCTTTTCGATCGAGTTGGCGGTGCTTGTCAGTTGAGTCGGAGTCTGGAGCGGTGATGGAGCGGGATCTGGTCAGGGCCAGGCGGTAGATTCGTTTTTTTACCGCCCGCGGCTTCAGAGGCAGCTCAGAGGCGGCTGACGCGGTTGAGCTGCTGGCCACGTTGATGCTTGTCGTTGACGATGGCGACGTGCCGGCAGCGGCAGCGCTGTCGGCCCATCGTCGGCGGGTGCCGAAATTGCCGGCGTCGGCGGAGCGGGGCCGGGCTGGCGGCTGCGGCGGCTTGGCGGAGCTCGATGGAGAGCTAAAGAGTCTGGATAGGCGGCGGCTCTGCAGTGTCCGGGGGGCAGGAGAGGCAGGAAGCGAGATGAAGCGAGTAGGATTTTTTGGGAGGCTGGTCATGTTAATTTTCTCGCGAATTTGATAACTGAAATAAATAAATAAATAATTGAAATTTTGACAAAATCGGACTTCTGAAGTTGGGATTAGCTATCCTGAAGTAAAAATTTGCGATCCTGGA
The DNA here is from genome assembly GCA_002269645.1 of Macrostomum lignano. Lineage (NCBI taxonomy): Eukaryota > Metazoa > Platyhelminthes > Macrostomidae > Macrostomum > Macrostomum lignano. The sequence continues at coordinate 121,319 of NIVC01000596.1, forward strand.
GTGAGGATTAGCGATCCTGAATTAGGGATTAGCGATCCTGAAGTGAGGATTAGTGATCCTGAAGTGAGGATTAACGATCCTGAAGTGAGGATTAGCAATCTTGAAGTGAGGATTAGCGATCCTGAATGGGGAATTAGCGATCCTGAAGTGAGGATTAGCGATCCTGAATTGAGGATTAGTGATCCTGGAGTGAGGATTAGCGATCCTGAAGTGGGGATTAGCGATCCTGATGAAGTGACGATTAGCGATCTTGAAGTGAGGATTAGCGATTCTGAATTGGGGATTAGTGATCCTGGAGTGAGGATTAGCGATCCTGAATTGGGGATTAGCGATCCTGAAGTGAGGATTAGCGATCCTGAATGGGGAATTAGCGATCCTGAATTGGGGGATTAGCGATCCTGAAGTGAGGATTAGCGATCCTGAATTGGGGATTAGTGATCCTGGAGTGAGGATTAGCAATCTTGAAGTGAGAATTAGCGATCCTGAATGGGGAATTAGCGATCCTGAAGTGAGGATTAGCGATCCTGAATGGGGAATTAGCGATCCTGAATTGGGGATTAGCGATCCTGAAGTGAGGATTAGCGATCCTGAATTGGGGATTAGTGATCCTGGAGTGAGGATTAGCAATCTTGAAGTGAGGATTAGCGATTCTGAATTGGGGATTAGCGATCCTGAATGGGGAATTAGCGATCCTGAATTGGGGATTAACGATCCTGAAGTGAGGATTAGCGATCCTGAATGGGGAATTAGCGATCCTGAATTGGGGATTAGCGATCCTGAATTGAGGATTAGCGATCCTGAATTGAGGATTAGTGATCCTGGAGTGACGATTAGCGATCCTGAAGTGGGGATTAGCGATCCTGGAGTGAGGATTAGCGATCCTGAAGTAGGGATTAGCGATCTTGAAGTGAGGATTAGCGATTCTGAATTGGGGATTAGCGATCCTGAATGGGGAATTAGCGATCCTGAATTGGGGATTAACGATCCTGAAGTGAGGATTAGCGATCCTGAATGGGGAATTAGCGATCCTGAATTGGGGATTAGCGATCCTGAAGTGAGGATTAGCGATCCTGAATTGGGGATTAGTGATCCTGGAGTGAGGATTAGCGATCCTGAAGTGAGGATTAGCAATCTTGAAGTGAGGATTAGCGATCCTGAATTGGGGATTAGCGATCCTGAAGTGAGGATTAGCGATCCTGAATTGGGGATTAGTGATCCTGGAGTGAGGATTAGCGATCCTGAAGTGGGGATTAGCGATCCTGATGAAGTGAGGATTAGCGATCCTGAAGTGAGGAATAACGATCCTGAAGTGAGGATTAGCAATCTTGAAGTGAGGATTAGCGATCCTGAAGTGAGGATTAGCAATCCTGAAGTGAGGATTAGCGATCCTGAATTAGGGATTAGTGATCCTGGAGTGAGGATTAGCGATCCTGAAGTGGGGATTAGCGATCCTGATGAAGTGAGGATTAGCAATCTTGAAGTGGGGATTAGCGATCCTGATGAAGTGAGGATTAGCAATCTTGAAGTGAGGATTAGCGATTCTGAATTGGGGATTAGTGATCCTGAAGTGAGGATTAGCGATCCTGAATGGGGAATTAGCGATCCTGAAGTGAGGATTAGCGATCCTGAATGGGGAATTAGCGATCCTGAATTGGGGATTAGTGATCCTGGAGTGAGGATTAGTGATCCTGAATTGGGGATTAACGATCCTGAAGTGAGGATTAGCGATCCTGAATTGGAGATTAGTGATCCTGAAGCGAAAGCGTGACCCTGAAATTGCAAGAACGCAGGAAGAATAAATAGTCTTACCTGTATTCTAGTAAATAACGACTTTTACTAGAAACGACTTGCAAAAAAACAAAAACAATGCTGAGAAGAGATCGTTGAATTCGATTTGAACTTGAGTGAACTGGAGTAGCAGTTGGCAGCGCACAACTCACTCACTCACTCACTAAGAGAAGTAAGTGGCCACAAGCTCTGCAGCGGAAACAAGGGGGAGGGGGGCTTGGCAAACCTGAGAGCAGCATGCCAATTCCTAATGCTTTATATAGATAGTCAAAAACGGTTGCTTGGGGACAGACTGGGGGTGTCCGCGGATAGCGGCGACGGCTTCGCTTTGGGATAAGGGGAGAGAAGAGTAGGCTGTGAAGAGCTGGGGACGCGGGACAATGGGGGATCGGGTATGGTTTTCGGTTGGCTTCAGTTAGGTGCTGACAGGGCTTGAGGATTGGGAGAAGGCAGCCGGGGAGGACGCGACTGTAGTGAGCAGTGCAGCGGGGGGGGGGGTGAGCAGCTACACTGCAAGCTCAGCTTATACTGGGAAATGGCCAGCCCTGAAGGCAATTTATCATAGCGATAATATAAAAACCTATTGGCGGCACAGATACACACAGAGACACTGGGGAGAGAGAGGGAGGGGGGAGAGAGGGGCGGTGGGAGGTAATATGCACCGCTAGTACAGCAGTAGCCAATTTTATATTTACAACCCTTTTACCCCGGAGTAGATAAGTTTGATATAGGGTGGAGTAAGGGAGCGCTGGGATTTACCCCCGGCATGCAGTGCCGGTTGGGACTCTGTACGCTCCAATGCTCAGCGGACTGTGATGAAGGCCCCCGCCCGGAAACTGGCTAAGCTCAGGCTCTGAGATGACTCAGATGCAGAAAATTCTGAGTTCACTTCTGCTCTAAGGTTTTTCAAAGTTTGAATTTACATTTTTTGACGAATTTTTTTGGCAGTTGGCAGTTGATGTTTTTTTTCAATTTCCACGGGTCGGACCGGCATACAAATTAGCTTTAACAGGAGCATTGCAATAAGGACAGAAGCATCTAGCACAGGCGGTTAGTGAATATTTGCATTATGCGGTAAGTGAAAAATATTTAATAGTGGAGGTCTCATGGGAAAAGTTCTGTCGCTGGATCCTCGCTAGTGAGGATCCTTCGGTAATGGGATTCTCGCTTGTGGGAAATCTTCGCTTGAGGGAAATCCACGCTTGGGGGAATCTTCGGTGGAGGGAAATCCTCGTTTGAGGGGAATCCTCACTGGAGGGAAATCCACGCTTTGGGGAAATCCTCGCTTTGGGGAAATCCTCGCTTGGGGGGAATCCTCACTGGAGGGAAATCCTCGCTAAAGGGAAATCCTCGCTGATAGGAAATCCTCGTTGGAGGGAAATCCTCGCTGCAGGGAAATCCTCGCTCGATAAAAACCCTAAGCCTAACATTGATAATATTTTTGGGGGAAGCAGTCGTTGCGGGAAATCCCCAGTGCGGGAAATCCCCAGTGCGGGAAACCCTCTTGGACCCAAAAAACTCACCACAATAGAGGCGGCGCCACCGGAAGACGCAGTAGGCGGTGTTGAAACCGAGCGAAGCAGCGGCTTCTGCTGCTGTTGCTCTTCAAGACCGGCCTCCTCCTTGGCCGGGAAGAACAGGCTGCCCGGACTCGGAGCTCGGCCCTCCTCAATCAGCTGACGGGCCAACTTTGTTGCAGCCGCGTCGCGGGCTGCCGCGACTGATTCGGAGGCCGCCTCGTAGCGGCAGCGGATCAGCTGAGGCCGGGTTTCTGGACTGAGGACATTGAAGGTCACGGCCGAGGCGGGCGCGGTGGTTCCGTCTGCGGCGGCAGAGTCTGCTTTGGGCTTCGCTCGAAGAGGCGGGATTTCTGCAAAGTAGAAGATTTTAACCTCAATGCAAGTTTGCAGACAGGGGCACCATGGATTGCAACTAATAGTGGATTGCTAATCTATCTAGCCTTCATCGATTGATTATTATACTAATAGTGGATTGCTAATCTATCTAGCCTTCATCGATTGATTATTATACTAATAATGGATTGCTAATCTAATCTAGCTTTCGTGGATAAGCAGAGTTCTAGTCCCAGTAAAACTAAGTTATATCTACATGAACACTCGGCTTTAACCACATCGATTTGGTAACAGTATAGTGCATGTCGTACAGAAGGCAGCGCAACGAACACAAATCAATAATCAATAATAAAATAGTCTGCCTGCATGTACAGAAACTCAAACTCTAACTTTAGAGCTATGCTAGTACTCCTGGAGTTGTAAAACAATACCGCTGATTGCTTGTGGCCCCCCAAGAAAACCGGCTATTGATTTCCCATGGGATCATTCGAGTGGATTTGTCTAAATAGAATTTAGTGTTCCTCTGTCGCTTTGCTGTCAGACATTCTGATGAAGACAGAGGAGGCACAAGAAGCAACACAGTGCCTTCTTTTGATGGTTCGGATTGAAAGACGGCAGGAATTCCAACATGTTTGATAGAGCGTTCAAAGATCAAGGACCATGCTAATAGTGGATTGCTAATCTAGCATTAGAGGATGAGGGATAATACTAATAGTGGATTGCTAATCTAGCATTAGAGGATGAGGGATAATACTAATAGTGGATTGCTAATCTAGCATTAGAGGATGAGGGATAATACTAATAGTGGATTGCTAATCTAGTATTCGAGGATGAGGGATAATACTAATAGTGGATTGCTAATCTAGCATTAGAGGATGAGGGATAATACTAATAGTGGATTGCTAATCTAGCATTAGAGGATGAGGGATAATACTAATAGTGGATTGCTAATCTAGCATTAGAGGATGAGGGATAATACTAATAGTGGATTGCTAATCTAGCATTAGAGGATGAGGGATAATACTAATAGTGGATTGCTAATCTAGCATTAGAGGATGAGGGATAATACTAATAGTGGATTGCTAATCTAGCATTAGAGGATGAGGGATAATACTAATAGTGGATTGCTAATCTAGCATTAGAGGATGAGGGATAATACTAATAGTGGATTGCTAATCTAGCATTAGAGGATGAGGGATAATACTAATAGTGGATTGCTAATCTAGCATTAGAGGATGAGGGATAATACTAATAGTGGATTGCTAATCTAGCATTAGAGGATGGGGGATAATACTAATAGTGGATTGCTAATCTAGCATTAGAGGATGAGGGATAATACTAATAGTGGATTGCTAATCTAGCATTAGAGGATGAGGGATAATACTAATAGTGGATTGCTAATCTAGTATTCGAGGATGAGGGATAATACTAATAGTGGATTGCTAATCTAGCATTAGAGGATGAGGGATAATACTAATAGTGGATTGCTAATCTAGCATTAGAGGATGAGGGATAATACTAATAGTGGATTGCTAATCTAGTATTCGAGGATGAGGGATAATACTAATAGTGGATTGCTAATCTAGTATTCGAGGATGAGGGATAATACTAATAGTGGATTGCTAATCTAGCATTAGAGGATGAGGGATAATACTAATAGTGGATTGCTAATCTAGCATTAGAGGATGAGGGATAATACTAATAGTGGATTGCTAATCTAGCATTAGAGGATGAGGGATAATACTAATAGTGGATTGCTAATCTAGCATTAGAGGATGGGGGATAATACTAATAGTGGATTGCTAATCTAGCATTAGAGGATGAGGGATAATACTAATAGTGGATTGCTAATCTAGCATTAGAGGATGAGGGATAATACTAATAGTGGATTGCTAATCTAGTATTCGAGGATGAGGGATAATACTAATAGTGGATTGCTAATCTAGCATTAGAGGATGAGGGATAATACTAATAGTGGATTGCTAATCTAGTATTCGAGGATGAGGGATAATACTAATAGTGGATTGCTAATCTAGTATTCGAGGATGAGGGATAATACTAATAGTGGATTGCTAATCTAGTATTCGAGGATGAGGGATAATACTAATAGTGGATTGCTAATCTAGTATTCGAGGATGAGGGATAATACTAATAGTGGATTGCTAATCTAGTATTCGAGGATGAGGGATAATACTAATAGTGGATTGCTAATCTAGCATTAGAGGATGAGGGATAATACTAATAGTGGATTGCTAATCTAGTATTCGAGGATGAGGGATAATACTAATAGTGGATTGCTAATCTAGTATTCGAGGATGAGGGATAATACTAATAGTGGATTGCTAATCTAGCATTAGAGGATGAGGGATAATACTAATAGTGGATTGCTAATCTAGCATTAGAGGATGAGGGATAATACTAATAGTGGATTGCTAATCTAGCATTAGAGGATGAGGGATAATACTAATAGTGGATTGCTAATCTAGCATTAGAGGATGAGGGATAATACTAATAGTGGATTGCTAATCTAGTATTCGAGGATGAGGGATAATACTAATAGTGGATTGCTAATCTAGTATTCGAGGATGAGGGATAATACTAATAGTGGATTGCTAATCTAGCATTAGAGGATGAGGGATAATACTAATAGTGGATTGCTAATCTAGCATTAGAGGATGAGGGATAATACTAATAGTGGATTGCTAATCTAGTATTCGAGGATGAGGGATAATACTAATAGTGGATTGCTAATCTAGCATTAGAGGATGAGGGATAATACTAATAGTGGATTGCTAATCTAGTATTCGAGGACGAGGGATAATACTAATAGTGGATTGCTAATCTAGTATTCGAGGACGAGGGATAATACTAATAGTGGATTGCTAATCTAGTATTCGAGGACGAGGGATAATACTAATAGTGGATTGCTAATCTAGTATTCGAGGACGAGGGATAATACTAATAGTGGATTGCTAATCTAGTATTCGAGGACGAGGGATAATACTAATAGTGGATTGCTAATCTAGTATTCGAGGACGAGGGATAATACTAATAGTGGATTGCTAATCTAGTATTCGAGGATGAGGGATAATACTAATAGTGGATTGCTAATCTAGCATTAGAGGATGAGGGATAATACTAATAGTGGATTGCTAATCTAGCATTAGAGGATGAGGGATAATACTAATAGTGGATTGCTAATCTAGCATTAGAGGATGAGGGATAATACTAATAGTGGATTGCTAATCTAGCATTAGAGGATGAGGGATAATACTAATAGTGGATTGCTAATCTAGCATTAGAGGATGGGGGATAATACTAATAGTGGATTGCTAATCTAGCATTAGAGGATGAGGGATAATACTAATAGTGGATTGCTAATCTAGCATTAGAGGATGAGGGATAATACTAATAGTGGATTGCTAATCTAGTATTCGAGGATGAGGGATAATACTAATAGTGGATTGCTAATCTAGCATTAGAGGATGAGGGATAATACTAATAGTGGATTGCTAATCTAGCATTAGAGGATGAGGGATAATACTAATAGTGGATTGCTAATCTAGTATTCGAGGATGAGGGATAATACTAATAGTGGATTGCTAATCTAGTATTCGAGGATGAGGGATAATACTAATAGTGGATTGCTAATCTAGCATTAGAGGATGAGGGATAATACTAATAGTGGATTGCTAATCTAGCATTAGAGGATGAGGGATAATACTAATAGTGGATTGCTAATCTAGCATTAGAGGATGAGGGATAATACTAATAGTGGATTGCTAATCTAGCATTAGAGGATGGGGATAATACTAATAGTGGATTGCTAATCTAGCATTAGAGGATGAGGGATAATACTAATAGTGGATTGCTAATCTAGCATTAGAGGATGAGGGATAATACTAATAGTGGATTGCTAATCTAGTATTCGAGGATGAGGGATAATACTAATAGTGGATTGCTAATCTAGCATTAGAGGATGAGGGATAATACTAATAGTGGATTGCTAATCTAGTATTCGAGGATGAGGGATAATACTAATAGTGGATTGCTAATCTAGTATTCGAGGATGAGGGATAATACTAATAGTGGATTGCTAATCTAGTATTCGAGGATGAGGGATAATACTAATAGTGGATTGCTAATCTAGTATTCGAGGATGAGGGATAATACTAATAGTGGATTGCTAATCTAGTATTCGAGGATGAGGGATAATACTAATAGTGGATTGCTAATCTAGCATTAGAGGATGAGGGATAATACTAATAGTGGATTGCTAATCTAGTATTCGAGGATGAGGGATAATACTAATAGTGGATTGCTAATCTAGTATTCGAGGATGAGGGATAATACTAATAGTGGATTGCTAATCTAGCATTAGAGGATGAGGGATAATACTAATAGTGGATTGCTAATCTAGCATTAGAGGATGAGGGATAATACTAATAGTGGATTGCTAATCTAGCATTAGAGGATGAGGGATAATACTAATAGTGGATTGCTAATCTAGCATTAGAGGATGAGGGATAATACTAATAGTGGATTGCTAATCTAGTATTCGAGGATGAGGGATAATACTAATAGTGGATTGCTAATCTAGTATTCGAGGATGAGGGATAATACTAATAGTGGATTGCTAATCTAGCATTAGAGGATGAGGGATAATACTAATAGTGGATTGCTAATCTAGCATTAGAGGATGAGGGATAATACTAATAGTGGATTGCTAATCTAGTATTCGAGGATGAGGGATAATACTAATAGTGGATTGCTAATCTAGCATTAGAGGATGAGGGATAATACTAATAGTGGATTGCTAATCTAGTATTCGAGGATGAGGGATAATACTAATAGTGGATTGCTAATCTAGTATTCGAGGATGAGGGATAATACTAATAGTGGATTGCTAATCTAGTATTCGAGGACGAGGGATAATACTAATAGTGGATTGCTAATCTAGTATTCGAGGACGAGGGATAATACTAATAGTGGATTGCTAATCTAGTATTCGAGGACGAGGGATAATACTAATAGTGGATTGCTAATCTAGTATTCGAGGACGAGGGATAATACTAATAGTGGATTGCTAATCTAGTATTCGAGGACGAGGGATAATACTAATAGTGGATTGCTAATCTAGTATTCGAGGACGAGGGATAATACTAATAGTGGATTGCTAATCTAGTATTCGAGGACGAGGGATAATACTAATAGTGGATTGCTAATCTAGTATTCGAGGATGAGGGATAATACTAATAGTGGATTGCTAATCTAGTATTCGAGGATGAGGGATAATACTAATAGTGGATTGCTAATCTAGTATTCGAGGATGAGGGATAATACTAATAATAGTGGACTGCTAATCTAGTATTCGAGGGTGAAGGAGTATACTAAATCTTAATTACTTCGCGAGTTCGCGTGCTAGCAACATTTACGAAGTCCATTTCTCTGGCAAATGCAATCAAAATCTGAAACTATTTTCCTATGCAGAGAATTCACTCTTAGTTCCAAAAAAACTTGAGGAGAGAGAGAGAATAAAGACCCGCACCGTGGACAAGTAGCTGCAGTCGCAGACAGTGGCCAAACAATGACTAATTCTATTAATAGAGTACGATCGCTTACTCACTCTCCTCACATTTGCTAACAAGCTATTGTGCCGATGCCAGGATAATGATTGACAATGGCACCCTGCTGCGCCAATAATCTGCTCAATGCTCTCAAGCCATTTTGCTGGCAAAATACAACTTATAGATGTAGTAGCAGGCTATTAACTCGTGACTAATCTTATTCCCAACTAAAGCTGATAGGATCAATGCTATACTCAATAGCTACTATAAGCGTTTATCTGAATCCCATAAAAACAGCGGTGTCTAAACTTAACTTCGTTCGACTCTTGCAAAGTGGCGACCGGGGCAGCCGTGCGGCTTTTTTGGGGGACAAACAAAGACTAGGGTGAGGGGGGAGGGTAGGGGGCAGCTGCTGGGGTCCTGGAAGCGCAGTGACTCATAATGGAATTAAGGCGGCATAGCTACACTAACTAAGCTCAGTTAGAGAGAGAAGCCAGCCAGGAGTCAAGGGCAGGAGTCACAGATGGGGGGAGATAAATTCCTGCTAAGATGTGGGATCGGGATACACATTACAGCCTGCCTGACGCAGGGAATAATAAAAGGACCAACACCCCTGATTAGTAGCTGCATGGCTGCGGGAGCAGAACTTGACAATGGGGTATCGCTTGTCATGCGCCTGTAGCCTGACCGCTGCAACATGCATCATAATTCATAATTTTTGCTTGCAGAGCTAATCCATGTAGTAAGCCGCGCATTGTATTTTTTCTGTCGGTCAATGAGTGAGTCAGCTGCAACTTGAGCAACATCAACTTGTTCAATATATTGTAATCTGATTCATCTGTGGGAATTAATCATTCTAGTAGTAGTAGGATTTGAATAGGCTCGCTATAGGTGTCATCTATGAAAATTAATTTAAAAATTATTTTCTTCAAACTTGAATATCAACGAATTAAAGAATAACAAATAAGAATAAGAAAATAAAAAATGGTGTAAATACATAGGAAATTAGAAGTTATGAGATGGTTGAAGCCAGGTACACCAATAAAAAAATCCATTTACAGTTTTACAGGTTGTCCAGAAAATTTTACAATCAGTCATATGTCAAGCATATGTAGTTTCAAACTTGTTCAATCCTAATTTATATTTTATGAAAAAAATTCACTTGCTGTGGCTTCAAGCAATATATTGTAAATAAAAAATCGAAGATAGGCACCTTTGTGTGAATTTATTTTATTTATTAATTTTTAAGCTTTATGTTGCTATAGACAACTTTAAAAGTATTTGTTTGAATTTTTATGTATTAATACAGTTTGTATGACTAAACATGAAAAAATACAAAGCCAAAGAGCAAAGAATACCTACCAAGCAAGTTCAGGGCATCGATCTCCTCGAAATCGCAGTCCAGTGCAGAAACTCTGTTCTTCAATAAAAGCATTCTTTCATGAATTGTCGATAGTTGCTCAACATAGTCTGAGTAAATATCAAGAAAGTTCTGTACAACTTTTTGTGCATTATCAGAAAAGCATTTGTCAATAAAAAAGTTCCAGCGTTGAAATTCTATTGAAACTTCATTTTTCTGATCAAAACTAGCTGGCTTGTCTTGCAGATTATTGGGTTCATGCTTAAAGTCCAAGTTATTTGAGTTCGCAAGTATGCATTCCTGCTCAACCGATGGGCTGTCCATGTTCTGTTGCTTGGACCACCCAATTAGTACTTGATAAGACGTGAAAGTTCTACATGCTTATTAATTTTAAATAACTAAGATAAAAGTTATTTCTCTTGATCCACAGGAAATCAAATATTTGTAATGCATAGTTACTATAGGTTAAATCTTAAATGTTATCTTTGAAATTCTGTATTCATGGCTTTGCTAAGAATAAAAACATTGAATGTAACTTCAAGTGCGTTAAAAATCCGTGACCTGTAATAAAAAATCCTGCCAAAATTAGAGTATTTTTATCGTAGCCAATCTTAACGAACCAGCTAAAGCGTGACTTATAAAAGATTGCAATCTATTTTTTCGTGATTTTAGTAAAGACATTATAATTATTAGGAACTATCACACAGAGCTCTTCAGCGTATGTTTCTAAGTTAAACGAATAAGTATGGATTCTTAATAGTTAGTCATTTAAGGCTTTGTTTTAATGACTGATCAAAAAATTAAGGCAGATCGTCCGGAGTTACAAAAAAAGGCAATGCAAAACTTCTTTACTTGCTTGTCTGAATGCTTTAATTAAATTTGTGCAGTTAATTTATTATTGATAAAACCTAAAACCTAAAAAACCTTATTATTGTAAAAATGATTTGTATATACATGTATGCGATAGATACATGTATGCAATCGATTTCCATATGCGATAGATTTTTAGCATGAACGGCTCAATTTATTTCTAACTAAAATGCTTCGGCCGTAGAATTTACGGCAGATACTGTTGGAGTGTTGGTTATCTTCTCAGTAACATCGGTGCCAAGTCCGCTTGCGATGATGTGAAGAACGCAGAGTAAGACAGATCAGCACGTGATTGCATATTCGCAACTACCCACTATTCTAAATTTTTGCTACAGATCTGGAACATCACGTCATAAGATTTAACAGCCATGGTGTACTTGTCAATTTTTTGAAAGGAATTTACGTTATTATTTATCTCTTTAATCATGTCAATTTGTTTATTGAACAGTAATTATTAAAATTGATTGATCTTAAGTAATCCATATTTGCTTGCAATTACTCATATTCAAATGAATCGTTGGCTTTGCGAAGCACACATTATGGCGAAATGAGGTTATGTAACTTTATACCTTTGCATGTACACTGTACTTGAGAACATTACTTGAGAGATTTTCTCGTTTTCGAAAGCTTTTCTAAGCTAGGTAAAAAAGACAAACTCAAAAACATAGTTTCAAATAGTCAATTAAAATATTAACAGTAACGGACAAGTAAATTATTAGGAGCCAACAATCTACATTTAGCTTAGCAGTTGATTAAATTGACTTGCACGGTATAGATTGAAAATTGAAATTTGCGCGTTTATTTATTAATATTCAGAACGAGTAGTCATTAAAGTTGCTCAAGGTGCCAAAAAAACAGAACCAGGCATCACCTGGAACTTATTCACTATGCTAAAATAGCACAATTTGCTAAAGTGGACACCGGCAACACACGCATTAAACGGGCAAACAAACCACTAGGCGTGCTGCAGGTTTTGCGTTCTGTAGAGCGATTTTATATTATTAAGAAAGGGGTCTTTTTCAGCTTCTTTCGATTATTTAGTGAAACTAGATATTGATACAAACAATATAAAAATGATGACACTGGCCGCACTCCAGCTTTCAGCGCAGCTTGATAACGCCGCCGGACGATGACTTTGCAGCTACGGTGGTCGACGATTCCGCGGCGGCGGCGGCGGCGGCGGTAGCGGGCACGGCCTTGTCGTTGGAGCTGGCGTCGGCCTGGCCTGCCGACCTGACAGAATTGGAAATTGATTTGGGATCAGCCTTGAGATATGAAAGAATTGTTTCTACACTTAAATTCATCTTAGCATCACTTCATATACGTATTCACTTCATTACTTCTGATTCTTAATGTGATAAATAAACACAAGTCAAATTTCATCGAAAAAATAAACCTGTTCACCCATGAGTAGTAGTAGTAGTAGTAGTAATAGTAATAGTAATAGTAGTAGTTGTAGTAATAGTAGTAGTAGTAGTAAAAGTAGTAGTAGTAGTAGTAATAGTAATAGTAGTAGTTGTAGTAATAGTAGTAGTAGTAATAGTAGTAGTAGTAGTTGGTTGTATTAGTAGTAGTAGTAGTAGTAGTAGTAGTAGTAGTAGTAGTAGTAGTAGTAGTAGTAGTAGTAGTAGTAGTAGTAGTAGTAGTAGAAGTAGTAGTAGTAGTAGTAGTAGTAGTAGTAGTAGTAATAGTAGTAGTAGTAGTTGGTTGTATTAGTAGTAGTAGTAGTAGTAGTAGTAGTAGTAGTAGTAGTAGTAGTAGTAGTAGTAGTAGTAGTAGTAGTAGTAGAAGTAGTAGTAGTAGTAGTAGTAGTAGTAGTAGCAGTAGCTCACCCCTGAGCAGCGGCGGGAGCAGCAGACTGAGCCTGTTTAGTCCAGACTAGTTTATTACGGCTAGGCGCGCTGGGGTGGCTAAACAGACAGGTCTGCTGATTAGTACAAGCCAGGCCGTAGCGGCACATAGTCGGATGATAGAACGGGCAGGACACGTTGTTGCAATTGGGATAAAATCGACATTTCACTTGGGCGGTGGCGGCGGGCCGGCCGGTCACTGCGGCAGCGGGTTGCTGGGCCGGCACGGCGGCCGGACTGCCACCATGGGTGAAGGGGCACACCGGGTTGGCGCACATCGCCTGGTATCGGCAGGGCGGATGCACGTAGAGGCAGGCGTTGCCGAATTTACAATTAGGAAAAGCTTTGCACGGCTCGGTTGGGTGCCAGTAGGGGCAGGCCTGGCCGGACTTGCAGGCTGGCCAGTAGCGGCAGCGCTGCTGCTTGCTGAGCGCCGCCTGCTGCTGCTGGCCCTTGGCTGCTACAGCGGTTGTGGCGGCGCGTTTGTAGGGACTCTGCTCGTCCTCGGTGTCCGAGTCTGCGATGGATAAATAAATGGCAATACGGAGATAAAGTAGTGCCAGTGAGCGGTCTGCTGAGAACTGCTTATCCTTATTAAAACTGAGCAGCTAGTAGATGAAAATTCTTTAGTAATGAATTTTTAAATACTGCTAAAAATTCCAAAATGATGCACTGAGTTGGTATAAGAGACACTGACTGTGAAAATGACACCCAGATTTTGAAAATAACACCCTGTTTCTAACTCTAAACCCTAGAAAAACATAAGGGAAAACCCTAGAAAACCGTCAGGGAAACCTCTAGAAAACCATCAGGGAAACCCCTATAAAAACACCAGAGAAATCCCTAGAAAACCATCAGGGAAATCCCTAGAAAAAACACCAGGGAAATCCCTAGAAAGCCGTCACCCGTCAGCAAACCCTTGGAAAACAATTAGGGAAACCACTAGAAAACCATCAGGGAAATCCCTAGAAAACCGTCAAGGAAATCCCTAGAAAATCATCAGGAAAACCCTTTGAAAAACACCAGGGAAATCCCTAGAAAACCACTAGGGAAATCCCTAGAAAACCACCAGGGAAATCCCTAGAAAGCCGTCAGCGAACCCTTGGAAAACACCAGGGAAATCCCTAGAAAACCACCAGGGAAATCCCTAGGAAACCACCAGGGAAATCCCTAGAAAGCCGTCAGCGAACCCTTGGAAAACACCAGGGAAATCCCTAGAAAACCACCAGGGAAATCCCTAGAAAACCACCAGGGAAATCCCTAGGAAACCACCAGGGAAATACCTAGAAAAACACCAGGGAAATTAGGCTAAATAGATAGAATGTCCCTATTCAGACAAGCCGGCAAAAAGTCTCACTTTATAATCCGCAGAAGAGACAAGCCAGTGTAATGAGAACAGAGATACATGTAACAATCTGCCAATTCATTATGAACTGAAATCGCCAATATTAAATTTTGTCAAATTTTTCTGCGACCACAGCAAGAGAGAGATTGGCCAACAACAAGATAACCAAACAACTATAATTAATTAATGTACCTGCCGTTGCTAACCAAAATTGCATTAGTAAATGTGCAGTATTGGTGTAATAGTGCAGACTATTTCACTATTTGCCAATATGTTTACAGCTGATTCCTCAATTTAGTAATATTCAGAGAGCTGTTTAAATCCAACAATATTGGCATTATCGGGCATTCTAGCTTCGGGCATTATATATAAAAATATAATACAAACAATAATATGTCCAGACAGTGAGTTCCCATAGTCGGATACACTTTATTTACAAGTATCCGAAATGGTAAAAAAAACTTGAACACAAACAAACTGTCCAATAAAATACTATCTGCTTGTGCTTGACTGCCGAAACAAATTGGCCCAAACATTGGTTGGGTTGAGTGGCAGCTCAAAACAAGCATTAATATAATAAGGGGGTAATGTCCGTATTAATAAATGAAATACATGTAGATAAGGTTGAATTTTCTGAGGGTGCTACTACCCCATCACCGGTACTCAGGTGGGGTGCTACTACCCCATCACCGGTACTCAGATGGGGTGCTAGTACCCCATCACCGGTACTCAGGTGGGATGCTAGTACCCCATCACTGGTACTCAGGTGGGATCGGATGCTACTACCCCATCACCGGTGCTCAGGTGGGGTGCTACTACCCCATCACCGGTACTCAGGTGGGATGCTAGTACCCCATCACTGGTACTCAGGTGGGATCGGATGCTACTACCCCATCACCGGTGCTCAGGTGGGGTGCTACTACCCCATCACCGGTACTCAGGTGGGGTGCTACAACCCCATCACCGGTACTCAGGTGGGGTGCTACTACCCCATCACCGGTACTCAGGTGGGATCGGATGCTACTACCCCATCACCGGTGCTCAGGTGGGGTGCTACTACCCCATCACCGGTGCTCAGGTGGGGTGCTACAACCCCATCACCGGTACTCAGGTGGGATGCTAGTACCCCATCACCGGTGCTCAGGTGGGGTGCTACTACCCCATCACCGGTACTCAGGTGGGATGCTAGTACCCCATCACCGGTGCTCAGGTGGGGTGCTACTACCCCATCACTGGTTCTCAGATGGGATGCTACTGCCCCATCCCCTCTTGACAGCAAATAGCGACTTACCCCCGATAAGCAGCTTGTAGGAATTAGCCAAGGGTAATTCCTCCTCGAATTCTTCAAATTCGATAATCTCTTCGGCCAGACGATCCAAATCTCCGACATCGTCTTGAGCCTCCATATCAGTTTTATTATTGTTGTCATTACCAACAGGCGGCTGCTGCTGGCCAAGACGGTCTGCCAGCAGGCGATACTTATCGCCAGCACCAGTCAAGGTCACCACAAACTGCGGCTCGGCAGTTGACGTAGTCGTCACGGCAGTTGAAGCTGCTGAAATCGATGGCGTAACTGCTACTGCCGTCGATGAGGTCGATGCCGCAGTGGACGAGGTCAGGACGACCTTCTTTGTCTCTTCAGTCTCTGCTACTGCCGCTGCGGTTTTATCAGCTGATCGAGATTTGCCGCCGTCACCGCCGCCGCGACTCGACCGACGCTGACGATTGTCGCGCGACGAACGCCGTCGACGACGCCCGCCGCTGCGGCTCCGGCTTCGACTGGGACTGCGACTGTCGTCGCGGCGATGTCGCCGATGCTGCCGACGTTGATGATGCCCGCGACGACTTCGCCGATGCCTGTCGGTAGACGAAGACGGCTGCTGTTGATTTGGCGAACGGGAGCGGGATCGGGAACCCGGCGAGCGGGCTGGCCGCTGCTCGCCCAGCCTGTCGCGGATTCGCTCGCTTAATCCGCCACTGGCGCCATTCGCTCCGGCATCCGCTGGCGGCGCATTAGTATCGGCCGGCACAGTTGACTGCTGAGCCTGAGTCTTATCAGAGTCCGACTCTAACGGAACAGTAGGTTCCGGTCGTTCCCGCTTAGCAGTAGCTGTACTACTACTAGTAGTAGTAGTAGTAGTAATAGTAGTATATTTCAGCGACGATTCCGCTTGCGACATTGCTTGCATTAGCATATTCTTAGTTTTTACCTGTAGAAAATTAAAAGGAACATAAATTTACTAATTTTATAATACTGTCAGTAGTCAATTCAAACATGTAGTTCTACCATAGCTGAGCTGCTACAAAGCTCGAACTACGCTCTTACCGGGGCACCGTTTCGATTTCGCTTCGATTCGAGTTCACCGCCAGTTCTATTGCGATCGCGCGACCTTGACCTTGACCTCGATCTCGACCTCGAACCGCGGCGGGTTCCGCCTCCGGCACGTCGGCCGCTCCGATTCCGTTCGCGTTCGCCAGCACGCCGACTGCCGCCGCCGCCGCCGCCAGACGAAGATTGTCGCCTGATGGCAGTTGCAGAAGAAGGCGGCGGACTCGGCGATCTGGGCGGGCCACGGCGCCGTCTGTTGGCGTCCGCCGATGCATCGTTGGCGCTGGAAGTTGTCGCCGGCGGCGCTGCTGGCTGCGCCTGTGACGACGACGATGATGAAGGCGGCGGAGGCGGCGGTGGAGGCGGCGGCGTAGCGACAGGAGCGGCAGCGGATTTTGTGGTCTGTGGCGCAGATGGCGGCTGTTGCTTCTGTTGCTGTTGCTGCTGTTTTGAAGCAGAAACAGGCGCTGATGTGACTGAAGCTCCGGCAGCCGGTTTCTCTTTGCTATCACTGGGAGCAGAAGTAACGGCGGCAGTAGCAGCGGCAGCGGCCTGTGGCAAGTCCGCCTCGCCGCCAGCTTCTAACCGGGCCAGAGCTGAATGCAGCCAATCAATAAACTGCGACGTATTCTGGCCGAGAAATAGTGCGAGATCCTTGGCCATGTGGTCCTTGCCTTTTCTATTCGCCACCATCACCATTATGTAGTCGGGTAGTTCGTCATCAACGTAAGCTCCTAGCTCGGTTAGTTTACTCTTGATAGCAGCCTGTGAAAATAGTGTATGTTATGCAATAGATTAATTTTTTAATGTAATTCATTCTGCTACACAATCAATACTGTACAGTCTGTACTGACCATTAATAATCTAAGAGTCTAAGTTGAATAGTCTTTTATCTTTCTAGTAAAATTTAACATTATGAAATTTCTAGTTTGTGAAGCCTCCTATCTATTATGTAGTATCTCTCCAAAATAGTTTAACATAATGAAATTCTGATATTCTGAAATTTCAAGCTTATTAAAAACAGTCAACAAATTGACAAAATTTGGGTTCATGAAATAACTCTCTATCCAGTATCTATAAAGTATGAAAGTATTACAAAGATATAGTATTTAAACAAGTAAATTTATTATTTGTTCAAATATATTCAAGTCTTTCCCATGGGCCTAGGACTGCAAAACTATAACTTATCCATGTGCTTGTGTGTGCTCACAAGTCAGTGGAGCAGGCTATTTTATTGATCTGCTAGACAAAGCTGTCTTGTCTTTAAGCTAGAGGTTAGACAAGATCTCAATCTTGATCTTTATTATCAAAACAAGTCATGAGTCATGTATAGTCATGTAGTCATGACTATACATGACTACAATATTATCATATTTATATTTGATATGTATTAATTTACTAACAAGCTCAATTTTTTATATATAGAGTACTTATAGAGACAGTGGCCATGTCTATAATGTAGGAGCTTATAGCTGCATCCGCCATGTAAACATACATGGTACTGTTGCTTTAAATTTTGACAATAAAAAGACCACCACTATCTCCAGTGTCAAATAGACTATATCAAGAACATGGCCACCCTTCTATGTCTCTAAGTATGAACTCATTCAATATTAATAACATAACTACTAATGCTATAGAAACTTCATTGAACCAGCCACTATTTCCAGTATGAGACATATTCTATATTGTATAGACATGGTAGCTATGTTTATAAGCTTTAATATCATAGACACAGTGGCTTGGCCATGCCTATTAGGTATAAGCCTAAATCACTATTAGTTATACAATTGATGTTTTAATAAGTTTTTGGATTATAGACATGGTGGCTACATCTCTAAGTGTAACTTAATTATATAATAGTTTTTTCCTTAAATTATTATCATCATTATACACATTTAACCAATAATAATATTGCATTGAATAGTAGGAATAGTATAGATACAATATAGATACAATATAGCTTGCCAGGTGATTCCAAAGGTTGCATATATATATATGTATTAAAATATAAGAGCAGATACAGAATGTTTGCTAAAATTCAGAAGATAGAATATTTTCCTAAATTATAGAAGTGGATACAGATATTATTCTAAATTGCATAGATGGCTATTAGGCAAGCTTAAATGCAATGATTTATAATCCCAAAAGTAGCAAAACCTTGCCTATGATATTATGACTGCAACTTATATAAATATGGCAAAATCATAGCCACAAATATCCTATTAGTATGAATTCTAGGAAAATGACATAAAAAGGAGAAAAATGCCTATAGCCTATTGTTAAGGTCCCTAGACATTTCAGTGACAAGACGTTTTGTGACTGCCTTTTTGATGACAATTTTGGACACTTCGATGACAAGGGGCCTTTTTATATTGCTTGTTCTGGTTCTGGAACTGGAAAAAAGTTGTGAAGTGTAACTTTTTGTCTCATTTATTGTTTTTGCATTGATTTCATCACTGACTTTTTTATATCTCTACACTTAAATTTATTTTATGAAAGTTAAGGGCTTATGATTTAGTAGGTCCCGGGCCTTATTGATTATTGCAAAGTCAAGGAAATTTACATCAAAAAGAGTCTTTAAATTCATGCACATTCATATTTCATACGCGATCCATTGTTATACTTTGCTAACCCAAATGGTGTGGCAAAAACAAATATTATATCACCGTGAGCGCAATGCTTTGCTGCTAACAATGATTTTGCTTTAGAATGGTAGCAAACGTACAACCAAATCATTGGTACTTGCCATTCTAGAATTTGCATTGTTAGTAAATGCATGAAGATATTGAAATCCCAGTAAGCACAATTGGTTTACTCAATAAGCTTACTGTTCTGCAAAATTGAACCATCAAAGGTGCTAATATCAATTGAACAATGAAGAAAGATTAAATACTTGACTTGCCAATTTACATGTAACATAGCAACAAATCTTTAAGCATGGAGACAAGTTGTCCCTGCATTTAGGCAAGTTCTGACAAACAAATTATACAACTTATTAGCTTAATGTGGCTTGGCATCCTTTCCCCCATCTTTCCTTTGACTTTCCTCGTCACTCTGGTCAGCAATAGGCAATTATTGGTCTACCAAAGTATGGAGCAAATGTATTTACTGTTAGTTTCTCATTTCTCTTTAAGCTCTAATGTGACCTTTTTTGAACTCAGCAAGAATTCATCCTTAATTACCTTTCCCATAAGACACAAATTTCGCAAATTTTAACATTGTGCCAAATCACTGCTGTATTTCCTTCCTATACATCTCCTTAACATTATGCATGCTATATGTTTATTCACATATGTACAATTCAGCACATGTACATATATAGCAAATTGCATCGTTCTCGCACAAACCCAAAAATAGAAAAATTGGAGCAGCTACATCCCGGTGGAAAAATAGCTAAGGTGCACCACCGGCCACAACAGCTAGCTGGGGCTGATGGCCACAGGGCCCGCCTTGGAAAAAAATCGTGGAAATGCTGCTGCTTTGCTTTTCAGTAGCCCATATACATGTAAACCCGCCATCGTCATAATGTGATCATAGCCATAGTCATGATCATAGCATCATATCATCATACTCTTAGTCATGTCATAAGTCCAGTCATAGTATCATAGTAGCTGATAGTCATACCAAATCCTAATGTCCCCTGGGAAAGAGCTAGTTGGAGGCCAAAACTTTTTTGTTTTTTTTTCTACCTAGTGTAGCTGATCTTTCCAAAATTCAAAATCTAAAGTCATTTCTTGCATGGTTCATATGTGCATGTATATAGGTACATGTAATCTGTAAAACTGATATTCCGATTCAGAAAGCTGCCATTATACATGGAGTAGCCATAAAATTATTGAAATTTGTAGTATGCATTGAAACAATATATTAAAAATAACATTTGCAATCATTAGGAGGTAATGCTATACTGATATACATGTAAAGTATAGTATGTACATATACAACCACAACTTTTGTTTGCATCAATTGTGCAATAAAAATATGCTATATGTTGCCTTGGATATAGGTATATCAATGGAGATTATGTCGTATAATGATGACAGTATGTAAAATAAGCAGCTTGCCATGTGTCACCTTGGCCAATTGACCTTTTATCTGAATAGGTGCAGGACCCAATTAAGTGTAATAGATATAACAAAGTCAGTATATCAATGACAAAATCAATATAAAACAATAAAATATAATAAGTTTTAAGTATTAACTCTTGTTCATGAGTATATTATCTTACAGACAAAATTAACTTATATTTTTAAATGTGTCACCAAATTGTCTAAATTTGTCACCGAAACATCCTAAATTTTCACCAAAAAGGCTGTCACCGAAATGTCCAGGGACCATTGTTAATAGGCTAATAAGGTTAGAATCAATATTTTTAGAATTTGGAATTTATACTAATAGCATTTTTGTAGCTATATGATTTTGCCATACTTGTAATCATAATAGCATAGGCATGGTTTTTGCTATTTTTAGCATCATAAATATTTGCTTCAGCTTATCTAATAGCCACTTGTAAAACTTAGATTAGGCCTAATATCTATATCTCCTTCCATATCATTCAAACAAACATTCCACATCCACTTCTATATTTGCTTCTGCATTTTAGGGGATATATCCATGGACCATTAATTAATTAACAAATAGTTTTTTTGTTTAATATAAATAAATAAAAGGATTCTCATATATTTTTAGTTTTAATTATGTTCTAATACTTTTACATATTTTTCTAACTAGTAATTAAAACTAGATTGAGCTAGGGTCTATTTAATTTTGTTTAACTGGTTAACTAGTTAGGTTAGATTAAGTGCCTTAAGCCTAAAGACCTGACCTAGATTAAATTAGGCCTATGGCTATTCTTACATTATTTATTACAATAATAATAGAAAAATGAAGTTTTATGTTATGCATTTAGCTAACAATAAAATTTAAGTAAATAGATTTAAACCAGGCTTACCCTAATTTTGTTTTGAAGCTTTCCACTCAATTCCATGCTTGATATTATTCTTTTAGATTTCGAAAAACTGTTTCAATTTGAAGACTGCAACAATATACTTGTAATACGGCAGCAATTGTAATTTGGTAGCCTGTCGGTTATATTATAAATAGGCAACAGTAATTATTTATAGTTTTGTAACCGCTGCATCAAGGACTAAACCGATTTTAATGCAGAAGTGGCCTAACTGGCTAACAGTTTGAATTCAATTCATTTATCTATCTATACTTTTGTGTCAGACCTAAGTGATGATTATAAATGCAATCGTTTTTCAAAGAGAAACAACGTCCTATGTAGCCTTTGCAATCAGACTATTCAAGCTAAAAGAATAATTTTATTTATGGTTCCCTTCATTAAGATCACTACTGCGCGCTCAACGGGGAAACTATCTTTAAATTGACGCCAAAATTTATACTGTTTATTTACACCATGATCGATTGTTTTCGTCTTTTCGATAAATTGAACGATTGAAATCGCAAGTCTCAAATATTTAGGCCGTAATTTCACTGGAAATAACATGAAATCTTCTTATTTAACTACCTTTTCACGTAAATTTATTGCCTTGCAAGCAGGTCTTCACGGTCTGTCATTTGCTTATCCCTTAGCTATAACAAATGAAAAATTGAAAAAACTTCTCAAGTGACAGAATTTCTTATTGGCTTTTGTTTTTATTTTAGAAAGTTAATTTAATTGTTTTTAAGTACTCACTGCTCTATTTGTGCTGCTCCTTTACAGCGAAAACTCAAATAAGAACTGTATGATAACGGAGCTCGCTATAAACTAAGATTTAAGTCTTATTGTTTTGTTTGCAGAAATTTTATAAACCAATCTCTCTCTTCAGACTGTCTACTTTAAAAAGATAGAATTTGATAACGAACGAATCCGATCAGCTTAATGCCTTTTTTAAAGTGCAGTTCGTCGCCGATGTAAACTATCAAAACATTTGGACAAAGCTGTGTGCAGAATTTTTTATTTTGTTCCCAAAGATTGATGCCTAAAATTCGAATATTTATCTATTCGTATCTATTCATTAGAATTTGAACAGTTACATACTTGTATACTTTTTGATGCTGCTGACGTATATATTTTGAATCTAATAGGATACTTCCTAGTCTATGTATAGTTTTAGAGTAGTTTAATTTAATTGTGCTGATTTTGTCTTACATTTAAATTTTTTTTAATTTCTTGATATAGACCAAGGTTTCTTTTATATTTTCATATCTTTGAAGAACTGTGTTTATTTTATTAACCATTAAAGACAAATTTGATATTCATGAGCATTAGCCTCTATACTATATTTGGAAACCATTTATGGATAATTGGGAAGTTTTCTCTCTTGTTTAAGTATTTATCATTGACACGTGCAAAGTAGATATTCTGTTTTTGCCTTTATTATTCATGTATACTATGTGTTATTGTTTGTTGCTAGACCAAAGCATTTTTTCTTATTAGTGTTATAGAAACTAAGAAAAGTGATGATTCCTGGGGCAATGGAAAATTATGAAGTGCATGTATGAAGACAGAACGAAATGGATTTAAAGTTTGTGGTTTAGTAATACTCATAGCATTTGCCATTGTATAGCATTATCATATGGGCTTCGCATAAAAATTATGAAAGGTTACAATTAATAAATTCAATCCTCTCCTTCACACATCCAACGCAAGAAGACGAGCTCCCGTGGCCAAGCTCAAGTAATGTATTTGTGCCCTATCGCTATCTACTCAAAAGGGGCGACATTTTATCTGTTAGGACATCTCTTTAGCTGAAGCCACGAATCTTGCTTCGAAGAAAATTAATGTAGAATAATCTAAAGCGAATACCTTTGTGTACAACCCTTCAAAATGCTTTCAGCGCCAGTCATGTACAGTCGGGCTATTCGTCGCCTAGCCTATCTGGCATTCGGCAGCGGCGCTTTGACCCTCGGCAGTCTTCAGGCGGTGCCCTGGGCGCTGGAGACCTACAACTCCAGGCGGGGCTACGAGCCGCCAAGTAAGCGAGATAAAACTCTCAACCAGCTTATGGACGCCCCTTTAAAATCGCGCGAAGAGCAGCTGGCCAGCTTAGCCAATCAGAATGGTCCGGAATTTGATGTTCTTATCATTGGCGGCGGCGCCACCGGCTGCGGCTGCGCTCTGGACGCTGTCAGTCGCGGCTTAAAAACGGCGCTAGTTGAAAAATACGATTTCGCTAGCGGCACATCGAGTCGCAGCACCAAACTGATTCATGGCGGAGTTCGCTACCTGCAGAAGGCGGTGTTCAATTTGGACTATGAGCAGTACCGAATGGTGAGGCTGATGATGTTGCGCTTGAAAATCGTGTGATGGACGGCGCTATCCCTAAAAAATCGTGTGATGGATGGCACTACCCTAGAAAATCTTGTGATGGATGGCACTACCCCTAGAAAATCGTGTGATGGATGGCACTACCCCTAGAAAATCGTGTGATGGATGGCACTACCCCTAGAAAATCGTGTGATGGACGGCGCTATCCCTTGAAAATTGTGTGATGGATGGCACTACCCCTAGAAAATCGTGTGATGGATGGCACTACCCCTAGAAAATCGTGTGATGGATGGCACTAC
Source organism: Macrostomum lignano (assembly GCA_002269645.1). NCBI lineage: Eukaryota > Metazoa > Platyhelminthes > Macrostomidae > Macrostomum > Macrostomum lignano. Next base: position 145,856 of record NIVC01000596.1, read on the forward strand.
CCCTAGAAAATCGTGTGATGGATGGCACTACCCCTAAAAATCGTGTGATGGATGGCACTACCCCTAGAAAATCGTGTGATGGATGGCACTACCCCTAGAAAATCGTGTGATGGATGGCACTACCCCTAGAAAATCGTGTGAAGGATGGCACTACCCCTAAAAAATCTTGTGATGGATGGCACTACCCCTAGAAAATCGTGTGATGGATGGCACTACCCCTAGAAAATTGTGTGATGGATGGCACTACCCCTAAAAATCGTGTGATGGATGGCACTACCCCTAGAAAATCGTGTGATGGATGGCACTACCCCTAGAAAATCGTGTGATGGATGGCACTACCCCTAAAAATCGTGTGATGGATGGCACTACCCCTAGAAAATCGTGTGATGGATGGCACTACCCCTAGAAAATCGTGTGATGGATGGCACTACCCCTAAAAATCGTGTGATGGATGGCACTACCCCTAGAAAATCGTGTGATGGATGGCACTACCCCTAGAAAATCGTGTGAAGGATGGCACTACCCCTAAAAATCGTGTGATAGATGGCACTACCCCTAGAAAATCGTGTGATGGATGGCACTACCCCTAGAAAATCGTGTGATGGATGGCACTACCCCTAGAAAATCGTGTGATGGATGGCACTACCCCTAGAAAATCGTGTGAAGGACGGCGCTACCCCTTGAAAATCGTGTGATGGATGGTAATGAATTATTACATGATACATGGCTACAAAAGCTAGTCTTTCACATGAAATCTCCCGAATCGCAGGTAAAAGAAGCCCTAGGCGAACGGGCCAACATGCTGCACATTGCACCTCACTTGACCAAGCCTCTACCAATAATGCTGCCAATTTATCACCTGTGGCAGCTTCCCTACTATTGGGTTGGCATAAAAATGTACGACTTGGTGTCCGGTACTCAGATACTCAAGCCGTCTTTCTATCTGAGCAAGTCCCGGGCACTGGAGTATTTCCCTATGCTGAACAAGAACGCTTTGAAAGGCGCTCTGGTCTACTACGATGGTGAGAAATATGAAATATGAGAAACTAACTAGCTAACTAACTTACTAACTGACTAACTAACTAACTAACTAACTAACTAACTAACTAACTAACTAACTAACTAACTGACTAACTAACTAACTAACTAACTGACTGACTGACTAACTAACTAACTAACTAACTAACTGACTGACTGACTAACTGACTAACTAACTGACTGACTGACTAACTAACTGACTGACTAACTAACTAACTAACTAACTAACTGACTGACTAACTAACTAACTAACTAACTGACTAACTAACTAACTAACTAACTGACTAACTAACTAACTAACTGACTAACTAACTAACTAACTAACTAACTAACTAACTAACTAACTGACTAACTAACTAACTAACTAACTAACTAACTGACTGACTGACTAACTAACTAACTAACTAACTAACTAACTAACTGACTGACTGACTAACTAACTGACTAACTAACTAACTGACTGACTGACTAACTAACTAACTAACTAACTGACTAACTAACTAACTAACTAACTGACTGACTGACTAACTAACTAACTAACTAACTGACTAACTAACTGACTAACTAACTAACTGACTGACTGACTAACTAACTAACTAACTAACTGACTAACTAACTGACTAACTAACTAACTAACTAACTGACTGACTGACTAACTAAGTAACTAACTAACTGACTGACTGACTAACTAAGTAACTAACTAACTGACTGACTGACTAACTAACTAACTAACTAACTAACTGACTGACTGACTAACTAACTAACTAACTAACTAACTGACTGACTGACTAACTAACTAACTAACTAACTAACTAACTAACTAACTAACTAACTAACCAATCAACTAACTAACTAACTAACTAACTAACTAACTAACTGACTAACTAACTAACTGATTGACTGACTAACTAACTAACTAACTAACTAACTAACCAACCAACTAACTAACTAACTAACTAACTAACTAACTAACTAACTAACTAACTAACTAACTAACTAACTAACTAACTAACTAACTAACTAACTAACCAATCAACTAACTAACTAACTAACTAACTAACTAACTAACTAACTAACTAACTAACTAACTAACTAACTAACTAACTAACTAACTAACTAACTATCTAACCAACTAACTAACTAACTAACTATCTAACTATCTAACCAACCAACTAACTAACTAACTAACTAACTGACTAACTAACTAACTAACTGACTAACTAACTAACTGATTGACTGACTAACTAACTAACTAACTAACTAACCAACTAACTAACTAACTAACTAACTAACTAACTAAATAACTAACTAACTAACTAACTAACTAACTAACTAACTAACTAACTAACTAACTAACTAACTAACTAACTAACTAACTAACTAACTAACTAACTAACTAACCAACTAACTAACTAATTAACTGACTAACTAACTAACGTAAGTTTAAACAGACATTAAAATCACCATGACAGGGCAGCAGGAGGACGCCCGCATGTGCCTATCGCTGGGCCTCACAGCCGCTAAGCTTGGCGCATCTGTAGCCAACTACTGCGAAGTGCACAGCCTACTAAAATCGGTTGACCCAGCCACTGGCAAAGAAGTCCTGACCGGTGCCAGAGTCGTTGACAACATGACTGGCAAGGAGTTCACTGTCAGAGCCAAATGCATAGTGAACGCAACCGGGCCCTATACAGACTCTGTCAGGCTGATGGACAGCCCCAGCAAGCCTGGCATAGTGGCCCCAGCGCCGGAGTTCACATCAGCCTGCCAGACTATTACAGTCCGGAGATGATGGGATTGCTAGACCCGGCCACGGCCGACGGTAGGGTGATATTCTTTCTACCGTGGCAGAACTGCACCATAGCCGGCACGACCGACACGCCCTGCACTGTATCGGACAGTCCCCATCCGGCCGAGGAGGATGTCAAGTTTATCCTGCAGGAGATTAAGCATTACCTATCCCCGGAGATTGTTATTAGACGAGGAGACGTGCTCAGCGCTTGGTCTGGTGAGTCTGCAGGCTGTTTCCTTCCCTGTCAACGGACAGGGAAGTATAACGGTAAAGGGAAGAGAACGGTGAAGGGAATAGAACAGAGAAGGAAGTAGAACGCTTAAGGGAGTAGAACGGAGAAGGGAGTAGAACGGAGAAGGGAGTAGAACGGAGAAGGGAGTAGAACGGAGAAGGGAGTATAATGAAGAAGGGAGTAGAACGGAGAAGGGAGTAGAATGGAGAAGGGAGTAGAACGGAGAAGGGAGTAGAACGGAGAAGGGAGTATAATGGAGAAGGGAGTATAACGGAGAAGGGAGTAGAACGGAGAAGGGAGTAGAACGGAGAAGGGAGTAGAACGGAGAAGGGAGTAGAACGGAGAAGGGAGTAGAACGGAGAAGGGAGTAGAACGGAGAAGGGAGTAGAACGGAGAAGGGAGTAGAACGGAGAAGGGAGTAGAACGGAGAAGGGAGTAGAACGGAGAAGGGAGTAGAACGGAGAAGGGAGTAGAACGGAGAAGGGAGTAGAACGGAGAAGGGAGTAGAACGGAGAAGGGAGTAGAACGGAGAAGGGAGTAGAACGGAGAAGGGAGTAGAACGGAGAAGGGAGTAGAACGGAGAAGGGAGTAGAACGGAGAAGGGAGTAGAACGGAGAAGGGAGTAGAACGGAGAAGGGAGTAGAGCGGAGAAGGGAGTAGAACGGAGAAGGGAGTAGAACGGAGAAGGGAGTAGAACGGAGAAGGGAGTAGAACGGAGAAGGAAGTAGAACGGAGAAGGGAGTACAGCCAACGGATGGGGCTTCCAGTGGTGCATGGACGATGCCAAAACCGGCATACAAGCCTTGCATCTCCCCTCACCCGACCGTAGGCATCAGGCCCCTGGTGACGGACCCAAACAAGCAGGACACGCAAAGCATCGCTCGCAACCATATCATAGAAGTGTCTGACAGTCGCTTAATAACCATAGCCGGCGGTAAATGGACCACCTACAGACAAATGAGCGAAGAGGCCATCGATACGGCCATTGAGGTGGCCGGCCTGCAGCCCAAGGGTCCATGCCGCACTAGCGGCCTCATGCTGTTAGGCGCTTACAATTGGTCGCCTAATCTGTTTATTCGCCTAGTGCAGGAGTTCGGCGTTGAACCGACCGTGGCCAAGCACCTGTCTTGTCTGTACGGGGACAAGTGCCTGGACTTGATCCGGCTGGAGCCGCTCAGCGGGCATCGGTGGCCAGTTGTTGGCAAACGGCTGCATCCAAACTATCCGTATTTGGAATCGGAGGTGACTTTAACTTTTGGCTTTTTTAACAAAATTTACTACTAACTCTTGTGAGTAGGCTAGTTCGAGGGCAAAACGAAGGCGCGATTTATTTATGAATAATGTACTAAAAAGGTGGTAAATTTCTGATTCTTAGCTATTTTAAAAGTTTAAGTAGAACTAGGTTTTTAAGTTAGAGTAAATTTAAGATAAGGGAAATCCCATATAAGGGAAATCCCATATAAGAGAAATCCCATATAAGGGAAATCCCAGATAAGGGAGATCCCATCTAAGTGAAATCTTATGTAAGGGGAAATCCCAGATGAAGAAAATCCCACATAAGAGAAATCCCGATAATATCCTAGATGGTTAAGACCAATATAAAAATGCATGCATAGTAAGAGAACTCCAGACTATGTACATTACCGACTAAAATAAGAGAATCCCATCTAAGGGAATCCCGACTATAAGATATGGAGAATCCCATATCTTGAAAATTCTGGGCAAAGAAAATACAAGGTAAGATGAGGAAAATCCCAAAGTCCCTCTCGCCCCCCCTTCGTCAAGGTACGCTGGGCCTGCCAAGAGTACGCCTGCCGAGCCATCGACATCCTGGCCAGACGCACCCGGCTTGCCTTCACCAACGTGCACGCCGCCGCCGAGGCCCTGCCTCGCGTCGTAGCCATCATGGCCGAGGAGCTCGGCTGGTCCGATGAAAAGTGCCGCGAAGAATTGAAGCACTGCAAGCGCTACCTGCAGCACGAGATGGGCTACAATCTGAAACTGGTTGAACGGCGGCGGCATCCGATCAATCTGTCTAGCGAGGAGGTGGCCGATCTTACCAAAAAATTCCGATCAATCGACTCGGACAATAAAGGATTCATCACTCTGTCCGATATGGAGCGATTCTTTAAGGTATACTATTACTGCTATTACTGCTTGTTTAGTTAACCTTAGTACTGCCTTACCTTTACTGCATCTTAGAAACTGAGATATCCCCGTATCGTAAAATTTAGATTACCCTTATCGTAGAATTTGGGTTTCCCTTTATTACATAATCTGGGATTCCCCTTATCGCATAATCTGGGATTCCCCTTATCGCATAATCTGGGATTCCCCTTATCGCATAATCTGGGATTCCCCTTATCAAATAATCTGGGATTCCCCTTTTGAATTATCCGGAATTCCCTTTATCCTATAGTCCCCTTATTGATTGTGATTATCTTTGATTAGTATGATTGTCTCTTAGTTCATCTCTTCATTTTATCTTCGACTTGTATTGTTTTTTAAGAACGTTATTTAAACCTCTGGTTTTATCAGTAAGAAGGCAATAAACAATTAATTAGCAACTCCCAGCTTACTCCTTTTCCTTCTTCAGATTAAGAACTCATCCTCGGAGCAGCTTGGTCGTAGCCTTGTTTTTAAAAGCAATTAGTAATTTTGATTTGATACGAGCTAAACTTTTCGCTCTGATGTCGACACATCAGTTTCTGTCACGCTCTAATCTCCTCTGTTCTACCCCTGCCTGTTCTACCCCTTGCCTGTTCTACCCCTGCCTGTTCTACCCCTTGCCTGTTCTACCCCTGCCTGTTCTCCAACTGCCTGTTCTACCCCTGCCTGTTCTACACCCTGCCTGTTCTACCCCTGCCTGTTCTACCCCTGCCTGTTCTACCCCTGCCTGTTCTACACCTTGCCTTTTCTATCCCTGCCTGTTCTATCCCTGCCTGTTCTACCCCTTGCCTGTTCTACCCCTGCCTGTTCTACCCCTTGCCTGTTCTACCCCTTGCCTGTTCTACCCCTTGCCTGTTCTACCCCTGCCTGTTCTCCAACTGCCTGGTCTATCCCTTGCCTGTTCTACCCCTGCCTGTTCTACACCTTGCCTGTTCTACCCCTGCCTGTTCTACACCTTGCCTGTTCTCCAACTGCCTGTTCTACCCCTGCCTGTTCTCCAACTTCCTGGCATACCCCTTGCCTGTTCTACCCCTACCCTTTCTACCCCCTACCCTTTCTACCCCCTACCTGTTCTACCCCAACCTTTTCTACCCCCAACCGGTTCTACCCCTACCTGTTCTACCCCTACCTGTTATATCCCTACCCTTTCTACCCCTTTGCGAAATCAATTTTAAATTGGTCTGAACCAATTTCTGCAATGGCAAGGCTTACTCAAACTCGAAAGCTTAAAAAATTTCATAATTTGTTTCCTGTCAGGACTCGGATCACAGGCTGGAGCCGCACCAGATCAGAGAGATTATCGACGAAGTCGATCTCAACAGAAATGGCCGCATCGAAATATCCGAGTTTCTGCAGGTGAGCTGCTTTGGCTTAGGAAAAAAATTAATGGGATAAACAAATATTGAGAAGCCTTTACTGCGAGCAGAAGTTTAATTTCCCAAAGTGCTGGTGAAAACCGATTTTTGTGATAAAAAACACTGTGAAATTGATGACCGAACGGAATGAAGCCCAGACTCCGTTTGCCCATCCCCATCGGTCTGGCCGGATTCTGGGAGCGCGCTGCTTTTTGTCGTCCAGTCTGGATTATTCCGGAATTGGCCTATTTAATTGCAATTGCATGAGCAGTAGGTTTTAGTACTTTTTAGCACAGCACTTCCACTATTTAATTGGGGGCTAAAACTATTAAAATTACTTTTATATACTTTATTCTTGATGGTGACTTTGGCCCAAAATATTGTGCTCAGAATCAGTGTGCTCAGAATCAGTGTGCTCAGAATCAGTGTGCTCAGAATCAGTGTGCTCAGAATCAGTGTGCTCAGAATCAGTGTGCTCAGAATCAGTGTACTCAGAATCAGTGTGCTCAGAATCAGTGTGCTCAGAATCAGTGTGCTCAGAATCAGTGTGCTCAGAATCAGTGTGCTCAGAATCAGTGTGCTCAGAATCAGTGTGCTCAGAATCAGTGTGCTCAGAATCAGTGTGCTCAGAATCAGTGTGCTCAGAATCAGTGTGCTCAGAATCAGTGTGCTCAGAATCAGTGTGCTCAGAATCAGTGTGCTCAGAATCAGTGTGCTCAGAATCAGTGTGCTCAGAATCAGTGTGCTCAGAATCAGTGTGCTCAGAATCAGTGTGCTCAGAATCAGTGTGCTCAGAATCAGTGTGCTCAGAATCAGTGTGCTCAGAATCAGTGTGCTCAGAATCAGTGTGCTCAGAATCAGTGTGCTCAGAATCAGTGTGCTCAGAATCAGTGTGCTCAGAATCAGTGTGCTCAGAATATGCTCTAAATGACAAAGAACGCTAATAACCGCTCTGCAGTACATGTCAGCCACTAAGAGCGGCTTCGTTGGCTCATCCCGATTCAAGCACGTGCTCGGCGATTCGTCAGCCGCTAATTACAAAAAGCCGCAACAGGACGCCCGAATTCCGGTTGACCGTTCCGGCGGTGGACTTTGAAAAATATTCGAACTTTTTTTGCTCGCCTGTCGGCTGAGTCTCGACGCGAATCCATCATTATTAGGCTTTAGTTTTTCTACCCGCCCCCTCCCTCCCCAAGAATTATACGTTTAGGCTTACTATTTTTATATATAGTTAATATGAAATTATACACGCAAGCCGCTGTTAAAGCTCTCTGCGCGGCCACGGGCCCTCCCTATTCATATATAAATGAGTTTATCACCCAACTCTTGACGTCGCCCTTTTTTTGTCCGACTGGCGGGCCGTCGCAGCCGCTGACTCCCCGCTGTGTCCCGGCGCATCCAGCGCGCCAGGCCCAACCCTCAAACCAAACCCCCAACCCCCACCCCCAAACCAAACCTCTACCCCAACCCCCCCATTCTCTCTTATCGGCCGGAAAAGTTCATCCGCCACGGTTTGGTTCAGGCGGAGGGGGGAGGGTTTTGGTTAGTCTGGCCCGAATTAATTGGCGGTGAATTAATTAATTCCCCAGTGGCAGTCATCGAACCTGACGGCGGGACCTCTGACGCTGAAAATTTGCATCCTGAGCGGCACAGTATTTATTTTTTTTATCTGTTAAAGTTGACACCACGGGGGCATCTGAAATTTGCATATTTATTAATGAGGGAGAAAGCACGCTATTTTGGATCAGATCTCTGTTTCAATTGACTTTTTTTAATTTCCAAACGAACTTTCTTTCAATTTTGTTTGAGCCTTTGAGGTGTTTTACCTGTTTAATTTTCCAGTACCAAGTATAAAGAAAAGGCATATCATTAAGCTATTTTTTTACTTTAAAAGCTTCCGCGTATTTTTTTTTGTGTACTTTGAGTTTTCAACTTCATACAATCGTGAGATGAGATGTGAGAAATCAATCTACGAGATGTGAGAAATCAATCTATGAGATGTGAGAAATCAATCTACGAGATGTGAGAAATCAATCTACGAGATGTGAGAAATCAATCTATGAGATGTGAGAAATCACTCTATGAGATGTGAGAAATCAATCTATGAGATGAGAGAAATCAATCGATGAGATGTGAGAAATGATACTATGAGATGTGAGAAATCAATCTACGAGATGTGAGAAATCAATCAACGAGATGTGAGAAATCAATCTATGAGATGAGAGAAATCAATCGATGAGATGTGAGAAATGATACTATGAGATGTGAGAAATCACTCTATGAGATGTGAGAAATCAATCTATGAGACGCAAAAATCATATTATGAGATGTGAGAAATGATACTATGAGATGTGAGAGATCATACTATGAGACGTGAGGAATCAATCTATGAGACGTGAGTCATCTAAGGGGCATAAATGACATATTAAATTATAAATTCATGTCTAATTTCTGAGAAGGATAAATTTTTTATTGTAAACGTGAGCTATTTTATTTAAAGCCACGAATCCGGTGTGATTTAATCAATCAATTAGCAGAAAATTAATTTTGTTGCCAACTCGTTCGAATAAAAAGCCTGGTTTTGGCGGAACCGACAGGCCGCTCCAGCAGCTCTGACTGATTAGTTTGAGCACTGAATTTTCAAAAATCAATCGCATATGAATGGGCATACGAACAAACGATTTTTAGTATATGGACTAGCGATCAGCCCACCCCCCCCCCGTAGGGAAGTCAACAAAGAATGGAATACAAATTTTTGGATAACCTACATGTAGCTTCTGGCCTCAGCCTTGACATCTCAGTTATCCCCCCGTGAGCCCTAACATCTCAGAAATCCCACTGTAAGCCTTAATATTTCAGCAATTCCCCTCGTGAGCCTTGACCTGGACTAAAAAACTGGTTTTGGCGGAGCTGACAGACCGCCCCAGCAGCTCTGACTGATTAGTTTTAGCACTGAAGGTTGACTGACTGGTCTGTGCGAGAGAGAAGGGTAGGTATGAGTATTAAAATCCTGCCATTGCTAATTCCCAAATCTCACCTGCAAAGCTAAATTGGCGCCAAAATCTCTCAGTCTCCTGAGAGACTCTTGGTGAATAACGCCTATCGCTTTGTTGGCGCCCCTATCTCCTGGGTTAGCGCCACTGTCGCCTGAATGGGCGCCCCTGCCTCCTGGGTGGGGCGCCACTGTTTCCTGGGTGGGGCGCCACTCTCCTGGGGGCGCCCCTGTCTCCTGGGTGGGGCGCCCCTATCTCCTGGGTGGGGCGCCCCTGTTTCCTGGGTGGACGCCTGTCTCCTGGGTGGGGCGCCCCTGTCTCCTGAATGGGCGCCCCTGCCTCCTGGGTGGGGCGCCACTGTCTCCTAGGTGGGGCGCCACTGTCTCCTGGGTGGGGCGCCACTGTCTCCTAGGTGGGGCGCCACTGTCTCCTGGGTGGGGCGCCCCTATCTCCTGAGTGAGGCGCCCCTGTTTCCTGGGTGGACGCCTGTCTCCTGGGTGGGGCGCCCTTGTCTCCTGAATGGGGCGCCCCTATCTCCTGGGTGGGGCGCCCCTATCTCCTGGGTGGGGCGCCACTGTCTCTTGGTGTGCGGGCCCCTAGCCACCCCTGTCTTCTCGGCCGCTGGATGCCACGTTCAAGAGGTGGCGGAAGTTGAGCTCCTGTCCTTTGTCGAGTTCGGTGTTGCCTCTTTCATTTAGTTTTCTTGAAGAGCGGTCGATGTCGGGAGGGTGGGACGCCTCCTATACTCGCCACTGCATACGCCACTGACAATGTATAGATGGATAGATAGACTTTTGATTGGATCGCACCTCTCTGTCTGCTCCCTCCTACCTCTGTATGAGTGAGTAGCTATAGAATTTAAATCATCCAAAATGAGAACTGGCCTATCGACCATCGCTGTTTGGTGGCCCATTCAGGAACTTATATAAGCATTTACTATACAAGTGCACGAACGCGAGACTGTATTGATCGGCTTTCAAAAAGGGTGGGGGTAAATTTTGTAAAACGATCAATAGCTAACCTATAGTTATAGCCAGGGCCTTTGTATAAATCCTTTGTATAAATTACCCTTCCAGAGGTTGGTATCTTTTGTATAAATACCCTTTCCAGAGGTAGGTATCTTTTGTATAAATACCCTTCCAGTGGTGGGTATCTTTTGTATAAATACCCTTCCAGTGGTGGGTATCTTTTGTATAAATACCCTTCCAGTGGTGGGTATCTTTTGTATAAATACCCCTCCAGTGGTGGGTATCTTTTGTATAAATACCCCCCCAGAGATGCGTATCTTTTGTATGAATATCCTTCCAGTGATGGGTATCCTTTTATAGAAGCACATTTCGAGTTTGACTTTTCATCAAAGTTGCCCTTCCAGCCAGTCTCTCATGTGAGCTCCATCCCCTCCGCTGTGTATCCATGGTGACAAAGTATTTCCATTAGGGCATTCACGTTCACGCCCTGTGCCGCCGAGCAAGAGGAAAAAATGCGAACGAGATTGGCCTGACTGATAGCGCGAATGGCGGGCACTTCGCAAACATTCAGCTGCAATTTGAGAGCCTTGGGGTTGGATATAAATTTCTCTGCGAAATAAAAAACTGATGCTATCAATACTGTCAATCTTAGAGCCTCTGTGAAGTGTTTGTTGCCTTCATGCAAACAGGACAGACGGACATCATATATGCTGCTGAAAATAGTCTGTTTTCACCATTTTCTAAGCTGAGTCATTGCCATTAAAGACGAAAGTCGGCTTGGGTGTTTGATTTTTCTTCATATTATCGACTGCGACCAATAAATTAATTCTCTTTATGTCTGAGTGCGGCTCGTTTTTCATGAGGACCCCTGCTCTTTAGCTCCCTGTCCCTCTCTGCCGCATCTCCCTGTCCCTCTCTCCCTCTCTCCCGCATCTCCCTGTCCCTCTCTGCCGCATCTCCCTGTGCCTCTCTCCCGCATCTCCCTGTGCCTCTCTCCCGCATCTCCCTGTGCCTCTCTCCCGCATCTCCCTGTCCCTCTCTCCCTCTCTCCCGCATCTCCCTGTCCCTCTCTGCCGCATCTCCCTGTCCCTCTCTCCCTCTCTCCCGCATCTCCCTGTCCCTCTCTGCCGCATCTCCCTGTCCCTCTCTCCCTCTCTCCCGCATCTCCCTGTCCCTCTCTGCCGCATCTCCCTGTCCCTCTCTCCCTCTCTCCCGCATCTCCCTGTCCCTCTCTGCCGCATCTCCCTGTCCCTCTCTCCCTCTCTCCCGCATCTCCCTGTCCCTCTCTGCCGCATCTCCCTGTCCCTCTCTCCCTCTCTCCCGCATCTCCCTGTGCCTCTCTCCCGCATCTCCCTGTCCCTCTCTCCCGCATCTCCCTGTGCCTCTCTCCCGCATCTCCCTGTGCCTCTCTCCCGCATCTCCCTGTGCCTCTCTCCCGCATCTCCCTGTGCCTCTCTCCCGCATCTCCCTGTGCCTCTCTCCCGCATCTCCCTGTCCCTCTCTCCCGCATCTCCCTGTGCCTCTCTCCCGCATCTCCCTGTGCCTCTCTCCCGCATCTCCCTGTCCCTCTCTCCCTCTCTGCCGCATCTCCCTGTCCCTCTCTCCCTCTCTGCCGCATCTCCCTGTCCCTCTCTCCCTCTCTGCCGCATCTCCCTGTGCCTCTCTCCCGCATCTCCCTGTCTCTCTCTCCCTCTCTGCCGCATCTCCCTGTGCCTCTCTCCCGCATCTCCCTGTGCCTCTCTCCCGCATCTCCCTGTCTCTCTCTCCCTCTCTGCCGCATCTCCCTGTCCCTCTCTCCCTCTCTCCCGCATCTCCCTGTCTCTCTCTCCCTCTCTGCCGCATCTCCCTGTCCCTCTCTCCCTCTCTGCCGCATGTCCCTGTCCCTCTCTCCCTCTCTGCCGCATCTCCCTGTCCCTCTCTCCCTCTCTGCCGCATCTCCCTGTCCCTCTCTCCCTCTCTGCCGCATCTCCCTGTCCCTCTCTCCCTCTCTGCCGCATCTCCCTGTCCCTCTCTTTCTCTCTGCCGCATCTCCCTGTCCCTCTCTCCCTCTCTGCCGCATCTCCCTGTCCCTCTCTCCCTCTCTGCCGCATCTCCCTGTCCCTCTCTCCCTCTCTGCCGCATCTCCCTGTCCCTCTCTCCCTCTCTGCCGCATCTCCCTGTCCCTCTCTCCCTCTCTGCCGCATGTCCCTGTCCCTCTCTCCCTCTCTGCCGCATCTCCCTGTCCCTCTCTCCCTCTCTCCCGCATCTCCCTGTCCCTCTCTCCCGCATCTCCCTGTGCCTCTCTCCCGCATCTCCCTGTGCCTCTCTGCCGCATCTCCCTGTGCCTCTCTCCCGCATCTCCCTATCCCTCTCTCCCTCTCTGCCGCATCTCCCTGTGCCTCTCTCCCTCTCTCCCGCATCTCCCTGTGCCTCTCTCCCGCATCTCCCTGTCCCTCTCTCCCGCATCTCCCTGTGCCTCTCTCCCGCATCTCCCTGTGCCTCTCTCCCGCATCTCCCTGTGCCTCTCTCCCGCATCTCCCTGTGCCTCTCTCCCGCATCTCCCTGTGCCTCTCTCCCGCATCTCCCTGTCCCTCTCTCCCGCATCTCCCTGTGCCTCTCTCCCGCATCTCCCTGTGCCTCTCTCCCGCATCTCCCTGTCCCTCTCTCCCTCTCTGCCGCATCTCCCTGTCCCTCTCTCCCTCTCTGCCGCATCTCCCTGTCCCTCTCTCCCTCTCTGCCGCATCTCCCTGTGCCTCTCTCCCGCATCTCCCTGTCTCTCTCTCCCTCTCTGCCGCATCTCCCTGTGCCTCTCTCCCGCATCTCCCTGTGCCTCTCTCCCGCATCTCCCTGTCTCTCTCTCCTCTCTGCCGCATCTCCCTGTCCCTCTCTCCCTCTCTCCCGCATCTCCCTGTCTCTCTCTCCCTCTCTGCCGCATCTCCCTGTCCCTCTCTCCCTCTCTGCCGCATGTCCCTGTCCCTCTCTCCCTCTCTGCCGCATCTCCCTGTCCCTCTCTCCCTCTCTGCCGCATCTCCCTGTCCCTCTCTCCCTCTCTGCCGCATCTCCCTGTCCCTCTCTCCCTCTCTGCCGCATCTCCCTGTCCCTCTCTTTCTCTCTGCCGCATCTCCCTGTCCCTCTCTCCCTCTCTGCCGCATCTCCCTGTCCCTCTCTCCCTCTCTGCCGCATCTCCCTGTCCCTCTCTCCCTCTCTGCCGCATCTCCCTGTCCCTCTCTTTCTCTCTGCCGCATCTCCCTGTCCCTCTCTCCCTCTCTGCCGCATCTCCCTGTCCCTCTCTCCCTCTCTGCCGCATCTCCCTGTCCCTCTCTCCCTCTCTGCCGCATCTCCCTGTCCCTCTCTCCCTCTCTGCCGCATCTCCCTGTCCCTCTCTCCCTCTCTGCCGCATGTCCCTGTCCCTCTCTCCCTCTCTGCCGCATCTCCCTGTCCCTCTCTCCCTCTCTCCCGCATCTCCCTGTCCCTCTCTCCCGCATCTCCCTGTGCCTCTCTCCCGCATCTCCCTGTGCCTCTCTGCCGCATCTCCCTGTGCCTCTCTCCCGCATCTCCCTGTCCCTCTCTCCCTCTCTGCCGCATGTCCCTGTCTCTCTCTCCCTCTCTGCCGCATCTCCCTGTGCCTCTCTCCCGCATCTCCCTGTGCCTCTCTCCCGCATCTCCCTGTCCCTCTCTCCCTCTCTGCCGCATGTCCCTGTCTCTCTCTCCCTCTCTGCCGCATCTCCCTGTCCCTCTCTCCCTCTCTGCCGCATCTCCCTGTCCCTCTCTCCCTCTCTCCCGCATCTCCCTGTCCCTCTCTACCGCACCATACAGGATAGGCCATCAATGTCTAGCCAATTTCATGCCCATGACCCATAGGAGCAGCAATTGACTACTCTGACCGCTATATATGAAAATTTGTCTGATAGTTAGTCAGAGTTGTGCAGTAAGGATTCTGCAATTAGCTAACTGGTTCCGGATGAAGGGTGAGCAGCAGCAACTCGCCCAACCAGTCTGGCTCTGAGAGATTTGAACCATGCGACCGCGGTCACTCCCTCGCCTTCTTCAGCCTCGCTCTCTTCATTTTGCTGTGATTTGCTTGTGACTGCTCGGAATGAATAAATTGGAAGTTGGAGGGAAGTCTCTCAATTTTGGGACTCCGATGGGGAAACCTGCGGCAGGACTCTAGGGGGGGGATTGATGGAGAGGAATGTGATTTTTATATTGCTGTGCGCATTCTCTGTTATTCATTTCTCAGTTCTCTAATGGAGTTGGGCCAACTCTGCTGATATGTACTCGTACTTGACATTCATCAGGCAGGCATACACATTTATAATATAGAATTCTTTTTATTATCCATGCCAATCACACGTCAGACTGCAAATTTATGATTTTGGAACTCAGGGTTGCCTCAATTTATCGCTGATAAGGTTAAAAGTACTCTGAAGTAACTAGATATAGTCAGTATAACGTTGGAATAAAATTAGTAAACTGTTTGCTGAGGCATTTCTGATGTCTATTTGTGCTTGTGTGTCTATATGAGTATTTCCAGTGTCTATATTAGTGTTTCCGGTGTCTATATTAGTGTTTCCGGTGTCTATATTAGTATTTCCGGTGTCTATATTAGTGTTTCCGGTGTCTACATCCAGTATCTATATTAGTTTGTGCTTCCGGTGTCTATTTTGTCCGGTGAGAGATACGCTTGCACCGTTCCTGTTCGTTCTGGTGCTTGACTGGGTGCTGCGGACCGCTCTTCCTACCAACGACGACAGCTTTCCGTTGCGGCGACACGTGAGTCGACGTCAACCGGAGAGGCGGCTCAGCGTGCTTGGATACGCCGACGATCTCGCCCTGCTGTCCTCAACTGTCGAGGCCGCCCGGCGACAACTGGACAAGCTAGTTGCTGTTGCGGCGAGTGTCGGCCTGGTGGACAACACGCAGAAGACCGTCGTGCTCTGCGTGCCGGACGACATCGAGGCTGCGATTTTGTGCCGAGGGGCTGATGGACAGGCGAGGAGCTTCCGCGTTGTCAGCAGTTCGTCTACCTCGGCTGTCTGGTTCCCAATGTCCGCGAGGAGTTGCGGCGTCGCCGCGGGGCTTGCCTGGGCTGCCTTTCGTTCTGTGAGGGCAGTCCTGCAGTTCGAGGCCTTACCTGACCGCCAGAGGGCGGCATTGTTCCAGGCGGTGATCGTCCTGCCGTACATCGCCAAGACCTGGACGCTGAGGGAGTCGCTCGAGCAGCAAGTTGACGCGGCGCACGCAGGCCTGCTGCGCGCCGCCTTCAAGATCGGCTACGAGCGAGTGACCAACGCGGCTTTGTATCGCCGCGCCGGCCTGGTCCGTCCAAGCGACCTGCTGCGCCATCGGCGACTCCAGCTGGCAGGTCATATCATCCGCGCCGAGTTGTACTGCCCAGAGCCGGTGCAGGAGGTGCTGCTGCTAACGCTGCAGGCACCCTACCGGCGGGGGCAGGCGCGCACTCGGCGTTTCGACGACTGCCTGCTGGCTGACGCCGGCGCCCCGGATTCGGCCGGCGGCGTGGCGTTCATTCGCGACCTGGCCTTGAAGCGCGCCCTGTGACGCTGACTGCGTATTTTGTTGTTGTTGTTGTTGGTGTCTATTTTAATATGTTTCCAGTGTCTATATTAGTATTTCCGGTGTCTATATTAGTCTGCGTTTCCGGTGTCTATATTAGTTTGTGCTTCCGGTGTCTATTCTAATGTGCTTCCGGTGTCTATATTAGTTTGTATTTCCGGTGTCTATTCTAATGTGCTTCCGGTGTCTATTCTAATGTGCTTCCGGTGTCTATTCTAATGTGTTTCCGGTGCCTATTCTAATGTGCGTCCGGAGTCTATTCTAATGTGCTTCCGGTGCCTATTCTAATGTGCTTCCGGTGTCTATTCTAATATGCTTCCGGTATCTATTCTAATATGCTTCCGGTGTCTATTCTAATGTGCTTCCGGTGTCTATTCTAATGTGCTTCCGGTGTCTATTCTAATGTGCTTCCGGTGTCTATTCTAATGTGCGTCCGGAGTCTATTCTAATGTGCTTCCGGTGTCTATTCTAATGTGCTTCCGGTGTTTATTCTAATATGCTTCCGGTATCTATTCTAATGTGCTTGCGGTGTCTATTCTAATGTGCTTCCGGTGTCTATTCTAATGTGCTTCCGGTGTCTATTCTAATATGCTTCCGGTGTCTATTCTAATATGCTTCCGGTGTCTATTTTAAGTGCTTCCGGTGTCTATTCTAATGTGCTTCCGGTGTCTATTCTAATGTGCTTCCGGTGTCTATTCTAATATGCTTCCGGTGTCTATTCTAATGTGCTTCCGGTGTCTATTTTAAGTGCTTCCGGTGTCTATTCTAATGTGCTTCCGGTGTCTATTCTAATGTGCTTCCGGTGTCTATTCTAATATGCTTCCGGTGTCTATTCTAATGTGCTTCCGGTGTCTATTTTAATGTGCTTCCGGTGTCTATTCTAATGTGCTTCCGGTGTCTATTCTAATGTGCTTCCGGTGCCTATTCTAATGTGCTTCTGGTGTCTATTCTAATATGCTTCCGGTGTCTATTTTAATGTGTGGGTGTATTACTCTATTTTAATACATCGTATATCATTACTTCAGTATATTTCGCTGTACCAGCGCATTGTTAAGCCTGTAGACAGAGAATTCCCACCCTCAAATATTTATCCACTAGACTTCAGGTTTCGCCGCTCTGAGCGTCATAGAAAGAATAATCTGAAACATCTGCTGCTGCTAATCCCCCAAATATCCCCTTATATAATTAATGCGACGCAAGTCAAGAACGTACAGGCCAGTATAGCTATAATCATCATATTCTATAGCTACAATATTAACTGATGGGGGTTAGAGCTGCTCATGAATTATAGCAAAGCTCAAGCTTATACAGCCTGCGACCGATGCATGTAGAGCCTCTGTCTGGCCAGTTGCAGGTTGCTCAATTCAGCTCAGAATACTGGATTGGCATTAATCAACTTTCATATCCGGCAGCACAATCTCTAAACTCGCGCGGTTTCCCTCTGGCAGCGTTTGAATCGATCGGCCTGGGATTTGGCTCCGCGGGGCGGCCCGCGTGCCTGCAACGCGGCTGATTAGAAAAGAAGCCATCAGGATTAATGACTGGATTACACTGCTCCGGGCTGACTTGGCTCAGTGCCTTCCTCTCCGGCTCTCTCCCATCTTCTCTTTATGCTATGTGAGCTCTCGCATCTCCCGCATCTCCCGCATCTCCCTGTCCCCCTCTCTCTACCGCATCTCCCGTATCTCCCGCATCTCCCGCATCTCCCGCATCTCCCGCATCTCCCACATCTCCCGCATATCCCGCATCTCCCGCATCTCCCGCATCTCCCGCATCTCCCGCATCTCCCGCATCTCCCGCATCTCCCACATCTCCCGCATCTCCCGCATCTCCCGTATCTCCCGCATCTCCCACATCTCCCGCATCTCCCGCATCTCCCACATCTCCCGCATCTCCCGCATCTCCCGTATCTCCCGCATCTCCCACATCTCCCGCATCTCCCGCATCTCCCGCATCTCCCGCATCTCCCGCATCTCCCACATCTCCCGCATATCCCGCATCTCCCGCATCTCCCGCACCCCCCGCATCTCCCGCATCTCCCGCATCTCCCTGTCCCCCTCTCTCTCCCGCATCTCCCTGTCCCCCTCTCTCTCCCGCATCTCCCTGTCCCCCTCTCTCTCCCGCATCTCCCTGTCCCCCTCTCTCTCCCGCATCTCCCGCATCTCCCGCATCTCCCGCATCTCCCGCACCTCCCGCACCCCCCGCATCTCCCGCATCTCCCGCATCTCCCTGTCCCCCTCTCCGCATCTCCCTGTCCTTCTCTCCCGCATCTCCCTGCCCGCGGGAGCATCTCCATATTACTCTATCACGGACTGCACGGATCCGTGCTTCTTTTTCTGTCCCGTTGTTTCTACCCGTCTCCATCTCCTATCTGCTTCACTATAAGTCCCTCTTGTGCTCCTTCTCCGGCCTCCGCCCAGCTTCCTTCCAACTTATCAAATTGCATTGCATTAAGTCATTATTAATAAACAAAAGAGGCAGTATCACGAGCCGGAGCAGAGTGCTCTGAAGATGGTGGAGGATATCTCGCTTAGCCCAGCTTCAGATGACGCTCTTTTTTCTGCGCCAGGTGCCATCAAGTCGAAGAAGCGAGGGGGCTGTCACACAGAGTTACTCTTCTCTCTTCCCTCTCTCCCTCCTCTCTCTCTGCTCTCTCGTCCATTTCTGTCCCAATTCTTTTCTCGGCATACAATCTCTCCACTGCTACTTGCCGTTGCCGCTACAACGATTCACCCTGCACGCAGTACCGGCTGCAGAGTACACGCCGGAATGCCCTTGGAAGAGAGAGGGAGTGCGGAGCCTGCGAGGCAGATGCAGATTAGCCATTGGGAGCAATAGCTGATTGCCTATCGCGGCGCAGCAAAGAGATGCTGAGCACCAATGAGCCCTCGTCTGACTGTTCTGTTGGGGTGTGGGTAACGGGTGTGCCAGCCCCATATAGTAGCTGGTTAAGTATCAATGGACTTATTATTTTAACTGGGAGCAAAGATTTACACGTTTCAGACGCCTATAGTTGCGCAACAGATGCCAGGCGGTTTCTCCTTCGGCGGGACAACCGGTGGCGGCGGCGGAGGCGGCGGTGGCGGCGGAAGCTCCCGCCAGCAGCCAACCTACGTGTGGGATCTGTTGCCGTACTCGCGTAGGGGAGTCGGCTTCGCCTCGGGAATCTCTGGCGGCCGGAGCTGCGGCCAGCAGCAGCAGGACCAGCCGCACCAGCACCAGCAGCAGCCAGACACTGCTAACTCATCCGCAAATTCTGGCTTATCACCTGAAGCGTTAGCCCACCAGCAGCAACATCAGCAGCAGCAGCAACAGCAACAACAGCAGCAGCAGCCGCCGCCACGTCAGCTAACAGAATCTGAGGTGACGCTCCTGGAGCAGCTCTATAGGCACAAAGTTCGCGAGTCGCACGAACGCTACGAGCTTGTGGCGGCGTTCCGGCTCCGGTCGGGCCGGGTGCACGCCTATCACGTCTACCGGACCCGGGTGGCGTTTCAGTTGACCGAGCGTCGGAAGAAACTGTTGCGCGACTACTACAGCCAGGGCTGCCAGGATGTGGCTCTCTACGTTAATCAAGCGGAATTTGAGCACTACATGCCGTTGGGCGGCGCGTTGAAAAAAGCGTCCTCAACAACTACAGACAGTCGGGCTAGAGGCTTCAGCGGGATAAAGGCCTTCCTTGGCATTAGCTGAGGCTTAAAAATTGAACCCAAGATTGTCTAGCTAAGCTCTCTCGCTATTATTGTTGTTGTAATAAGGTGTTTTTAAGTCGCATTTGTTTCTCCTATCCATTAACATACGAATTGTGGCCGCCGGGGCTACACAAGTATACCCTCGATATTGAATGATTGATTGGCAAGTTAAGAAAGCTATATATATTGGTTTTCAGCTTGTTACTTCTCTTTTTTCCACCCAAGATCGATTTGCTTCACGCAAGCAGACTCAGGTGAGGACCAATACTGCGAGGGGGAGAGGGGGCTCCTCTCCATCTCAATAAACTGCCTGATATTACAAGTGACGCGACGTCTGCTCCAGACAGCTGAGATATTAACATGCGCGTACTTAACTCCCATATCTAGCCATATATATCAGATTTATATTTACTTGCTTTGGCAAAGTTAATAGTTTACAAATCAAGTCATAAGAACGCTGAATTCGAAATTCGTGCAAATTGCAAGCTAAATTCCGGCGATATTCCTGCTGTTACTGTCTCTGTGGTGTGATTTGAGAGAGAAAATGTTGGAGGATATGAGAGATGAGAGGTGAGAGGCGAAAGGCAAGATGAGAGAGAAGATAAGAGGAGATAAGAGAGGAGAGGAGAGAAAAGAGTTAAGAGGGGAGAGAGGAGAGAACTGAGAAGAGAGATGAGAAGAGACACAAACTCTGAGCGGGCCGGATTGCTATTGTGAGAAGTTTCAAAGGACCCGAGTGCCGGAGGTACCGACGTCTGCGAGTCTGGACCATAGATCTTACAGTATATATGATCTTTGGTCTAGACGGACTTTTTTCTACCGAATTTGTCTATGGCCAAAAACCCATTCAGCGCTGTGCAAAAAGGAAAGTGCTTGCGAAATTCATTTAAAAATCACAACTGTATTGTGAGTGTTGCCGTTCTCTCATGACAGTACTTTTTCAAGCTATTTTTTTTATAAACTTATTGTGAGTGCCCTTGGACGAACCCTCGGACGGATTCAGGTTGGTTGGTTTGTCGGAAGATAAATACAAAACGCAGTTCGATCGTCTCTTTTTACCCTTAAGCCATTGGAGCACCAGCAGTGCGTTACTACATGTACTGCTGCAACTGAGCAACTGAAGTTGGTTCTTATAATTGATTCCTAATTCCTTAATTCAGTGTCAGATGTAAATGCACAGATTAGGAGATTATAGGGGATGAAGTTTTTCATTTTATCTGGAGTAAAAGATTTCCTTGAGAGCAGAGTCCATCCGACCGCAATCTTGCAAGACTACATTTGAGTTTTTATGCAAAATTGTACTCTAGCTGGGTGTTGCAAAAAAACTTGACACTTTAGACTTTCACAATACTCGTACGTCATGTCACGTGTTGCTTAATAAGTTCGCGAAAGATTTAACTTCCTTTTATGCAAATAAAAGATTTTATGTGCTTCTTTCAGTAGATATTGAAATCTTTCATGTCAGTTTTCAGCCTCTTTGACTAAAATGCTACGACGCAGTGGTCGAAAAAGTGATACGACTGCAGACCCTGCCCTGCGATTGACAGAGCGCGACAGACGAGTCACAATTCTTGTTCAATTTCGACTTGGCCAATCTGCCTCTGAGTGCGTGCAGATGCTTCAAAAAGCATTGGGTGATGAAGCCCCATCCCAGACAATGGTGTACAAGTAGTTTGGCCGATTTCGTTCTGGCTGCCTGGAGCTAGACGACGACGAACTCGAAGGCCGTCCGAATTTGGCCAAGTGGCCAGTGTCCGAAGACTGCTCGATGAAGATGCTCATGAACTTCATGCTTAACAAATTTGATGCAGGGGCTTCAAAATTGGTAAACAATATCCTGACAGGGGATGAAACTTGGGTTTACTTTTATGACCCAGAGACGAAATCCCAGTGGATTGGAAGAAGAGGATGCCCCAATCAGATTCCTACGCGAGAGAAGTGTCGGCAAGGTCATGACAGCAGTCTTCTTCCGGCGGTGTGGCATCCTGCCACCCACTCTACTCGAGGAAGGTGCCACAGTGACTGGTCACTGGTACTCAAGTGTCTGCTTGCCCCAGGCGCTCAAGAAAATTGCTGAACAGCTTGAAGAGTTTTGGAGATCGAATCTTGATTTTCTCGGATGAAAAGAATTTTACCGTGGACCCAGTGGTTGCTTGGTGTTCTTGGTCAGTCATGATATGCTTGGTGTTGTGGCCTCATAATGGTGCCGGATTCTGCCGCCTGTGTGCATGGTTTGCGCAGGGCTATCGCCTCAACGTACAAGACTGCTCTACAGGAAACTACTTCCGTGGGTCACCATGCAG
Source organism: Macrostomum lignano (assembly GCA_002269645.1). Classification (NCBI taxonomy): domain Eukaryota; kingdom Metazoa; phylum Platyhelminthes; family Macrostomidae; genus Macrostomum; species Macrostomum lignano. The sequence continues at coordinate 167,954 of NIVC01000596.1, forward strand.
GATCACAGCTGGTAAGCCTTACCCCAGTGGCAAAGCCGACCTCGGCCCGAGCTCGGTCCGCCGAGATCGGGCCGAGCTCGGCGGGTTGACGGCGGTTCTAGCTCGGGCCGACGACCTCGGGCCGAGGTCGGCTGACCGCGGTAATGCCGAGTAGCTTTGCACTATACTTTCTATTTAGCTTATTATAAAGCTTATATTGCTTCTTACAGATTGACTACATGTAGGTGCCACTTTTACTTTCTATAGACTTGTACTGTACATGCACATTCGGTATTACATGAAAAAGAAAATGTGAATGGGAAAACGACATGACACGAATTGAAACCATCGAGTTAAAGATCCCATGTCATTCCTAGCATGTTAGTGCTTTGCAGTGGTAATGTATATGAGCCTAGTTATGGTGAGCCTCTAGTATAACTAGTTTAATTGATTTCCCCTCGGAATTAAATACATATCCACCAGACTCAGTTCTCTGACCCAACAAATATACAACCAACAACCATGTCCAGGATTAAATGATTGTGAAATAAGACAACGATTTAGAAGAACTTAAAATAATTGAATTAAAAGAACACCGCAACAGTAAATCCACCACAAGCACACTAGTGTATTATCAAATGCTAATAATGATACAAGATTAACTTTTCAACCAATAAGCAAGAAAACAAAGAGAAAAAGTAGCTAAACAGCTGAAAACAGAGGTTGAGTTAAGGGTTGTGATACGGATTTGGTTGAGCATTTATAAACATTATAAACTGTAAAGACTTCACTTTAGATTGTAGAACGAGACGCTTGATACGAGGAAAGCGACTGCAATTTATATTGTAAATATTGAGCACGATACATTGGGTGTAAGAGGCTTAAGGGTGGAGAGCAAGAGCGGCCAGAATGCAGAGCGCACATAAGAATGTACAGCGAAATATCGCAGAAGGGAGCACGCAGCGAAACTGGTAAAACACCACCTCAAAACACGGAGTAAAAACAAGCTAACAAAACAAACAACAATTTGCTCAGCCAAGTCACCACACTCCTCCCCACAAAGATTAAGCGTTGGATAAAAACGAGAATAAAAGACGCAAATCAGTTCACAGTCCATAGAGGAACAGTCCATAGTCACTGGTAGCGCAGCCGGTCAGGTTAAGCTCTTGCCCTGGTCGAACGTCAAAGTGGCGCCGCAGAGCTCAACTCTGGTGCCTGGCCAGGCGTCTCCGCAGATGCTTCTGTTGATCATCAGGCACCTCGGCACATAGCGGTTGCTCAACTTTGGAAGGCGCCGCAGGCACTTGATTGATGTGCCGATGGACCTCTCGACCATTGTCAAACTGGCAAGAGAGACAGCCCTGGAGCAGTCGGTCAGAACAGCAGGCTTCCAGCTGCCATCAGCAGCAAAGTCCCTCGCAACAACTGCGTTGCCCATCTCAATGTGGTGGTCATGGGCATGACTGTCATGCTGCTGCTTCTGCATTGCTTGTGGGGAGGCTTAGAATCTCACCCCATTTTCTCAGTGTTGTATCTAGAACATCAAGGGGGTTAGAAATGAAGCCATATGATGAAAAGATAAAAAAATTGGAGTCAAATGCATAAATGGAAAAACACAAAAATGATACCCAAATCTGGCCTATAGAACAAAACTGATGCCAAATGTGGCATAGGGCCCTAGTATATAAAAATAGCATCAAGATCTAGTCTATAGTGCAAAATAAAGTAAAAACCTATTATAGTAATATAAGTATACTGTAGTTATACTAAAAAGTCATTAGAAAAATAATATAGTATAATATGAATACTGTGAATCAATTTAAAAAAGTAAAAAATCTGGCATATATAGCAAAATTACATTAAATTGCCTGCCATAAAATGCACAATTGGCATTATATCCTGGCCTATAGTACATAAACAATGCCTTAAATTAACTGATTGTATGTAATTCATGATGGCATTGCCATGGGCCTAGACAAATGAAAAAATAAGAAGCTAAATATAGTAAGGATAAAAATATCATAGGAGATTAAAAACCTGGCTTTATTTAGCTTTAGGCCAAGCAAGTTTACATAGCATCAGTGTAGTTAACTTCAACTAGCTATAGTTCAATTAGTTTCGGCTTAACTGTAAGACTAAGTATGTCTCTGGAATTTTTGCCGAAACATCTAAATGCTTCCAAAGAACGTGTAATAAAATAATAACTAAGAAGCTAAATGAATTGCCACGTTAAAAAGAGCCAGACACTGTTTACAATTGACTAAAAAACCACTCATGATACGTCCGACTACATGGGAGCAATATATTCAAATGAATGGCAAAAAAATGAGCAATAATTACGCCTTAAGTAAATTCTGAAGCAGTTTATTATTTATTTATATTTTTACTAACGAAGCTATGTTCTTTTATCTGGTAAATTACTCATATATATAATTGTTAAAATCCAGTACTTCGAATTTTCCGTACCTATAACGCATGCACTTCATGGTCGTCTCGAAGGAGAATAAATCCATAAAAGTCAAATCGCCTACTCAACGAGGAAACTAATTCAGTAAAAACACAATTAGTATGTGTAAAAAGCACATTACACCACTTTGGTGGATCAAAAGTGCTGTATGATTGCGTTGTTTTTGTTTATTGCAAAAGAGTCACTTTTTCAGTGTAAATTATTCATCTATATTTATGCGGTGTTCTTTTTTAATCATATCGAATTGATTATTGTAGGTAAATTCTGCTTAATTGATTAAAAATTTTAATCGGTTAACGGCGCGGCACCCCGAGATTCTCCCGAGTTCGGGCCGATGTCGGCTGGCCGACTTTAGCATGGCCGATCGAATGCCGAGTGGCCGACGTCGGCCCGAGCTCGGACCGAGCTCGGCTTTGCCACTGGGACGTTTTTTCAGCCGGACGGGGCCCTAGCGCACATAGCCACTATCGTGCAGAATTGGTTGGCCAAGAACATGTCGTTCTGGAGACATATTCTTTTGGCCACCGCAGTCACCGGATTTACATGTAAAACCCACTGAACTTCGCCATCTGGGCGCGTGTAGAGTCAGAGGCCTGCACCGTTCGCCACCCCAATGTCGCACGTGTGACAGTGTGATTCGTAGAAGCGCGTATCGTATTTATTTATTTTCATATGCATACCGTACTACTACTGTATTCTTCCATTATTCGTACGTATTATCAGCGCGCTATTTTTACTGTTAATTGCTTTGTTTTTGTAGCCTCGTATGTATTTATTCTATTATTTGTATTTCATTCATATCGTTATTATTTCTCGTAAAGTAGTTCTACCTATGTACTTGTACTGACGTATGTTATTCTTGCATGATATATTTATCGATTAATTTGTACATGTACATTGCGCGCCGCGTGGGGGGTTGTTTGTCTGGGTTTTGGATTAAGGGTGTTGTTGTTATCTGTTTACCTTTAAATATATGCTTACACTACAGTCAGCAGCCGCTCTCGCCCTTCCCCTTGCTTCGCTTCTCGACCTAGGCTCGCTAACCCTTAGCTGTGACGCTGTCTGGCCTCCTTACACCAACTCTTCCGCCGTCTACCTTGGCACACCAATTAATTAATTAAGTGATCCAGCAATTTTAAGTAGCATTAGCAAAAGTCTGAGGGTTGAAGCGGCTTGCCGATCTGCTAATTAATCGTGAACTATCTAAATTAACCGCTACACAAATCCGTCTTTATTCGCCTTATTCGTCACACACGGACCTCTCCTCCAATTTTCCAGATTCTCACACGGACTGTGACTGAGCGCATTAACGTGGGCAATGTTTAAATTTCTATGTAAAGAAAAATAGTAAGTTTGTAATACATACAAAAATTTCTACTTCTTTAAACTGGTCATATTGTTTACTAAATCTTCAATAATGTTTAAAGCAGTAACAAATTGTTATATCTCATAAAGTATTTAAAAAGTGGCTAATCATTCTGCGCGCAATACATTGATATGTTCTGATTCCGAGAAACAATTCATTTCACTTGCTCTTCATAGTATATTTTTACGTTTAATAACTATTCTCTTTGGAAACTATTACTAAACACCGAATTTATCAGACTATACTTACAGGCGTACTACAAAGACCTACTCGTAGCCAGTGCTATTGCAGTAGCCCTATTGCTTAATAATTTCAAGATTTGAATTAAGCAAAGCTTTAAAGTTTAACTTATTTTTGACAGTGCTTCTAAAAGTATTATTACTATATTTTTTATTAGTTGGAAATTTTCAGACCAGATCCAGCCAACCAAATATAAGAATAATGGCTGCTGTGGTAAGTGTAGCTTTTATTTATAGGCCTACTGCATATTGAAAAGGGCCATAGTCCATGTTGCCTACAAACCAGTTTAATTATAGGCGTTTTGGCTGCAAAGCTGCAATGCTATACAGATATATATATAGGGGGCCTAATATAGTATTAAGCTAGGTAATCCTTTTTACTTCCCTCCCATGACCATAGTCTAGATCATTAGTAGGCCTACAACCAGAAATTTGGGCCTTTCTGAACTTTAGGTAGATAAAATAGTTGCAGTTTCAATAGGATCATAATTTTGTCTCTATATGGGTTTTTGATGCTGCTGATTTCAAATTTGAGCTTCATTTTTTGTAGCTGAAAGCCAACCACCGGGATATGGGAAATGGGGGGTTTTAAGGTGGGGAAAATCTTCATGGGGTTGGGAATTGATTTTATGTACCTAAATTTCAATAGAGGTATAGGAGTCTATTGAAGATTAGGCAGATAAATTCAAAGACTGAAAGGGTGGGGGCAAGTCTCAGGGGGGGGGCAGTCTCAAGGGGAGGGGGCTGACAACTACCAACAACTGAGGCATGAGGAATGGGGGATGTTAGGGCCAGGAGAATCTTCATGGAGATTTATTTTACATACCTAAACTTCAATAGAGGCATAGAGGTCTATTGAAGATTAGGTAGATAAATTCGGAGACTGAGGGAGAGGTCCTAGGGGAAAATTGAAATGAAGCTTAAAAATAAAAAACTGAGGCAAACTTTGAGTCAGCATTTTTTAAAAACAATAAACTAATGTGGCACTCTCGCTGCACTTAACAAATTGAGTGAAGGAAAATTAGAATAGACACTTTTTTCAGAGATAAAACCCAAATGTTCTAAATGTTTTTTTAGAATGAATTCATCAAATTTTGGAAAATATTTACACTAGAAAGTTATAATTCTAAAAAAAGTTCAACTTTTAAATACACAATTCTCCAAAACTGCTTGGATCAAATTAATACTAGTTACATAGGAGATTAACAAATCAACCTCCTGTTACCTCTGAGGGTAATTTTTTGCAGTTTTTTTGCTTTATTATCATTTTGGACAGCCTCTAAGACTCCGGTGAAAGTTTCAAAAAAATCAGAAAATTGGAAATATTTTACGTACCTAAAGTCCAGGAAGGCCGAGTTTTATCATAGCTATGGATATGGCTATAGAATATTATAGACATTAAGGTTTATTAGGCATAGGCCAAATATATAGTTATGAGAATATATATTTCCCATATCTACAAGGGGTGTCCCAGAAGTAGGGTCACTTTTGCTTGCTTTCACAAGTATTAATGTATGTTAAAAAATATTATGCACTAAAAGTTAGTGGCTTATTTCAGCTTTCATGCCAAAAAAGTCTGATTTTTATAAGTGCTTCTTGCTGTATAAGCAGCATGCATTTGTTTGCATACCCTTAGCCATAGAAATACACACCGCATAGTGCTTCTATGCTTACTCAAAAGAAAGCCACAAATAGAGCTGATCAAGCACAGAGTTGCAAGACAGTAGCTACAAGATTTTTTCTAGTCATGGACCCTAACTTTCACTCTACAGAAGGGTGTAGACATAGTTTTTACACTTTTGAGTCTTGGTCAAAAATTCCCTGATATTCATAAAAACCTGACCCACATTCACGGTCCCAACTCCTGATGCCATCAATTGGCAACAGTTTACAGGTGTATCAAACAGTTTGAGGCTGGCCGGCAGTGTGTTGCCAACTTATCTAAAAGTTAGGGTCCATGACTGGAACAGATCTTGCGGCTGCTGTCTTGCAGCTCTGTGCTTGATCAGCTCTACTTGTGGCTTTCTTCTGAGTAAGCATGAAGTACTATGTAGTGTATATTTCAGGAAGCACTTATAAAAATCAGACTTTCATGGCATGAAAGCTAAAATAAGCCGCTAACTTTTAAGGCATATGATTTTTTAAACACACATTAATACTTGTCGAAGCAAGCAAAAATGACACTACTTCTGGGACACCCCTCATAGTTTCCATGTTTGGTAATTTTGGCCACTTAATAATTTGATATCATTGGTAAAAGTAGAGCAGTAGAAATGAATAAATTTTGTCTATTTTATAGCATTTGTTCAAGAGGAAAGGAACTCTTAAGTCCTTAGGGATCAAAGACTTATGAAATAGAGATTTTTGATGCCTTATACATTGTTATGGTGTAGATAAATGCGGTTATATTCATTCTTCTTGTACATTTTATAAATGAGACACTGTTAGTAAGTGGTAATTTAAACTGTTGCTGTCATTATTTGCTTTCTCACTAAGTAAGAAGATAGCTATTGCAATTTTTGTTGCTTCTTGAAAAAAAGTTTCATCCAGGTACTTTTAGGCCAAGGCCTTGCTTAAGGCCATGACTATTCATATGCAACAAGTTTATTACAAATATGCTTGATTTAAAAAGTGACAAAACAAAAATTTCATTTATGAGTATTTACAACTTTGGCTTGGGCTTTTGAATTAAGAAGAAAACAAAATGAGAATGAAACTTTCATTGCACAACTATATAAAATACAACAGAGTAACATGTTGTGCAGAACAGATTAAAAGAAAGATAATCTTCACTGCCCCAGATCAAATGCAATTTCATTGATTTTGTGTTGAAAAATGATGTTTTACTATCTCCACAGTGTATTTTTTTCTAAGAAATTAGCCGGTAAGAATCACACAATCTCTACTTTAGTAGTCCTTAGCTTTTCAATGCTAATCCATATGTAAATATAGTAATTATGTAAATCTATTTACAATAATACACTAATCTCCATCCAGGAAGTGGTATCTGGTCCCGTTGGTGCAACCCGAAAGCTGGGCAAATCGCCGCGCAGGGCCAAAGCGGAGGATGATCTGAGCACCGAGGCCAAGTCTGGCCAGGCCGAGAGCCGGCGCCAGGGCTCTGAGAGTGTCCGCGCCTATTTCCTAGCCAAGATTGAGGAGCTTCAGCTTGCTGTTATTGACAAAGCGCAGAATCTGCGCCGGCTAGAAGCTCAACGTAATCAGCTCAACGCCAAGGTCCGGCTGCTGCGCGAGGAGCTGCAGCTGCTGCAGGAGCAGGGTTCCTATGTCGGCGAAGTGGTCAAGCCGATGAATAAGAAAAAGGTTAATTTATTAATTGTTAGGGGGTTATCCACGAGATTTAAGCAAAGAATGTGAAGAGAATTATATAATAATAAATATTATTATTGATTACACCTGCCTTAATGGGCAGATGTGCAACCGACAGCTCAGCCGCAGCTATTGCGCGGCGCATCTGAAGGCTGCGTACGGCTGTTCAGTCCAAGGACTGGGGGGTCGCCACACACACCCTCAATGCTGGCACCCATTTTACAGCTGGGTGAACTGAAGCAATGCAGAGTTAAGTGTCTTGCTCAAGGACACAAGTTGTTCCGATAGGGTCGAGAATCGAACCCCCGACCTTCAATTCGTGAGTCCGACACTAACCACTAGGCTACAACCCCCTGTGTGTGCGTCCAAACTCCGGCTGTAGGTCTCAGCTCTTATCTCCCCTCTTTTTTCTCTTCTCTCCTCTCTCATCCCTTCTCTCATCCTCTCTTGTCTCATTTCTCATCTCCTTCCTCCTCTCTTCCCTCTCCTTTTCCTCTCTCATCTGGCCCGCAGCCTTTAGCTAGGTTCTTTTTAAGGCCCTTGATGTAAAACTTGAAAAAATATTGCCGAACCCTGATTTATCAGATGTAGAATTCCATTAAAAATAATTTTGCTGAGAATTAGGTGATGCTATTGTAAATCAAAAGACATCAAATAGTATAATGTTCAAATTATCTCCATACCTGTACACAGGTGCTGGTGAAAATCCACCCCGAAGGCAAGTACGTTGTGGACTTGGACAAGAACATCGATATGGCCAAAATTACCCCCAACTTGCGAATCGCCCTGCGCAATGATTCTTATCAGTTGCACAAAATATTGCCGTCAAAAGTTGACCCCCTAGTCAGCTTGATGATGGTTGAAAAGGTGCCGGACTCCACCTACGAGATGATTGGCGGATTAGATAAGCAGATTAAAGAGATTAAAGAGGTAATCGAACTGCCGGTTAAGCACCCGGAACTATTCGAAGCTCTGGGCATTGCTCAGCCTAAAGGCGTGCTGCTGTACGGACCGCCAGGCACTGGCAAAACACTTCTAGCCAGGGCCGTAGCTCACCACACTGAATGTACTTTTATCCGCGTGTCCGGCTCCGAACTCGTGCAGAAATTTATCGGCGAAGGTGCTCGAATGGTTCGCGAATTGTTTGTCATGGCTCGGGAGCACGCGCCTTCAATTATATTCATGGACGAGGTTGACTCGATTGGCTCCTCTAGGCTTGAGGGCGGGTCGGGCTCGGATTCTGAGGTGCAGCGGACTATGATGGAGCTGCTTAATCAGCTGGACGGCTTCGAGCCAAAACAGAATATTAAGGTGAGTTGGCTTGGAATCTGCTTCCATTATTTTCTGGGTCACTCTTAGAGTACATTTCTAAAACTAACCGATCAGTGCATTTACGAGCTACACTTGAGTGGAATGCAGCTGTACTCGAGTGGTAAAGTGCAGCTGTACTCGAGTGGTAAGTGCAGCTGTACTCTAGTGGTAAAGTGCAGCTGTACTCTAGTGGTAAAGTGCAGCTGTACTCGAGTGGTAAAGTGCAGCTGTACTCAAGTGGTAAGGTAAAGTGCAGCTGTACTCGAGTAGTAAGGTAAAGTGCAGCTGTACTCAAGTGGTAAAGTGCAGCTGTACTCGAGTGGTAAAGTGCAGCTGTACTTGAGTGTAAAGTGCAGCTGTATTTGATTATGAAAGTGCAGCTGTATTTGATCATTAAAGTGCAGCTGTATTTGATTAGTTTATTAGTAAAGTGCTGCTGTACTCAAGTGTTAAAGTGCAGGAGTGATTGCAACCAACTCACTAGTGTCTCAAGCAACTCTTGGGCGACTCTTGTGACATTAAACAACTCAAACGACTGTAATACGCAATACGACAGTGAGGCGACTGTTGAGTCACGAACGCATCACGTGATTTGTAGAATCCTAAGAGTCGCGAAAAAAGTAAGTGACGCAGATGCGCTTTAGACGCAACTTAGTGATTCTGCTCAAGTAACTCTGGGACGCTTCTTGGCCTGGGTACAGTTTTCATCGGACGGGAGCAAACACGACAATAGTGTTTACATATGCAATATGGATTATACCCTCACTTCCAGGTTGTCATGGCAACCAACCGGATCGACATCCTGGACAGCGCCCTGCTTCGACCGGGTAGAATCGATCGAAAAATTGAATTCCCGGCGCCTAGCGAAGAGGCCAGGCAGGACATTCTGCGCATCCATTCGCGCAAAATGAACCTGACTAGGGGCATCAATTTGCAGCGCATCGCCGAGCTCATGCCCGGAGCGTCTGGCGCCGAAGTTAAAGGCGTCTGCACCGAGGCCGGCATGTACGCTCTTAGAGAACGACGGGTGCACGTCACTCAAGAGGACTTCGAACTGTCCGTGGCTAAGGTGATTAATCATTGGTTTCATTTTTCATATTTTTCATGTTTTCATCCTACAGACAGTTAACCCCTTTCATTGATCCCATAGATAGTTAATCCCATTTATTGACCCATAGACAGTTAATCCCATTCATTGATACCATGGACAGTTAATCCCATTCGTTGATCGTACAGACAGTTAATCCCATTGATTGACCCTACAGACAGTTAATCCCATTCATTGATCCTATATAGACAGTTAATCCCGTTCATTGACCCTACAGACAGTTAATCCCATTCATTGATCCTATACAGACAGTTAATCCCATTAATTGATCCTATATAGACATTTAATCCCATTCATTGATCCTATACAGACAGTTAATCCCATTAATTGATCCTATATAGACATTTAATCCCATTCATTGATCCTATATAGACATTTAATCCCATTTATTGATCCCATAGACAGTTAATCCCATTCATTGATACCATAGACAGTTAATCCCATATTGTTAATAAAGTCCTTCCTACATTGCTGCTACTTTCGCCTCTCTCACATGCACAGGTGATGCTGAAAGACCAGGAGAAGAATGTGTCAATCAAGAAGATTTGGAAGTAAAGTCGCTACTGCTATAATACTTATAACTGACCAGCAGGTCACTGATGTTGGATTCTGCACCTGCGTCCTGTTTACCCAAGAAATGATTGACTTTTTATGTCAGCTTCTTACTGTCTGCAGTTATTTAAAATTCATTTCAAGTTTTAGCAATCACCTCATGCATATTCGGTAGGCGTGAATAGTATAAAGTACATTCAGTCTTTTTGCATTGATTCAACGTAAACACGCACCTTGGTCCCACTAAATTTTGAAATATGTCAAAATATGGCTTTATTGGTGCTAGTATTCTTTTCTCTTCATCAAAATTTTCAGTTCGGTTCAGGTAAAAATGCAAGCTTTTCAATTGCTGGGATTTACGATTAAGCACTACTATAGAAGCTGTTTGAAGGCCTGTTGTTTTATTGCAAATATTGAATCAGCCTTCAAAAATGCTTTTTAAGATCATATTGGTGGCCGTGTACAGTCTGAATTGCTTTTAACTTTAAATGTCAAAATGTACTTTCAAGTAGTCTTATATATATTATAATTAACCTCTATTGTGTATATAAAGATAATCCTACTAAACACCAAATAAATATAATATTTAAGATCAACATTTATGGCGAAGACCAACGCGTTTCAACCCACTAGGGCCGCGTTGGTTTTCGCCATAAATGTTGATCTTAAGCTTTATTTATTTGCTATTAATTAAACGAGCAACTCTACCACAAATATAATATTTGCTTAATTAGACAGTTTGCTTATTTATTCAGACTGTTGTGATGCGCTTCTGTTGTCTTATTTTGTAACTAACAGTGTTTGTGATTTAATAATAAATTTAGTTGTCTCTCAGTTTGCTATTTCATTCATTTTTAGCGGCATTCTTCATATTATATGTACACACCTGTGTTACTAAAAAGTGTTTATTGAATTTAATTGTGCAGGGCAAGAGAAATTTTGAAAGGAGTTGGCTAGGTGTTTGAGCTGCAGAGAGAAGTTGTACAGGGAGTGGGGGTGTTTGAGCCGCAGAGAGAAGTTGTACAGGGAGTGGGGTGTTTGAGCTGCAGAGAGAAGTTGTACAGGGAGTGGGGTGTTTGAGCTGCAGAGAGAAGTTGTACAGGGAGTGGGGTGTTTGAGCCGCAGAGAGAAGTTGTACAGGGAGTGGGGGTGTTTGAGCTGCAGAGAGAAGTTGTACAGGGAGTGGGGGTGTTTGAGCCGCAGAGAGAAGTTGTACAGGGAGTGGGGGTGTTTGAGCTGCAGAGAGAAGTTGTACAGGGAGTGGGGTGTTTGAGCTGCAGAGAGAAGTTGTACAGGGAGTGGGGGTGTTTGAGCTGCAGAGAGAAGTTGTACAGGGAGTGGAGTGGGTGTTTGAGGGGCAACGAGAAGTTTGCAGGCAGTGGGGGTGTTTGAGAGGCAGAGAGAAGTTGTGCAGGCAGTGGGGGTGTTTAAGGGGCAGAGGGAAGTTGTGCAGGCAGTGGGGTTGTTTAAGGGGCAGAAAGAAGTTGTGCAGGGAGTGGGGTGGGTGTTTGAGGGGCAAAGAGAAGTTTGCAGGCAGTGGGGGTGTTTGAGAGGCAGAGAGAAATTTCACAAGGAGAGGTGGGTCTAATTAAGTGCTTTGATAGATGCAAAGGTTTTTTACTTTTATACGAGCGCATCTGCGTATGTACGAGTACATGTATAAATTATGAAGTAGGAAGGACTAACGAGTATATCGACTAAGCCAAAAGTTGCTTTTAAATAAACGTTTTTTTTCTTCAAGAAAATTAAAGAGATGCATCAATCAAAACGAAAATTCAACTTAAACGTAATTGATTTCTTCAATTTTATGCACCGCGGCGTATAGCTTTCGGTAATCTTAGTCCTGTGTCCATGGCCCGATTCTTCTAGCAGTCAAGCTTCTGCAGCGTCGTCTGCCGCAAGTAATTGCGCTGGAAAGATATGCGATCATTTTTAGCACGGACCATGAAATGCGGGGACACGGTGAGTGCGGTGGTTGTTCTATGGGTAAGGAAAATACGCATGTGGAGTGAGGTGGGTGTTTAGAGAGGTAAGGAAAATAGGCAGTGGAAGTGAGGTGGGTGTTTTGAGGGGTAAGAAAAAAGGCAGGGAGTGTGAGGTGGTTGTTCTAAGGGGTAAGAAAAATACGCAGGGGGAGTTAGGTGGATGTTTTGAGAGGTAAGGAAAAAAGGCAGAAGGATTGAGGTGGGTTTTCTGAGGGTAAGGAATATTACGAGCGTACAATAAACAATGGCGTACCTATTAACAATAAACTCGCTAGCAAACACTGCCTCGTGCGAGCCTTTAGCTTGCCAAAAGTGGCGCCTGCGGTGGCTGCGGCGGTAAAAACTGCCGTCAAGCAGCAGCGCGCAGTCGGCTTCGACGGCCGTCCGCTGCATTGTCGCTGCCCAGGGCTTGTTCGAAGAGCTGTTATTGTATAGTCGCTTCTGCTTCATCTCGGCCTCGTGTTGCAGAAATTCCAGTCGTTCTTTGCTGGATAGGGAGATAGGATAAGATCAATAACTTACGCGTCGATTGAACTGCATAGATGGCTGTCTATCAGGCCATTTGGGATTTTGTTTCAATTCGAGAATTCAAGAGTATTGGGTTTCATTTCCCGGAAATCAAAACAGCTCAATCAAAGTGTAGAACAATTTGATTTTCACTTATAAACTTACTGACGCATGATGGGCAACGGCTGGTCTGTGGTTGCATTTAGTGGATGGTTTTCGGGCGCCGACAGCCACGGGTGCTTCAGAAGGTCGCTGGCGTTGGGTCTGAAGTATAGGGGGGGTGTCTGTCTGTCTGTCTGTCTGTCTGTCTGTCTGTCTGTCTGTCTGTCTGTCTGTCTGTCTGTCAGTCCTCACCGGTTGTACAGAGTGGATAAAATGCTGCTAATAAAATCCACCGCGTTCCTCGAGGCCGCCGACCATTCTGGCGCCGAAAAGTCCAAAGCGAAGTGGCGCTTCACAATGCAGCGCGCCATCTCTGTGACGTTGGCGCCGCGAAATGGAAAATCCCCGGTGAATAGAAAGTACACGATGACACCGGCTGCCCAGCAGTCGATCTTAGTTGAGTACTCCTGGCTGCTAATCAGCTCCGGGCTCATGTACTCAAAGCTGCCGATTATAGTGTTCTTCAGAGTGAAGAATGACTGCCCTGCCGCCAGCTCCACGGCGTAGCCGAAGTCGCTGATCTTCAGCACCATCTCGCCGCTGGTGGCCTGCGGTTTCAGGTCAACGGGCGACTGTACTGGCTCTCAGCTCTGCCTCTCACAGCCTACTTTGCCTTCAGTCTCTCCCTTCAGTGTCTCCCTTCGTCTCCCCCTTCAGTGTCTCCCTTCAGTCTCTCCCTTCAGTCTTTCCCTTCAGTGTCTCCCTTCAGTGTCTCCCTTCAGTGTCTCCCTTCAGTGTCTCCCTTCAGTGTCTCCCTTCAGTCTCCACTTTCAGTGTCTCCCTTCAGTGTCTCCCTTCAGTGTCTCCACTTTCAGTGTCTCCCTTCAGTCTCCACTTTCAGTGTCTCCCTTCAGTCTCCACTTTCAGTGTCTCCCTTCAGTGTCTCCCTTCAGTGTCTCCACTTTCAGTGTCTCCCTTCAGTCTCCACTTTCAGTGTCTCCCTTCAGTCTCCACTTTCAGTGTCTCCCTTCAGTCTCCACTTTCAGTGTCTCCCTTCAGTGTCTCCCTTCAGTGTCTACCTTCAGTGTCTCCCTTCAGTCTCCACTTTCAGTGTCTCCCTTCAGTCTCCACTTTCAGTGTCTCCCTTCAGTGTCTCCCTTCAGTGTCTCCCTTCAGTGTCTCCCTTCAGTATCCACTTTCAGTGTCTCCCTTCAGTCTCCACTTTCAGTGTCTCCCTTCAGTGTCTCCCTTCAGTGTCTCCCTTCAGTGTCTCCCTTCAGTCTCCACTTTCAGTGTCTCCCTTCAGTCTCCACTTTCAGTGTCTCCCTTCAGTGTCTCCCTTCAGTCTCCCCCTTCAGTCTCCACTTTCAGTGTCTCCCTTCAGTGTCTCCCTTCAGTGTCTCCCTTCAGTGTCTCCCTTCAGTGTCTCCCTTCAGTCTCCACTTTCAGTGTCTCCCTTCAGTCTCCACTTTCAGTGTCTCCCTTCAGTGTCTCCCTTCAGTGTCTCCCTTCAGTGTCTCCCTTCAGTCTCCACTTTCAGTGTCTCTCTTCAGTCTCCACTTTCAGTGTCTCCCTTCAGTCTCCACTTTCAGTGTCTCCCTTCAGTCTCCACTTTCAGTGTCTCCCTTCAGTCTCCACTTTCAGTGTCTCTCTTCAGTCTCCACTTTCAGTGTCTCCCTTCAGTCTCCACTTTCAGTGTCTCCCTTCAGTCTCCACTTTCAGTGTCTCCCTTCAGTCTCCACTTTCAGTGTCTCCCTTCAGTCTCCACTTTCAGTGTCTCCCTTCAGTCTCCACTTTCAGTGTCTCCCTTCAGTCTCCACTTTCAGTGTCTCCCTTCAGTCTCCACTTTCAGTGTCTCCCTTCAGTCTCCACTTTCAGTGTCTCCCTTCAGTCTCCACTTTCAGTGTCTCCCTTCAGTCTCCACTTTCAGTGTCTCCCTTCAGTCTCCACTTTCAGTGTCTCCCTTCAGTCTCCACTTTCAGTGTCTCCCTTCAGTCTCCACTTTCAGTGTCTCCCTTCAGTCTCCACTTTCAGTGTCTCCCTTCAGTCTCCACTTTCAGTGTCTCCCTTCAGTCTCCACTTTCAGTGTCTCCCTTCAGTCTCCACTTTCAGTGTCTCCCTTCAGTCTCCACTTTCAGTGTCTCCCTTCAGTCTCCACTTTCAGTGTCTCCCTTCAGTCTCCACTTTCAGTGTCTCCCTTCAGTCTCCACTTTCAGTGTCTCCCTTCAGTCTCCACTTTCAGTGTCTCCCTTCAGTCTCCACTTTCAGTGTCTCCCTTCAGTCTCCACTTTCAGTGTCTCCCTTCAGTCTCCACTTTCAGTGTCTCCCTTCAGTGTCTCCCTTCAGTGTCTCCCTTCAGTCTCCACTTTCAGTGTCTCCCTTCAGTGTCTCCCTTCAGTCTCCACTTTCAGTGTCTCCCTTCAGTCTCCACTTTCAGTGTCTCCCTTCAGTCTCCACTTTCAGTGTCTCCCTTCAGTCTCCACTTTCAGTGTCTCCCTTCGGTGTCTTCCTTCAGTGTCTCCCTTCAGTCTCCACTTTCAGAGTCTCCCTTCAGTCTCCCTTCAGTGTCTCCCTTCAGTCTCCCCCCTTCAGTGTCTCCCTTCAGTGTCTCCCTTCAGTCTCCCCCCTTCAGTCTCCCCCCTTCAGTGTCTCCCTTCAGTGTCTCCCTTCAGTGTCTCCCTTCAGTGTCTCCCTTCAGTCTCCCCCTTCAGTGTCTCCCTTCAGTCTCCCCCTTCAGTGTCTCCCTTCAGTCTCCCCCTTCAGTGTCTCCCTTCAGTCTCCCCCTTCAGTGTCTCCCTTCAGTCTCCCCCCTTCAGTCTCTCCCTTCAGTGTCTCCCTTCAGTCTCCACTTTCAGTGTCTCCCTTCAGTCTCTCCCTTCAGTGTCTCCCTTCAATTATTATCCGATTCTGTTACGAGTCAAATAAATCTAACAAATAAATCATAAACCAGATGTCATTTTTTGCTGCGAATTTTTACCTCGTAGCTGCTGAAGCTGTGGATATTACTGATAGTAATATAATTACCAAAGCCTTTGTCACACTTACGTCACTTTTTGCCAGCAGATTCTCCAGCTTCAAATCCCTGTGCATTATTCTCTTCTCGTGCAAGTAGGCCAGTCCGCTAAATAACTGCTTAGCCGCTTCTCGAATCGCCCTCTCGCCAAAGTTCGGACTAGTCACCAGGGCCAAGCAGATGTCCAGCTGATCGGCAAATTCGAACACCATCCGCTTGATGTCTGGCTCGTCCGAGAACACCGCCACTAGTCGGATGATGTTGCGATGGTCCAGTCTGAGCAGGATGGACTCTTCGTTGCGAATTAATTGTCTTTGATAACTCGACAGCAGCTTATCTTCGAGCACCTGCAGTGCGGGGATTATGCCGGCCTCTGGATTTCTAATTGTCGCCTGATTCGTGTGGGGCAGTGTACATCTGCCTCCCTCTCTCTCTCCCTCGTTCGCTTGGTCCAGCGCTATCACTGCCCCGTACAAGTACGTACAGCCAACCACTCACTTCAATAATTGATTTAGCTCGTATTACGCAATTAGTCATAGCCAAATATAAGCCGGTCCTGCTAAGTGCAAGCGGCCTTTGAGATATTCTTCATGCCTGCCTAGCACCATATCGCGGCATTAACTTTTCTACAATTCTGTCTCTGGATTTCTAATTGTCGCCTGATTCTGTCTCTGGATTTCTAATTGTCGCCTAACTCAGTCTCTATAGATTTCTAATTGTCGCCTAACTCAGTCTCTATAGATTTCTAATTGTCGCCTAACTCCAGTCTCTATAGATTTCTAATTTTCGCCTAAATCAGTCTCTATAGATTTCTAATTGTCGCCTAACTCAGTATTGGAAATCCTCCGTCTCTTTTTTCAGTGTAAATTTCTAAGCGTTGCCTAATTCCATCTCTGCATTCCTGAATGTGGGCCCAAATCCGTCCACCGGTCGAATTCCTTGGAATTATGCCTTCTAATTCAGCCAGTGCAGCAACCCGGCACCCACCTTCACCGCAAAGTTCTTATTACTCTGCCGGTCAACGCAACGATAAACGCTGGCGTAGCTTCCACTGCCGATGACATTCTCCAGCTTGTACACCCGGTGAAATGCCTGCGGCGCCGGCGAGCTTGTCGTTGAAGATGGAGACGGCGGTGTCGGCGGCGCCTCCTCGACATTGGCAGACGGCGATTTTGACTTCCCCGACGCTTTCGCTGCCGCAGCTGTTGAAGCCGTGGACGCCGAGTTTAAAGTGCACACGGAATCAATATTGTCCAGTATCGAGGATGCGCTCGATGTCAAGGAGGCTGGCGAGCCACGACTGTCGTAGCGAGCGAAGCTTCCGCAGCTGCTCCTGCTGTTGCTGCTAGTGTATTCTGCCTCCACAGCATTTCTTCGACCCGGCGATGGCGGCATTAGTCAGTTATATACGCTGCTTCCTGGACACTGGTAGCTGGCTCTGTCTTTTGAAATCAACTTAGCGAAGTCGGAACTTCTGAGCGATGAATGCTTGATGTCCTTTTTCAAACCGAGTTTTATCACTTCGCTACGGGCCATAGACTTTTGCACATTCGTTATGTAGTTTTATATTCGTACCTATAAGTTTACATATGTATCAGTTCGACGATTTCCAAATACATGCAGCGTCAATACGTACGTATGTACATAGGAACCCGTCAAGTGTACATGTACACCATAGATTTGCGAATTCTGATGATCGTCCAGTTTCGTAACTCGAGCCCAACCCGCACGATTTTCCGCAAATTGCATGGATTTGGGCGTCAACAAATCGCGCTTAAATAATTCGGGTGTCAACTTTGTTGAGAATTTACGTTTGAGTTGCATTAATTTAGAAAATATAAATTCTAGCATTGAAGTCAGCGTAGTCGGAACATATTTTCAAAAGTGGGGGGCTATTGGTGGGAGGGCACATTGTAATTATACTTTTACCCAGACGCAATGAAAAAATATTTTGGCCATTATTCCACAGTTTTGATGTGTACCATAGACATTTGGATTGAAAAAATCCATCGCTCAGTATTTTTGTTAATAAATACAGAACAACAAGAAGTAAATGAACAAAAAGGAAAAATCATTAAAACTAAAGTACCAGCTACACGAAAAGAGTTAATAATAAATGTCACAGCCAGTGCAGTTCATCAGTTTGTAGTCGAAATTTGACAATGTAAAAATCAATTTGTCACCCAAAGTGAAACATGCACAGTTCTCAAAGCCGCAGTTTCCACAGATGCTCGACACTTTAGCCTGATGATTTGGCACTGCAAAAGGAGTTGGTCTATGTTGAATGTTTTCTATGAAAGAGAAATACAGGTGCTCAAGTATAGTTGCCGAACTTACCATTTGAAAGATGCACGTCTTGGTTAAGTTGGCATGCGACTGATGAGCTTCGTCTGATGAGCTTCTTTGGTACCGCAGTATCCAAGCAGGGATTCTTTGGGACTGTCGGCTGCTCGACTGAATCGATTGGCCGCTTTCAGGCATCGTTTATAGCCGTCGAGGCGTTGAAGACTGCATGGTCGCGTTTTCTTCCTAGGTAGCGCCGCACGGTTCGTTCAGTCGTCGACAGGAAGATTTTTTCAATTAATAAGCGCGGCTGTTTGACGAGATGCACTATAGCCATAGTTGTTTGACAAGACAAATAGCTTTTTCTCCCACTACTCGCTTTCCTGATTTCTTGCAAGACGCAAGCAAAATCAGCACTCATCACAGTGTTGTCTATGGTCAAACTAAGCCACACAACTCAGTCGTCTATGGGTAAAACAACTCTTAAAACAGCCAATTGAAGCATGATAAAAAGTGTGGAATAATGGCCGCAAAAGTGTGGAATAATGACTGAGCGCTGAGTGAAAGTATAAATACAATGCACTTGTATAGTATGCAACTGAGTTGAATAATGGCCATAGACACTCGTGCACTCGAGTTTTGGCCATTATTCAACTCAGTTGCATACTATACAATCTACCATTGTACATACGGTTTTGTAATCTAAGGGCAAACCCTAACTCATACTGTTATGTGAGTTTGTGACATTGTGACAACCATGATGCAGGTCAACATTCAATTCTGTGTTGGAAGTCTGAAAGTCTGAAAAGTGTTCGAATTTTTAACTGATTCAAACTGCACTATCAATTTATTTAGTAAGTAATCCAAAATGAATGAAAATTGCAAGGTCAAGACCAATCAGTAATTTTCCGAATTCGGAATGTCGATCAGAGTCAAGTAAAAGGGTGAATACTAAAACAGGGATCGGCACACTCCGGCCCGCTTGATGTTTGTGTCTCTTCTCAGCTCTCAATTGTCTCATCTCTCTTCTCATCCCGGCCTCCTCTCCTCTCTCTCAGCTCTCCTCTCATCTCCTCCCCTAGCTCTCTCCTCTCCTCTCTCCCTCCTCTGGCCCGCAGTCGTGCGCTAGATTCTCAATCTGACCTACTAGCTTTGATCGAGGTAAAAATTTTGCCGACCCCTGCACTAAAAGCACAAGGCCGGCCACATGTACCCATTGAGGGTGACGGGGCCTATACAACTAAACGATGATAGGGGGGGGGGGCAGAGAAAGAAGGAAGGAAGGCTAGTCGCATGAGGAAGGAAGCACAAGCTATATTGTTTGGCAAAAAAGTGACAAAATTGGACTTGGGAGGACTTGGGGATAATCATAGGGATTATTATGTCAAAAAGCTCATAAAGTAGAGTCGCTAATTATCCCCCCTGGAAATTGTTCTCCTCTATCCAAAGTCAATTTTCGGGGGCCAATGACAATTAAGCTCGAAGAATTACATCGTCGAAAAGCATAATCAACCCCATCACAAGCTCGAGACTCACAAGCTCGAAAAGTAACATCGTCGAAAAGGTTAGCAACCACCATCATAAGCTCGAAAAATCAAATCGTCGAAACTTATTTAGCAAACACCATCACCATGTACAACCATCACCATGTACGGAAACCATGTACATTATATATTATCTACACAAAATTGACATCCTGCTGCTGTCGTCCTTTTTACACTGTATGTCGTATGTATCGTACACTGTATACATGTACATTCAGCTCGCCTCCCATGCTAAAGCCCAGGACCACGTGGAATAGTCTACTCTAAGTGATCCTTGGCTAAAGCATACACAAGACATCCAGTACTTCTGCGAGAAAAAGTTTGTCAAAATTTCTGTTCATAGTTTTGCATTCGATCTTAAAAATTCAGCAAAAACATTTTTAAGTGCAGGAAACGTTTTCAGAATACTTTTAAATTTTTAAGGCAAGAATTTTTGTTATACGTATTGATGATTTCGTTTTTTAAAGCTTGCATTGGGTCTCCCTAAAACACGCACCGCACCGCCCCGAACCGCTACACATTATAACTTTTTTGTCAATGCAGTATTTAATTCCAAAGAAAACTATTTGTTGTAAGAGTAACGGAATAAATATCTTTAATTATTATCATCAATATTATTAATATTTTTTATATTCTTGTTTTCATTATTAAATTATATTATTATTATTTTAATAATATTATTATTAATATCACTTATTATTCACCGAATTTTATATTTCATAGTAAAAAAAACTAAATTTAATAAAAACTTTAAAGCTTAACAGAAAACGCATTTTGAAGTGTCTTCAGTTACAGTCCAATTTGTTTTAATGTGTAGCGCTGCAGGGCGGTGCGGGGCGTGTTTTAGGGAGACCCGCTTGCATTAAATCCTGGATTATCAGAATCATCATTCTACATCGTTGGAACAGAGTGAAAGGTGAAAGCACGAATGTATTGAGTTGAGTTTTCCATTTAATCTTATTGATTTGAACTGTTTTTCTTTGGTCTCTTCTACCGTTTTTAAGCTAATTTTTGCTGCCTTTTAACTACTAAGCACGAAGTTAAAAGTCATCGCCAATTAAACCCACCCTGATTCTTTGGAAGTAAAGATAGGCATAAACACATTAACCTAAAAGCCCACAAACAATGTCTCTAGCAGGATTTAGAAAGCAACTCAACAAAGCCAACCAGGTAAGATTTCAATACATAGAGAGATAAGGTAATATTGTAATAATAATAATAATAATATAATATTGTAATTTATTTATATTGGGTTTACCTTAAGTTTAGTCCTAGTGGCTAAGGCTTAATTTAATACTAGGGGCATAATAGTATAGCTGCCAGCATAATATCATTCAACAGTTTCTATATATCTTTTCATAACTTATACTTATAGAATGAATAAATGAATAAATAAATTTATTAAATTTAAATTTAATAATTAAACTTATTTATTATTATTAAAGTGAAATTGCTAAAACAATATAATATTTAGCAATTTTCCTCTTTCATTTGTTAAATTAATTTTTCATTTGAACACAAATAGTACTAACTTAAAACAACAAAAAACAATAACAGTATGTTGGGGAAACCTTTATAGCATTTAGAAAAGCATAAAATTGAAATTGCACCAAGGCATATAAGAAAGTGAAGCAACAACTATCTTTTAACAATTGTCTATGGTTAAAACTGTAGGGATATCAATAGAAAGCATGATAAAGTTCAAAAGTCAAAACTTTGAAGTTTGGTTTATAGGGGGTAATACCATACTACAGATCATGTTGTATACACTAGAGGTCGGACGGGATCCCGATCCCAATCCCGAAATCTCGGGATCCCGAGGAAAATTGAATTCCCATGGGACCAGAATCCCAACCCTAAAAAACTCAAGATTCGAGAACAGGTCTTCTGATTAATAATTTATAGAATTAGTGATTACTTGAAGGTATTTTGCTTTAACTTGTACTCGTTACATTATTTACTTTGTTGGTTACAAAACTTCATATCCATTTCGTTATGTTTTACTTCTTGATCTTGACAATCTGTTTATGTTTAACTTTACATGGACAATACACTAAAAGACCTGATCCCGAATCCCGATCCCAATCCCGATCCTGAGAAAAAAATTATTCCCAATCCCAATCCTGCCCAAAGATTTCAATCCTGTCCGACCTCTAGTATACGCCTGAAAATTCGGGCGTGCATTGGCCTTGCACGCCAAAATTAGGCGTGCACAGTTGGCGTGCATCACTTCTAAGAAGAGAGTATGCATGCACACCTGGCATGCACTTTATGGAATCACGTGTAAGAGTAATTGTGAAGTAGAAAAAAGATGAATAAGTTCATTTTTAAGTCCAAATTTCAAGCTTTCCCATTTTTTAGCTCGTAAAAAAGCATTTAAACACATTTTTGCGTGTATTAACTGTAAAATATATAAATATAAATAATTTGCCATAAAATAGTATTGCCGAAAAAGCATAAAAAGCAACCAAATTATCTGGTAATAAGGGTCTATTATACAATTTAAAAGAATTTATTTATTGTCACAACATAAAAAAGGTCATTTATTGTCGCAACACCGGTATATTTTTGAGAATTGGCGTGCACTACATTTTTTCGTGCATTTGTAATTATTCAATTTTTGTTCAGGTGTGCACCCAGCATGATCCGGACTATGGGGGTAATAGTGGGCAATTCAAAAGAGTATATTGCCAAAAGTGTTCTGTGGGTGCATTTTCTGTTATATGAATTCCTTGAAATGTGACTCAAAGAGGGCCTGGCTTGTACTATGCATAGCTTGAAACTTTGCCTCATAAATGCGCAACAGTTGGCCAAGATGGCCAATCTGGCTGACCAATTTGGTGGCCAACTAAGGAAGCTACAAAAATGCCCACCCGAAAAAATACCGAAGTAGTAGTACTAAGTAGCTGACAAGGCATTTTGGCTTAATAAGACAGTTATAGTTACTCCTGCCATTTACCCAAAGTTGCGTTAATTTTGCTTTAGGGTTTTGTTACATGTAAGTCATATTTTTTCGGCCAACCGAATTTTCAAGGTTGTGCATGTATCGATGTATGCTTGGTTTCATAGTGTGCCCATGTCTCCTTGATAAGGTTTTTATGCATAGTTGGGTCTTGACTCTTGAGGATTAACAAATGAGAGCTGATGGTTGACAACAGCATGATTCTGGAGCTGGGCATATGCTTGCCATCCATTAGTAATCACATGTGTACTAGGGAGAATGTGGTGTTGAATCAAAGGTAGCAGCATTGCAGCAGTGCGGTTAGGAATAGCAATCATCACACACTTCCTGGCACCACATTCAACCATGCCTAGTATCCACTATCTAGGCCAATGGGCACCTTGGTGTTACTTTCGGTGAAAGAAATAGGATTTGTCTATCTCTATATCTCTACCAGGACCACCTAGTTCCACTGGATAGTCAATCAGGTACTAAGAACAAATGCCCCTAATGAAGTTTTGCCAGTCAACAATAGCATTATGCCAATGTTGCATTGTCATTGACACTCACCCTGCTTTGCTTCTGTAGCCTACCAACAAATGAGATCTAGCAGCTGCTGCAACATAAGATGACTAGCTTCAAAAAGTTAGCCTTTCCAAATTGACACCTGAGCATGACAGCTAGTGCATGCCCATGCTAGTCCATCCAAGAATTGGTCACCTATATGCCATTGCAATCATATCTGTGGTGCCATTATATTGCTGGAGTGGCGCCACCTCCAAGGCAGGTCAAGCAAGACCATTGGTTACCTTCTAATCCTAACCCTAACCCTAACCTTTATCCTAAAGCATTGGCATTTCAGTAATTCTCACCAAGAGTCATTATAGCACTACAGCACTATAGCAATTCCCTGCAAGCCTCAACATCTTAGGGATTCCTAAAGGAATTTCTTAACTTGGATATGACACTTCTTTTATCACTAGGAAATAGTCTAGGATAAAATTCTTTTATTTGGCATATCCAACAAAATCATGTGATTTTTTATTTTGTGCAAATTACTTTTTACTTGTTGCACTTAATGATTTTAGAACTTTATAGATTCCAAATTACAGATTAGTAAAAAGAGTAATTTTTATTACCTGATTGCAAGAATAAAGTTATGTCTGTTAAATGCTTTGATTTTTGTTTGTAATATATTTTTTTGTAATTAAAGTAGATTCTGCATAATTTAATATGATCATACTCATTTTTATTTTGAAAGCAGTATTTATTGTTTAGTATTGACTTGGTTTTTTACTTTCATGATTAAGATTTGCAGAATTGCTGTTTTGTTAACTGCAATATCACAAGCACACTTTCAAAAAATTGTATAATTTCATTTTTTATCAAATTTTGCAACACATCTTGTTTTAAAGTTTTGTTGCATAATTGCATTTTTTAGCTCAATTGCTGAATATATACTATATATTTATCAATATTAGTATTTATGATGTTAGTAGAAACTTATTAGCCATGTTGCATATATATAGGACTATCATATATAAGATAATCATATAAGATTATTAACTCAGGAGTCACATCAAAACCTTTAAAAAAATAACCTGTTGGTCATAATCAAATAACTGTTTTGGCCTGACCAATCCACCAGTTTTGTCAAAGAATTTTTTAACAAAGACCATTTCAGAAAAATAAAAATTAAAACAGTCTTTTTTGGAAAAGGTAGTATTTGCTAGGTGTGTTAACTTGGCTTGACCTTGTTCAACCTAACCATTGCAGTTTATAATGAGAGTAGAGCACTTAATATGGGTAAAAATGCTAGATAATATGTACAATATGTCTATTTTTGCCTTTAAATAAATCTATCTCTATTACTTGCACCCCCACACAGATGTTGAGTGAGCGAATTGCTGGCACTAAAGGCACAGAGCTTGATACTGACTTTCTAGAAATGGAAAGGGTATGTCTCCAAATCATATTTATTTTAATTTAATATATGACACTCTAAATGATAGTTATTTTCTTTTGAATGTTTAGAAAATTGGAGTTGCAAATAAAATGGTTGACGACTTGATTACTAAAACCACAGATACTATAAACACTGGATGGGCCGCTCAGGCTAATTTTCTGGGCAAGTTTTTTATTCTACTTTCTGCTTAGTAGCAATGAAAGGAAGCAACAGTATTATTTGCTAAATTAGACAAATCGAGTGACTGTTTTTAAGACATCGTTTTGCTAACGCCATAAACAACTAACTTGTTTTGTGCAGTAATGGTGTACATTAAGACGCGACAGACAGTGTGCAATGCCGCTATCTTTCAAAGTGGAGGAAGGGGGGTAGTCTGGAATAGGGTTAATATCAGTTTCGTATAAGGCAGGGTGAGTGGATCGATAATTTAGGCCCACTGGTGGTGGGATAGAAAATAAAGGACTGCACATAGCTAGCCTGGGTTAGGGGTGGGGGTTGAGAGGTTGTGGGTTAGAAAATTTGGGGGTGGCGAATCGTGCTTAAATACAAGCTTATATAGATGAACAGGACAAGAGTCAGAGTTAAAGAAAGTTCGAGTGCATACTAGCTTTTCTATCTAATCTTGTACTCGAGAAATGTTTTGATTCGAACCACTGCTGTGCTCCCACTTGCACGAGCTTTGTACTAGTGCTATTAACATCCGAGAAAGAAAAATCCGTTGCGAATGCATAAATTACCAAAAGATGACACTGGCGAAGCGCTGGCAGCAGCTACTGCAGGAGCGTGGATATTGACCTTTATAAACAATTAAATCACGGGGCCTCCGTGTGTTCAGCTTGCACTTTATGGACGAGGCCTACTGCTGCCTTACAAAGTGCCACGGATGTGCAAGACATCTGTTTTCGCTGGGACGCAATCCCACACCAAGAGTTGATGCTGCCTCGGCTCGTTCAAATAGACCAGCTACCCTCTGTGCAAAGGACTGATAAACGATGAAGAGGCAGACGACATGTACCCTCCAGTGCTGGGGCCAATTAGCAATCTATCTGCAGCCGAGCCTGCGACTTGCCTGCTGCCAGTGCTGTGGCAGAGCAACCTTCGGCTACCAGATTCTGCGCCGAGAACAGCTGTTGCGGCTGAAAGCTCTCACCTCTGCAGCCGATTCGCGGGTTCCAAGCGCTAGAGGCAACGATCAAGCGGCTGCAGCAACGATCCCGAGGCCGAAAGTGACAGGCGAATCAAGCGGCTGCAGCGGCAATCCCGAAAGCGACAGGCAAATCAAGCGGCTGCAGCGGCAATCCCGAAAGCGACAGGCAAATCAAGCGGCTGCAGCGGCAATCCCGAAAACGACAGGCAAATCAAGCGGCTGCAGCGGCAATCCCGAAAGCGACAGGCAAATCAAGCGGCTGCAGCGGCAACATTCGATGGTCAAGGCAAGTGCAGCGCAGTCGTGCATCCATGGACTGTGGAGGCGTGGCTAGCGCAGCTTCCAGCGGTCGACTGGGCGGCAGGGCGCTCGCAGTCAGGGGTGCTCTGGTCAAAGGATGTCATCTCATCAGCAGCTCATTGCAGCTGCACCACAAAAGTCCTGCTGCTTATCGGCTGCCTGTTACGAAACCACTGAGGATTGGCTCTCCATCGGATACATCCCTGGACCTTGAAGTGGCGCATTCGCCAGTTTTTTTTCATCTGTTGGGCCGTTCTGAATGCTGCCTCTGAACAAGGGCGACTGGCGACCCTGTTCTTCAACAGCACGCTGCGAGTTTCACAAACAGATGAGCTGATTAAGATGAGAAATCTTTCTATTTTGCTACACGAATATGGATTATGGAGTATATGATATAGCTCGTATTTGCTAAATATACAATAGTTGACTGCAATAATATAGCCTTCTATGCAATCTAAAGCATTCACAATGTTGCTTTGAATTGTGGAAAGTATAATTATAAGTTTCTTTTTGCAAAAAAATCAATACAATTGCTGCATTGCATTCATCTGTTTTTTATTTTTAAAAAATATAAATAACGCTAAAATGTTTTTACTACTACTAAGCAGAAAGTGGAGTAAACTGTCGTGTTGTGAGGATTGGCTGGAGTGGCCTGTCTAGTGTTTATAGTATCTGTGACTAAAACTCAAGAATATCTGCAGCCAAATCCTAGTAAGCAATAGTATCTTATTCATTCTTATCAAGTTGATTTTCTGTGAAATTTTATTTTCAAATTTAAAAAATTCTTTCTTTTAGTGGCCCGCGTTCGCCTTACCGCTGCCAAAGGATTTAACAATCTGCAGAACAAAGGTCGCAATCTGTCTTACCCCCAGCCTGAGGGCATCCTTGGCGACTGCATGATAAAGCATG
Organism: Macrostomum lignano; assembly: GCA_002269645.1. NCBI lineage: Eukaryota > Metazoa > Platyhelminthes > Macrostomidae > Macrostomum > Macrostomum lignano. The sequence goes on from NIVC01000596.1 coordinate 195,003, forward strand.
GCAACGATCTTGGTCATGACTCTTGTCTAGGTGAGACTTGTGACCTTTCACCGTTTGAGTCAGTTACCTCCAGCCATTTGAGTCAGTTACCTCCAGCCATTTGAGTCAGTTACCTCCAGCCATTTGAGTCAGTTACCTCCAGCCATTTGAGTCAGTTACCTGCAGCCATTTGAGTCAGTTACCTGCAGCCATTTGAGTCAGTTACCTCCAGCCATTTGAGTCAGTTACCTCCAGCCATTTGAGTCAGTTACCTCCAGCCATTTGAGTCAGTTACCTCCAGCCATTTGAGTCAGTTACCTCCAGCCATTTGAGTCAGTTACCTCCAGCCATTTGAGTCAGTTACCTGCAGCCATTTGAGTCAGTTACCTGCAGCCATTTGAGTCAGTTTCTCTCGCCATTTGAGTCAGTTACCTCCAGCCATTTGAGTCAGTTACCTCCAGCCATTTGAGTCAGTTACCTCCAGCCATTTGAGTCAGTTACCTGCAGCCATTTGAGTCAGTTACCTGCAGCCATTTGAGTCAGTTTCTCTCGCCATTTGAGTCAGTTACCTCCAGCTATTTGAGTCAGTTACCTCCAGCTATTTGAGTCAGTTACCTCCAGCCATTTGAGTCAGTTACCTCCAGCCATTTGAGTCAGTTACCTCCAGCCATTTGAGTCAGTTACCTCCAGCCATTTGAGTCAGTTACCTGCAGCCATTTGAGTCAGTTACCTGCAGCCATTTGAGTCAGTTTCTCTCGCCATTTGAGTCAGTTACCTCCAGCTATTTGAGTCAGTTACCTCCAGCTATTTGAGTCAGTTACCTCCAGCTATTTGAGTCAGTTACCTCCAGCTATTTGAGTCAGTTACCTCCAGCTATTTGAGTCAGTTACCTCCAGCCATTTGAGTCAGTTACCTTCTGCCATTTGAGTCAGTTACCTCCAGCTATTTGAGTCAGTTACCTTCTGCCATTTGAGTCAGTTACCTCCAGCCATTTGAGTCAGTTACCTCCAGCCATTTGAGTCAGTTACCTTCTGCCATTTGAGTCAGTTACCTCCAGCTATTTGAGTCAGTTACCTCCAGCCATTTGAGTCAGTTACCTCCAGCCATTTGAGTCAGTTACCTCCAGCCATTTGAGTCAGTTACCTCCAGCTATTTGAGTCAGTTACCTCCAGCTATTTGAGTCAGTTACCTCCAGCCATTTGAGTCAGTTACCTCCAGCTATTTGAGTCAGTTACCTCCAGCCATTTGAGTCAGTTACCTCCAGCCATTTGAGTCAGTTACCTCCAGCCATTTGAGTCAGTTACCTCCAGCCATTTGAGTCAGTTACCTCCAGCCATTTGAGTCAGTTACCTCCAGCTATTTGAGTCAGTTACCTCCAGCTATTTGAGTCAGTTACCTCCAGCTATTTGAGTCAGTTACCTCCAGCTATTTGAGTCAGTTACCTCCAGCTATTTGAGTCAGTTACCTCCAGCTATTTGAGTCAGTTACCTCCAGCTATTTGAGTCAGTTACCTCCAGCTATTTGAGTCAGTTACCTCCAGCTATTTGAGTCAGTTACCTCCAGCTATTTGAGTCAGTTACCTCCAAGTCATTTGAAAGCGGTTTGATCAAGGTGTACAGAAATGAGTCAGCAAGCGTTTCTGTTTAACTTAATCCAGGTGAAGCCCTCATTGACAGCGGTGAGGCCTACAAGCAGATGGCTGAGATCAAATACAGCCTAGAGGACAGTGTTAAGCAGAATTTTCTAGACCCATTCACCGCCATGCAGAATCGCGATCTGAAAGAGATTAATGTGAGTCTAGTTTTATTTAATTTTTTAAATGCTCTCCAATAGTGTAAACTAAGCTTTATTCTTGTATAATAATTTTAGCATCATCTCAAGAAGCTGGAAGGTCGTCGACTAGACTTCGACTGCAAGAAGCGTAAAGGTAAATATACCTTATTATCAATATCATGATCGGAAACTGCAGATTATTACAAATTTGATAATTTGTTCACCAACTACATGTACCTTACTGAATTGCAGGGGAAGGTAAAGTATCTAGGAAGCCTGTATACTTTTGAAATAGATCAGTATTTTTTAATCCATTTTACTCAACATCCCTGCAAAGCTTGTTAGACAAAAACATCATCTGTTAGACAGGAGCATCACCTGTTAGACAGGAGCATCACCTGTTAGACTAGAGCATCACCTGTTAGACTAGAGCATCACCTGTTAGACAGGAGCATCACCTGTTAGACTAGAGCATCACCTGTTAGACAGGGGCATCACCTGTTAGACAGGAGCATCACCTGTTAGACAGGAGCATCACCTGTTAGACTAGAGCATCACCTGTTAGACAGGATCATCACCTGTTAGACTAGAGCATCACCTGTTAGACTAGAGCATCACCTGTTAGACAGGATCATCACCTGTTAGACAGAAGCATCACCTGTTAGACAGAAGCATCACCTGTTAGACAGAAGCATCACCTGTTAGACAGGAGCATCACCTGTTAGACAGGAGCATCACCTGTTAGACAGAAGCATCACCTGTTAGACTGGAGCATCACCTGTTAGACTAGAGCATCACCTGTTAGACTAGAGCATCACCTGTTAGACAGGAGCATCACCTGTTAGACAGGAGCATTACCTGTTAGACAGAAGCATCACCTGTTAGACAGGAGCATCACCTGTTAGACAGAAGCATCGTCTGTTAGACAGGAGCATCACCTGTTAGACAGGAGCATCACCTGTTAGACAGGAGCATCACCTGTTAGACAGGAGTATCGTCTGTTAGACAGGAGCATCACCTGTTAGACAGAAGCATCACCTGTTAGACAGGAGCATCACCTGTTAGACAGGAGTATCGTCTGTTAGACAGGAGCATCACCTGTTAGGCAGAAGCATCACCTGTTAGACAGGAGCATCACCTGTTAGACAGGGGCATCACCTGTTAGACAGGAGCATCGTCTGTTAGACAGGAGCATCACCTGTTAGACAGAAGCATCACCTGTTAGACAGGAGCATCACCTGTTAGACAGGAGTATCGTCTGTTAGACAGAAGCATCACCTGTTAGACAGGAGCATCACCTGTTAGACAGGAGCATCACCTGTTAGACAGGAGTATCGTCTGTTAGACAGGAGCATCACCTGTTAGACAGAAGCATCAAGGAATTTTTAACTTCGCTAGTGCTCCATAAAGCGCAACTTTTATTGCATGCAATTAGCGTCAATTCTTGTACGAGCGTATGCAGATTTTAATTGCCCAAATTTTGCTGGACAGAAAACAGATTATTTCAAAAAATTAGTCTGTTAATTGTTCTACCTATCAATTCCCCCCCAATTCTTCCCTAATCCAGGCGGCAGCAGACCAAACGAGGACGATTTGCACGCGGCCGAAGATAAATTCGTTGAATCGAAAAATTTGGCCGAAAATGCGATGGTCAATTTTTTGAATTCTGATGTAAATTCAAAACGATTTTTTTGTTCTACTATTAGTAGACTAGTTTCAAGTTATATTATTTTATTGAACTGACTAACAATCAGATCAATATGAGTAAAATGATAAGGATGATACGCTTTATTGTTTCTTGGAAACTTTTTGAAGGCTCAAAATGCAATTAGCTTGGGTAAGTAGCTTGCACGCAAATGGTGGTTCATTTACATGAAGTTGTGATTAAGAGGGAACTGTTATTTCTTTTAGCATAGTCTTTATAATCAACACTTTATGGAAGAATTCTAGACTTTTAGAAAATAAGAGCCTTCATAACATTTTCCAAGAAACGGTTTTTGTTTCTTACGAGTGTCATGGCACGTTGATTCTTATTTTTAGGGTTAACGAAATTTAACAGTTAATATTCAATATTGATGAGTGTTTGACTTACCAGCCATTTGACTACCGACAATTCGACCGCCGACCCAACCTAAGCCCTAGCTAAACCCTAACCTAAACCTTGACCTAAACCTTAATATAAACCCTAACCTAAACCGAAACCTTACCCTGAGCCTTAAAATAAACCCTAACTTAAACCATAGCCTAAACGCTAACCTAAATCCTAACCTAAACCCTAACCTAAACCCTCACCTAAGCCTTAGCCTAAACGCTAACCTAAATCCTAACCTAAACCCTAACCTAAACCCTCATCTAAGCTCTAACCTAAACCTAAACTTAAAACTAATTAAACTTAAAACTATAACTTAAATATTGCAATTAAATACCGGTCTCTTTAATTACAACATACATTGCAAACAAAGATAATGCCTATCAGCATTAAATCACCTCGCAGGCTGAACACGTCTCGGCCATGTACGAGCTGGTCTCAGCCGAGCTGGTCTATCATCAGGAAGCCTGTCGGATTCTATCAAATCTGCAGACTAGATTGGAAACAAAGTGCGTCAATTTTCAATTCATGAAAATTATAAACTACTGCTCCTATTGTATTACTGTTAGTAGCAGTAGGATGATTTGAATTTTAAAATAATTTTCCGAATTTACAACAGGCGCTCCCAGGCCGCTAGTCGGCCCAAGTCCGAGCACGTGCCGTTCCGGCCAGTTGTACGCGGCGCCTCTAAAAGCAGCAGCATTAGTAGCGACCAGAGCGGCGCCAGATTTGGCGCCAGCGCCGGCGCCGGAGCAATCGGCGGCGCCGGAGCAATCGGCGGCGCCGGAGGAGGCAGCGGAGGCGATGCGTGGCGATTGTCGGCTAATGACAAATCGCAGGAGCCAGCTGGCCCAGCCATCAGCGTCAAGCCTCGACTGCAGGGTGAGCGACTGCAGGTGCTCTGGCTATTCCGGGGGGGGGCTTTTTGGTTGCTCTCTTCCTCTTTTCCCCTCTCCCCCTCTTTCCCCTCTTTTCCCTCTCCCCTCTTTTCCCTTTCCCTCTCTTTCCTCTCTTTCCTCTCTTTTCCGTCTCCCCCCTCTTTCCTTTCTTTACCCTCTCTTCCCCTCTCTTTACCCTCTCTTTCTCCTTTCTTTTCCTCTCTGGCCTTCTCCCTTCTGTCTCCTCCTTTTTCCTTTCTACATCCATTAACACTCCTTCCTCTCTTTCCCCTCTCCCCCCTTTTCCCCTCTCTTTCCCTCTTTTTTCCCTCTTTCCCCTCTCTTTCCCTCTCTTTCCCCTCTCTTTCCCCTCTCTTTCCCTCTTTTTTCCCTCTTTCCCCTCTCTTTCCCTCTCTTTCCCCTCTCTTTCCCTCTCTTTCCCCTCTCTTTCCCTCTTTTCCCCCCTCTTTTTCCCCCTCTTTCCCCTCTCTTTCCCCCTCTTTCCCCTCTCTTTCCCTCTTTTTCCCCTCTCTTTTCCTCTCTTTCCCTCCTCTCTCCTCTATCTCCCCCTTTTCCTTTCCTACATCCATTAACACTCCTACCTCCTTTCCTACTAATTTTCTCTAAGTTCATTTTTTCCTCGCAGCAGCGCTAACGCTCCAGACACTTTGGGCCGCACAGAGTCACCCACTCACTGCCCCTCCCTCCCTCCGCAGCGAAGTCGGGCACGCCCACCTGCCGGGCTCTGTTCACCTTCACCGCCGAGAACAACACCGAGCTGGCATTCGACGAGGGTGACGTAATCCAACTAATTGCCCAGGTAGACGAGAACTGGTTCGAAGGCGAACTGAAAGGCAAGCGCGGCTTCTTCCCTGTGAACTACGTGGAGGTGATTGTGCCGCTGCCCTGACAACCTGTCAACTGGCTAATTGGATCTCCGGATGACGTCAGTAACCCGCTATATTAGGGGTTTGATAAACTTCAGGTGAAAATATGATTGTTAGTACAAAAATCTTCTATCAGTGTTATTTCCTGTTAGTTGCCAAGCACTAAGTAGATGACGAAGCGCTTATATATTCAAAAATTGTAAATTTACTTCCGCCTTTTACCCATAGTGTCTTCGTAGCTTAACATACTTAGGTAAAGCTTTGAATCTTATAGGAATGAAAATTTTACATTGCCTGGGCCCCCTCAACTTCACTTTGTTTCATTGTTTCAAATTGCGAAGCTAAGGTGCTAAAAAAATAATTATTTATGCTTACACATTATATATAAATGTATGTATGAATTTGGACTCTCCATTCCCTTACTGGCTTATCCAAATGTGACCCCTTTTTTGTTATAAATATTTATCAAAAAGCGTGCTATATACAGATTTCTATGAGTAGAAGAATTGTGCTATTTTTGTCAGTAGTTTATATTTATGTCTGCCATCAGGGCCGTTGACTTGTGCCAGCAATTTGATTTATTTGACAGCTAGTGTGTTTAACAGCTAGTCATTTCAGCATATCCAAAACACAGCGAACCCACCCCAAACTGTGCAGTGGCCCACCACGACCCCCACCCCAAACTGTGCAGTGGCCCACCACGACCCCCACCCCAAACTGTGCAGTGGCCCGCTACGACCCCCACCCCAAACTGTGCAGTGGCCCGCCACGACCCCCATCCCAAACTGTGCAGTGGCCCACCACCGCCACAACCCCAACTCAAGCTCTGCCTCCACCCCAAACTCCGCCACGACCCCCACTCCAAACTCCGCCACGACCCCCACCCCAAACTCCGCCACGACCCCCACCCCAAACTCCGCCACGACCTCCACCCCAAACTCCGCCACGACCCTCACCACAAACTCTGCCACTAAACCGCAAACTGAACAGTGGCCCATTGAAACTCTTGTCCCCCAAAACTATACTGTAAAAGTTTTGGTCTAACTGTCGGGCAAGATTCAGACAAGTACTAAAATCAGAAATCAAAATGTAGTATACAATAAATACAAACATGATAAGCTAAAACCATTTTTAAGGTACTGCGAGAACGAACTTTTAATAAGTGTCAAAAATTAACAAATTTTTATTTATTTACAACTACAATATTCGAATACTTAGTTCGTCTTATTGTTCATAGAGCTTCCCTTACAATAAATTATTGACAATTAGAACTGTTTTTTACAAGTTTGTTAGTTTGATTAGAATGATAATTCTCTTTGTACAATGACCACTGATACATGCTGCTCCGATTCTGTGGACCTTCAGTTTAATTAAATCAAATTTGATTTATTTTTTAAGCCCTTATTATTATTCTAATTTGCATCGATTGTTTGCGGCGAGTTTTTGTGTGCTTTTACAACCCCTGCCCTACCGTTACCAACACAATAAAAGTGCTTTGTTGCTGTGCGTCCATTTCTGATTAATAATTATATCCCATACAGTTTTTGAATTTTTATTAAACTCGTTTCGTAATCAGATTCTAAACAAATTCAATGTACCATTGTGTTTAATGTGTGTTGTGGTGCTGCAGAATAAATTATAAGCTTCATCGATGTTTCTGACAGATTATAAAAATCAGTTATTGTGTTGAATCAGCATGGTCTTTTATAAGGGGCCGTAGCCTGGTCGTCCAACGCAGGCTCTGGTGTGCCAGCGACCCAGGCTCGATTCCAAGTGCAGTCACATTAATTTGGGGCTGAATTGGAATCTCGGCTTGGCTCTGCTCGTGCAATTAACTCCGAGCTTGAGTGAAGTGTACATGCCTAACGATAAATAAAGTTAGGGCCGCTGTACACTCCTGTGTGAGTGTGTGCCTGCTCAGGGGAGTCGGCAGAGTGGGCCTCTAATAAAATCAATGAAAAGCGATATGATTGGTTAATTGATAGAATCAGTGATTTTATTTTAGAAAACTATAAGCTCTGTTTATTGTGCTCCAAAAAAAAAGAATTTAACAATTTTAGCGACAAGTTTTCACGTTTACATTGGCTACAGAAAATAAAATTTTGCCACCTTATTATCGACTTAACTAAACACAGCTTAAAGCAAAAGTTAAATATGGCAGCATTAGGAAACAGCGTATATGAACGAGTAAAATAGCTTATAGTTGCAAAAAATCGCGAGTTTAGGCAAAAAGGAAACTAGAATTACATTGAAAGTTTTAACAATCAGTTGAAAAGATTAATTTGCTTTAGGGCATTAGGGGGGGGTTACAAAAACTTGCATAAATATTCATGATATACGTAAATATATCAAAAAAGACGTAAATACACTAAAAAAGAAAATAGAAATATTCCATAAACAGTAAAATCAGATAGGCAGTTTAACAACAAAGAATTCATCTACGCGTGTGTCAGCTACAGCAAGGTTTGCAAAATAGTTATCTTCAAAAAATAGACAGAGCATTAGCAAGAATACAAAAATAAACAAATTTCAGGCATGCAACGGTCATTAACTGGTAACTGCTATCTTTGTTCTCTAATTCCATCAACAAAAACCAGCGATTCTTAAGTTATTAAACTTCCGATCAGAACAATATCAAGTAAAGATTAGCATTAAAAAAATCTGATATCAAGTTCTTTATCAGCTTCATTAGAGATCAGCTCAGCATCAACTTAAATCTGTGACGTAAAAACTCTCAAAAACTCAAACCTGTCCTAAACTCAAACGCCAAGTTGTCAGAGTCATCCAAACCACAAAATTTTATCTTTTTGCCTCCAGTAGAAGGCATGGCCGGCTCAGGCGCAGCTGCCGTAGCGGATCAGGCCGAACAGCAGCAGGCCGCTGTCGCTCAGCGAGTTGCCGCCCGACTCGCCGCTGCAGCCGACGCCGGAGCAGAAGGAGCCGCCGCCGCCGCCGGCCTGCGTGCCTTGACTGCCGGCTCCGCCGCCGCTGAAGCCGCCGCCGGCTCCGGAGGAGCCGATTGAGTGGCTGCCGCCTCCGCCTCCGCCGAAGCCTCCGACGGCGCCTTCGTTGGAATGAGCGGCGACGCCGCCGACCCAGCCCTGGCTGATGCCGCCTCCTCGATCGCCGGAGCACGTGGTGGTCCTGGCGCTGGCGGCTCCCAGCCAGCCGGCTCCAAGGCCTCCCTTCCATGAGCTGAGTGACGGTCCGTAGCTCCCGGGCTGCCCGTTCGCACCGCCAGAGCCGATGTAGGAGACCGACACGGAGCCGACGGAGCCGCTTCCGTTCGGGCCGGCCGATCCGTTCCGTCCTGCGGTGTTGAAGCCGGAAAGACGGCAAGTTCTGCATGTGCACGCAGATGATGAAGCCGGAAAGACGGCAAGTTCTGCATGTGCACGCAGATGATGAAGCCGGAAAGACGGCAAGTTCTGCATGTGCACGCAGATGATGAAGCCGGAAAGACGGCAAGTTCTGCATGTGCACGCAGATGATGAAGCCGGAAAGACGGCAAGTTCTGCATGTGCACGCAGATGATGAAGCCGGAAAGATGGCAAGTTCTGCATGTGCACGCAGATGATGAAGCCGGAAAGACGGCAAGTTCTGCATGTGCACGCAGATGATGAAGCCGGAAAGATGGCAAGTTCTGCATGTGCACGCAGATGATGAAGCCGGAAAGATGGCAAGTTCTGCATGTGCACGCAGATGATGAAGCCGGAAAGATGGCAAGTTCTGCATGTGCACGCAGATGATGAAGCCGGAAAGATGGCAAGTTCTGCATGTGCAAGCTGATGATAAAGCAAATGTCAGGAGAGGCACAATTTTAATCACCGTTGAATCCAGCCGCGCCGCCACCGCCTCCACCGGCAGCCAGGTACAGCAGGTTGTCCGAGCTCCGGTACACGAAGGTGCCGCCGCCGCCGCCAGATGGGCCGCTGGAACTAGATTCAGACGGGTCGCTGCCCCGCTGTCCGATCACCAGGCTGAGCTGCGTTCCCGCCGTCAGGTTGAAGCTGCCTCCGATGCGGGCCCCGAATCCACCAGTGTAGACGGGGCTGTTCGAGCTGCCGCCTCTGGCTCCCAGCGCCTCCATGCGGTAGCAGCCGGTCTCGTTCACCGTCAGGGTCTGGATGGAGCCGGTCCGGCCCGAGCTGCTGTCTGGAATGCGGGTCAGCTCCTCTGTGAGCGCTGCCGTGCAAAACTGAACAACAGTGCTTCTATTTGATAGGCAAGAGTGAAATGAGCAGTCTCACTTTTATAGGCATAGATGGCCTTGGCTAGCTGGGATTCGAAATTTTCTGACAAGAATACTTCATCAGGACCAGCTCGAATTTCAGTTTTAATATCGCACTCGACCTTCTTCGTTTCATTGAACACCAGGGTCTCCAGTTTAATTATCTGACAGACTCCGTCCTTGAAGTCCGCAGCCGAGAAGCCGGAGCTGCTGGCCCTGAAGATGCACTCGGTGCTGCTTCGAATGTCCCGGAGAGTGTGCACTGACTTGCAGACATTCTTCTCCACGACAACCGAGCCGGCGGGTGCCTGCTTCAGATGGAACACCTCGCCGGTAGGGTTTTCGGCCGCCGTTAGACCAACAAGTCCTGCAAGGTTTTGAGAAATCGCAGTGGAGACAGAGACAATCACAAACTAACTGAAGGAGCTAAACAGCCTTACCGATGAGAAGCAGAAAGAGCAGAAACATGGTTGAAGCCAAAGCAGTTTGTTAGCAGGGGTATAAGTCGTCTTGAAGCTTTTGATGGAAGCGCTCGGCCTTCATCCAAGCGGCCGGGTATTTAAAAACAACCAAATGGGGTATTAGGTGATGCGGGTTCCCATGCCAACGCGGCGATGCCTCATCTGTCTGATTGGCTGCAGGCAACTTGCGGGGGAAGAGGTTCTATCACTCGGCCACCGCGTGTAAATAGAATTAGAGTCGAGGCCTAGAAACTTGTGGGGTGATTTTGACAGACGTTTCAGGGCCGAGCAAGACAATGAAGGCGAAGCCCAGAGTTACTGAAGTTACTGAACTGTGACAGCTGCGCGATCAGCTCCGCTGACACGGGGGCTTGCTGGGCAATCCTTACTGAATAGGCCTCCTCGCCCAGCAGCATTGGCTGAGACAAAGAAGCTTTGACTGCATGGTCCAAGAGTTTTACAGCCAGCTCTGCATCTGCATGCGTGTGTGCGCCATCAATGCAATGCATTGGGCCAGACTCACTAACGTCTGTGTCTCTTGGGTTAGACTTTCTTAAGCTTACATGTAGATTTGCATGTATGCAGTTAGTCTTACTGTAGCTCGGCTATGCTCCAGCTCCTTGTTAACAAATTATTTTGCCTTGGCAAGCAACTAAGCCAAGGCGTGTGATGCTCCCCTTCGTGTCTGCTGCATCCGTAACGCAGTGACCAGGGATAATTTTATATGGGATGCTACATCCCTGTCTACTGACAGCAGTCGTGAAGATTTAATCTAGCCAGAATCTCAATCGAGTGAATCCCTGTATCCAACGAAAGGTAATGTTGCATTTGGGAAGCAATAGAAAACGAAAGATACCGCGGAACTCCTGCAGACACGATCAACAAAGAGTGATGAAAACTAAGTAAATTTTATACCATGGGTAAATACCTCATCAGCAAACGGATAACCCGAGTACAAGAGAGAATTTTTACGAACTAACAGGTTTCAGATGACAATATCATTTTATTTGCCTTGACAACACCGCACATCAGTTTCGTTTGCTTGTTGACAGGGCAGGAGACAAACCCAATACCTACGGTGTGACTTCCGGTGTGTGCCTGCAGGAGGGCAGCGTCAGATGTCGCATTGGGAACGGTAAACTACGGCGATCGTGGAGGTGGCATCAACGAGAGCTGGATCGGCGGCGTCGCCGGACACGGCAACGAGGGCGCCATCGGTGGCTTCGGTGGAGGCGGCAGCCATCAAAGCGGCGGAGCCGGTAGCTGGTATCCGCAGGCCGGCGGCGGCGGCGGCTCCTTCTGCTCCGGCGTCGGCTGCAGCGGCGAGTCGGGCGGCAACTCGCTGAGCGACAGCGGCCTGCTGCTGTTCGGCCTGATCCGCCCTGGCAGCTGCGCCTGAGCCGGTTATTTTAATACTGAAGTTTTGGATGACTCTTGACAACTTGGTGGTGAGTCTATAGGCCGAGTTTCCACCAACTGTTTTGGCTGACTACTGCGGACACTGAATAGCAGAAATAATTTTTATATCAGACCATTTTCGCGAGTTCTCAAGACATATGTCAGGATTTGAGTTGATGCTCTGTTCGTTAATGAAACTTAAATGTTCTTTATATTGTTCTGGTATGAATCCTGGCGTACATGCTGATATCAACATGTCACAAGCTTTCACATACCACATACTTACCTTTATGTTACGCTCGTAAACAATTTTTAGTTTACTAATTAGTTTGTCTTCATCTGTAGAAACAGCTGAATCTGGAGCCACTTATCAAATCAAATGAATTGTTTTTTCTAATTAGATTTTTAACTAGCTACTGCAATTGTGTTTTAATAATTTCTGTTTAATAATTGTTTTCTTTACATTTACAATTTTGCTTGTTTTTTCACATTTTGGATAATTTTATTTTTGAAAGCTGCTTCGACTCTACCCACTTTCCTCTATCAACTATAAATGGTAAAAAATATTCCTCTGTTAATAATACACTGGATTATTCTCTATTACAGTTAGAATAACACTTGCACATAAAATTTTACGTTTTGCTCTGCTGCAGCAACTTATTTATTTTTTTCATGTTTGTCAATAGGCGGTCGGCAGAGATCGAGTTTCTGGTTTGTGTCAGAGAATTTGGTAATAAATGCTTACGTAAACATTAAATACGAGTATATTGAATGCCACCGACAAGAGCGGGCCGTAGCCCAGTGGTCTGGCGCGGCGCTCTGATGTACCAGCGGCCCAGGCTCGATTCCAAGTGCAGTCACATTAATTTAGAGCTAAATTGGAATCTCGGCTTGGCTCTACTCATGCAATTAACGCCCATGATCAGGACCAACCCCCCCACAGGCACAGGAAGTGTACATGTCTAACGATAAAGTTAGGGCCGCTGTACACTCCTGTGCGAGTGTGTGTCTGTGCTTATGACTGCGTACGTATCCGCGCGCTTGTGTGCCTGCTCATGGGAGTCGGCGGAATGGGCAGTAATGCCTCTCGCCGGTTGTGTGACAATGTCGCTTAAAGTGCGCCAAAGTGCACACAGGCCCTTCCCTGTAACTGTAACTAACCGATCCATAAACGAACGCGCATGCGCTCGAAGAACAGGCGGGAGGAGCAGACAGCAGCAGCCTGAGAGGTCAGCGCAAGCGCCTGTGACAGTGTGAGCCTGGCCGTGGTGCAATTGAAGACCTTCCTGAGGAGGTGCTCGGCGCGCTAGACCCAACTGCTCAACATCCACAGCTAGTCTCTCAAGCATTCATTCCATCATCACCCCGATGCCGTCGGCACCTTCAACGGGTAGCACCGGGTGACTATGGAAACCGAAAAAAAAGATTTTTCATCATACCCTTCATATCCCAGAAGGTCTTAAAAAACAAAAAACAACTCTAAGCATATTTTTTCCTGTGAAAACGCGCAAATAAAGATTATACTTTCGCCATACTCGGTAATGATCCGCCAATGTATTTATTATTATAAACGCAATCAAAAACAGCAACCAGGCTTACATTAGACACACCACAGATCGCAATTAACTAGAAGTTGGGATAATAACGAAATGCTCCAACCGCTTGAGTTCAAGTCGCCTAACTTCACTCCGAGTCGGACTCGAATCTGATCGAGCACACGCCCGTGTCGATAGCGCCGCCTTTGTAGCTGCCGCGTTTTTTCTTTGTCTTCTCGTGACGAAACGAGCGACCCTGCGTCGGCTTGAGATCCTCGTTGGCCTTGTAGCCCCAGCTGGAGGCGGCGCCGGGCTGGCCGAATTTATAGTACACACAATCCATTTTGTCAGAAATGAGTATTAGCATATTAGAAAACTACAATTTGTGTATTAAAGTACATTTCTCTTACCTTAGCATCGAAGCTGTTATCTCGAAAATGCTTATTTATCACTTCGTCTTCGCGAACGCGACGATATGGTTCGTTATGCCGCTTCTTGTTCTGGAATAGCGGTGTAATAAATCACTGGTCAGATTAGAGCCGATTGTAAACTGTAATTGAAAATTCTTCAACTGAGCTATTCGGTGATTCTAAGGAGACGATTATTGATCGATAATAAAGACTGGATTAGATGCGATTATTGATTGATAATAAAGACCGGATTAGATGCGATTATTGATTGATAATAAAGACTGGATTAGATGCGATTATTGATTGATAATAAAGACCGGATTAGAGACGATTATTGATCGATAATAAAGACTGGATTAGATGCGACTATTGATCGATAATAAAGACAGGATTAGATGCGATTATTGATTGATAATAAAGACAGGATTAGATGCGACTTTTGATCGATAATAAAGACAGGATTAGATGCGACTTTTGATCGATAATAAAGACAGGATTAGATGCGACTTTTGATCGATAATAAAGACAGGATTGGATGTGATTATTGATCGATAATAAAGACAGGATTAGATGCGATTATTGATCGATAATAAAGACAGGATTGGATGTGATTATTGATCGATAATAAAGACAGGATTAGATGCGATTATTGATCGATAATAAAGACAGGATTGGATGTGATTATTGATCGATAATTAAGATAGGAATAAATGCAAATATGGGAAGATAATAAGACTGGATTAAAGAATAAAATAACCTGTCTAACTACTACTAGTAGCTATTTAGTGTCGCACCTTTCCACTTTTCGATCCATTGAGTTCGGCGGAAGCTTCAGTCTGCTTCTCCTGAACTTCCTGCCCATCGGCCTCCAGCTTCTGAAACGGATTTTGACATCCCATTTTGTCAACAATATCGAAATTGAAATATTGAAAGCCAGAAAATCCTTTTACTAAGGCCGACTTTGCTTTCCTAGGAATCCTAGGCAAAAAAATCTGACCAAGATTAGCCCGACACCAAGCTACGAGTCGGCACTCACACTGCATTCTTCATCAGCGGTCTTGCTGACATCTTCCTCGACTTCTCGGCGTTGCTTCTTTCGCTTCTTAGACTTGGGCGCTTCCTCGGATTCGGCAGCGGCCTCCGGCTCAGCTTCCTTCAGCTGGGCTTCATCAGTCTCAGCCTGACCGTTGGCCGTCTCATCAGGCTGCTCTGCAGCTTCCAACTGGCGTTTCTTTTTCTTCTTTTTGGATTTCTTCTCTTCGGCGTCAGCAGGAACGGCAGCGGCCGGCTCTGCAACAGGCTCTTCCTGCTTCTCTGTCACCGGCGCCTCCTCTGCTTTGACAGCTTCTGACTCGGCAGCCGGCTCCGACTTTCTCTGCTTCTTCTTTTTCTTTTTCTTCTGGGCTGACTCGCCAGTGCCGTTGCAGTCGGCTGGCACTGCATCAGCTTCTTGATCTTCAGACTGGCCATTGGCATCAGTTGAGACAGCAGCAGGTGAGCCGCTATAAATTAATATAAAAAATGGTAGCTATACCAATTATCAAATAAATTCCATTCAAAACCACAATTACTGATTACCTGTAATACATTTTCAGCACAGTTAGCAAATCTTCCAGTCCTTTAAAGATGATCTAAAAAAATAGGAAAAGTATGTAATTAAAAACTTCATGAATTTTGCTATAAAAATGCATTAAACTACAAGTTGTTCTTTTTTTTATGCAGCCAACATTTTTCTTGTTGGCTGCATAAATATAGGTCTAAAGATTCAAAAAATTGTATACAAAGTCTTTAATAGATTATTTGTATAATTATGGTATAAATTTAGGTCTCTAGTGCAGCACATTGGTAAATAAATATTTTTTTTATTACACAATTACTTGTTAATGTAACCTTCATTTTTAACATTAAAGTTTTGGTGAATCTTTAATATATTTTTGTGGCTTAGAGCATACATTTGAGCATAGTACACAGATTGTCTATAAAAAAAGTGAAAGGTAAACGGCGGGAGTAACACCTTTCAGTGACAAAAATGCCTCGTAATCTAATTAGTAATCATATTAGTGCTGTACATTAATTTACTGACAAGATTCAATCTATCTTGGGCTTAAAATACTATATCTATCTAGTATCTGAATTGAATTGAACTTCATTCTTATATATCTAATGTAACTAATTCCAATTACTAATACTAGAACTGACATTACATTTGTGCAATTTGATAACTTATTTTTATATAGAAGAATTATAAGATATAAGATATATTTTTAAAGCTGGCAGATAAATAGTCTACACTAATATCTTTTAATATGCCACACCCAGGAAGGTGTACAGAGGCAGAAAATTCTAGCACATGAACTAAAAAAGTTGTACAACAAAAGTCAAACAGAAATTTTTAATTCATAGTGATACTAAGCAAATGCTGATCAGAAAAACTTAGCTTACAATGGGTCATCCAAAATGTATAATCTACAGATAATGCAAAGCAAAAAAATATTCTTTTAGATTTTTTTCCAAATGAATCAATTAAATAATTGCTTTTTGGTAAGTTAAACAAATAATTCAATTCAAAATGGCACTTTACCAGAAAGTTTTAGCTGATTTTTGACAATTTTCAATGTGAGCTAAAAAACAGTTTTAAATTAAAAAGTGCTTACTAGTAATCAGTATGAAAGATATAAAATTGATCTCTTATACTGTTATTTTAACTTATTGATTTAATTCACATTTTACTCAGTTTTTTAGTTCTATTATGCATTAGTGCTCTAACTAAATATATAAATAAACAAATGTAGGCCTTGGTATACAAACTTATATTTTAGCTTTGCACACAGCACATTCCAAAAATATGCTAAAATATATTTCCATACAGATGTGATAACCTTCCTAAGTGTGGCTAATATATATTTTTTATTAGAGGCAGAGGTTGTGTGCACCCTGGTACATTTTAAGCAACATGGGCACACAACCAGCGAGAGGCATTACTGCCCATTCTGCCAACTCCTTTGAGCAGGCATACAAGCTGCGCGGATATGTACGCAGGCACACACTCACACAGGAGTGTGCAGCGGCCCTAACTTATTTTATCGTTAGGCATGTACACTTCACTGCGCCTTGGGGGTTGGCTCTCAAGGCCGTTAATTGCACGAGCAGAGCCAAGCCAAGATTCCAATTCAGCCCCAAATTAATGTGACTGCACTTGGAATCGAGCCTGGGTTGCTAGCACACCAGAGCCTACGCTAGACTACTGGGCTAAGGCCCCTCGTGGCTAATATATAGGATCATAGTCATTTTGGTGATAAGATGTTTCAGTGATATTTTGGTGACAAGCAAGTCATTTTGGTGATAAGAAAAATATCTTTTTGTGATATAGCCATTTTATTTTTAACAGAAAATTACCTAAATGTCAATGTGTCTAGTGAATATCTCCGCTTTTCTTGTGGTCAGCATTTCATGAGGATTCTTTATAAGTTTATGGTTTATGTTTCAAAATATTTTAGGAAACTTCAAAACAATCTGCACAAAAAGAAAACCATATAATTAGTTTGATTTCTTTTTTATATGGTAGTTGATGAAAATGTTCAAATTTGAATGAAACATAAAAAAGCTACAAGCTGATAGGCCTATTCTGAAGTACCTCCTATTACTCAAATAAAGTGTGTCTGTAACAAAAGCAACTTGTCACTGAAACAACTATTTGTCACCAAAACATCTGTCACTGAAATGACTTGTCACTGAAAGGACTAGTACCCAATATGTAAGGCCTATTTTATATTGTATATAATAATATATTTATTAAGAGCTAATAGGACATGGATATAAAAAGGATTTGTATACTAAAATGCAGATATGGATGAGGATTACTATTTTGTGGAATCAATACAAATGTATAAATAGCAAATGCAGAAAATCTTCAGATTTAGATCTGTTATAACATGGATTTATATTCTGCGTTATTTCTATTTCTGTTTAGGCCCTATTTTCAGATAAATTGTTCTCATTTAAATTTATTGTGAAATAATAATGGAAAATCAGTTTCTCTGTTTTAAAAAGTATAGCTGCTCTAAATAAATTTATATTATAAATACATTATAAATTTATATAATTTATATATTATAAATTTATTTATAAATATTATCACTACTGATAATAAAAAATAAGAAATTTGATTAGATTTAAAGTTATTTTTTTGCTAGGCCTAGATATAATAGAAAAATGTATATACACAGTGGCGCAACCAGGGGGGGGGGCAGCTGCCCCCCATAGGCGGAGACCCAAAAAAATCAAAGGGGGGACCAAGCGAATTTTTGCCAAAAATAGAGCCACCCCTCCGCCCCCCCTCCTGGGACTTTACCCTCTAGAATCCACCCCCTCAAAAAATTTTTAGTTGCGCTACTGTACATACATAACATGTATACTTCTAGAGACTACAAGTGTATAAAGTTTAAGTTTAGATTCTAAATAGTTCAACTAGATAGTTCAAGTCTAGATTGATTAGTTTCTTGTTTTTATGTGCCAATTTTTATATGATTTCCTCATTGTGATTTGTTTATTGAAAATGGAGACAATGATTTTCCATAATTATTCACAATAAATTTGAATAAGAAAAATTTATCTAAAAATTAAATAGAACTAGATAAAAAGCAGAATATAAATCAATGTTTTGATAGAACAAAATCTAGAGATTTTCTGCATCTGCTATTTATAACCCTATCCATATTGATTCCACAAAATAGTAATCCACATCCATATCCACATTTTGGTATGCAAATCTGTTTCATATCGATATCAATTTTTGCAGTTTAGTTGGTACCAAGCTAATTCTAAAATATAGAGATTTCTCAGATTTATATCTAGCAATAAAGAGCTTTTCCAATAAATATCTATATAATAATCTCTTATATAGGTACAGCTATATGATTTCATTAGATAGGTCTAGTTCATTAATTGATTAGTTTACACTTTACAATACACTTTAAAAATATAAATATAAAAATATACAAAATATTAAATACAAAGCTTTAGGCCCTAATAATTCTTTAGTAAGGAGTCAAGGACTACTTTAGGAAGACAAAGCCAATATTTTTTCTGAAATTTTGAAATGCTCTTACAATGTCCTTGCTGTTGGGATTCTGCTGAACAACCTTCCGAAACTGTTCAGCCAGTTCAATGTTTTGAAGCTGGTTTTTAATGTAGTCATAGATAAGATAGTTAGCTCTGCAAGTTAACTCCAATTTCGACATATCCATTTGAAGTATTTTATTTTACAGTGCTCTTTACTTTGTTATTTGTGATTGGCAGTTGGCAGTAGGGCGATGATCAAAGGTAGATTCGTTTCGTAGGAATACTATACTTGTAGACCTACAAACGGCTGCTGACAAAATGGATCTGGGACGCAATGTTTAATTTATTTTAAAAAGAAATTAAAAAAAATTGTTAATTACTAGACCGAAATCGCTTGTCAATGAATACACATGCTTCGATTTAAAACAGACTAGGTCTTGGAAGCTGGGTTTTGATGGAAGGCTCTGAACGGCATTCAGCTCCGCGTCTCGGCCGGCGGTCGCGCGCGAGGAGTCCTGCTTTGAATACGCGCGCAATAAGATGAAATACCTTAACAAGTTTTATCATGTTAAGCAAAATGTTTCAGTGAGTTCTGAGGCATTTTAATACACTAAAACTTTTAAAAGTATAAAAACAGAAAAAATACTATCTATAGTTACTTTGATAATCAGTTTATAACTTACGATGCAAATTGCAGATGTAGAACCTAGAGTCGTTTTGTCAAGCTCGTATTGAAGGCTTTTGTAATTTCCAAAATTATGGTAATAAAAATTTCTTTGTTTTTTAGACTCAAAAATAGGGGTTGAAGCTTGATGCATCTCACATTATAACTTGCAAGTTGAATTTAAACCAACGGCTCCCTGTATCTTACTCTCACGCCGTTTCACAGTACGAATAGTGCTTAGAATAATAGTGCTTATTTGCACGTAAATTTCTTTTCCTTGAGGTCCACGTCATCGGGTCCCATGCAGCAGTATATGAGGTAATAAGATTTACTACAATTTTTCTGCATTAAATATTTATATAACTTTAATATCACTGAATTGCAGTTCCAATTAAATTATATAACCTTTAATGTAATGAACTAAACCCTAACGAAAAAAGCAATGCGTATTAGACGAAGGCTGCTGTTCGAAATTACGTCGCACATTATATGTAATTTTAAATTATTATGAGTGGGAAATTCAAATTCAATTATTTAAAGCTTGTAAACTACAATTAGGGTAAATCCCGTGCACTTCATCTGGGCAGCGTTCCACTTGAGAAGCGTATTCGGATGAAGCATGTACGAGTATT